>JBBGZY010003007.1:0-346187 GCA_037952925.1 Lithobates clamitans | reverse complement strand
CCTACACCCCATGTCCTGCGTTCTGCACCCTACACCCCATGTCCTGTGTTTTTCACCCTGCACCCCATGTCCTGCATTCTGCACGCTGCACCCCATGTCCTGCGTTCTGCACCCTGCACCCCATGTCCTGCGTTCTGCACCCTACACCCCATGTCCTGCGTTCTGCACCCTACACCCCATGTCCTGCATTCTGCACCCTACACCCCATGTTCTGCGTTCTTCACCCGGCACCCAATGTCCTGCATTCTGCACCCTACACCCCATGTCCTGCATTCTGCACCCTACACCCCATGTTCTGCGTTCTTCACCCGGCACCCAATGTCCTGCATTCTGCACCCTACACCCCATGTCCTGCGTTCTTCACCCTACACCCCATGTTCTGCGTTCTTCACCCTACACCCCATGTCCTGCGTTCTTCACCCTACACCCCATGTCCTGCATTCTTCACCCTACACCCCATGTCCTGCATTCTTCACCCTACACCCCATGTCCTGCATTCTTCACCCTACACCCCATGTCCTGCATTCTTCACCCTACACCCCATGTCCTGCATTCTTCACCCTACACCCCATGTCCTGCATTCTGCACCCTACACCCCATGTCCTGCATTCTTCACCCTACACCCCATGTCCTGCATTCTTCACCCTACACCCCATGTCCTGCATTCTTCACCCTACACCCCATGTCCTGCATTCTGCACCCTACACCCCATGTCCTGCATTCTGCACCCTACACCCCATGTCCTGCATTCTGCACCCTACACCCCATGTCCTGCATTCTGCACCCTACACCCCATGTCCTTCATTCTGCACCCTGCACCCCATGTCCTGCGTTCTGCACCCTACACCCCATGTCCTGCGTTCTGCACCCTACACCCCATGTCCTGCGTTCTGCACCCTACACCCCATGTCCTGCGTTCTGCACCCTACACCCCATGTCCTGCATTCTGCACACAGCACAACATGTCCTGCATAGGGATGAGGTTCGAGTCGAACTCATGTTCGACTCGAACATTGGCTGTTCGCAAGTTCGCCGAACAGCGAACAATTTGGGGTGTTCGCGGCAAATTCGAATGCCGCGGAACACCCTTTAAAAGTCTATGGGAGAAATCAAAAGTGCTAATTTTAAAGGCTTATATGCAAGTTATTGTCATAAAAAGTGTTTGGGGACCTGGGTCCTGCCCCAGGGGACATGGATCAATGCAAAAAAAAGTTTTAAAAACGGCCGTTTTTTCAGGAGCAGTGATTTTAATAATGCTTAAAGTCAAACAATAAAAGTGTAATATCCCTTTAAATTTCGTAGCTGGGGGTGTCTATAGTATGCCTGTAAAGGGGCGCATGTTTCCCGTGTTTAGAACAGTCTGACAGCAAAATGACATTGGGGGGAGGCTCCCGCTCTTCTCTTCTTCTTTTCTTCTCTTCTTCTCTTCTTCTCTTCTTCTCTTCTTCTCTTCTTCTCTTCTTCATTTTCTTCTCCGGGCCGCTCCGCACCCATGCTGGCATGGAGGGAGGCTCCTGCTGTGTGACGGCGTCTCCTCATCTGACGGTTCTTAAATAACGGGGGGCGGGGCCACCCGGTGACCCCGCCCCCTCTGACGCACGGTGACTTGACGGGACTTCCCGGTGACGTCACGGGGAATGCCACAGGGAAGTCCCGTCATGTCCTGTACGCCAGAGGAGGGCGGGGTCACCGGGTGGCCCCGCCCCCGTTATTTAAGAACTGTCAGACGAGGAGCGCCGTCACACAGCGGGAGCCTCCCTCCATGCCAGCATGGGTGCAGAGCAGCCCGGAGAAGAAAATGAAGAAGAGAAGAAAAGAAGAAGAGAAGAGCGGGAGCCTCCCCCATGCCATGGGTGCGGAGCGGCCCGAGGAGAAGAGGATAGAAGACGCCACGGAGGAGATGCTGGACGAGAACGCTGGAGGAAGAACCAGAATAAGAAGATGAAGAAGAAGATGAAGAGAAGAGCAGGAGCCTCCCCCCATGCCATGGGTGCAGGGCGGCCCGAAGAGAAGAAGATAGAAGACGCCGCGGAGGAGATGCTGGGCGAGAACGCCGGAGGAAGAACCAGAAGAGCCAGAAGAACCAGAAGATGAAGGAAGAAAGAAGAAGCATTTAAATAAGGGAATTGTCAAAAACTGTCTCTTGTCATTTTTAACATTTTTGACAGTTTTTTAGTGAAATAGTAGGGGTAATTTTGCACCCCCTTACCATTTCACACAGGGGGGGCGGGATCTGGGGGTCCCCTTGTTAAAGGGGGCTTCCAGATTCCGATGAGCCCCCTGCCCGCAGACCCCCACAACCACCGGCCAGGGTTGTGGGGATGAGGCCCTTGTCCACATCAACATGGGGACAAGGTGTTTTGGGGGGCTACCCCAAAGCACCTTCTCAACGTTAAGGGCATGTGGCCTGGTACGGTTCAGGAGGGGGGGGCTGCACTCTCGCCCCCCCTCTTTTTCTGCGGCCTGCCAAGTTGCGTGCTCGGATAAGGGTCTGGTATGAATTTTTGGGGGGACCCCACGCCGAGTTTTTTTTTTTTTTTTTTTGGCACGGGGTTCCCCTTAATATCCATACCAGACCTGAAGGGCCTGGTATGGAATTTAGGGGGACTCCCACGTCATTTTTTTTTTTTTTTTTAATTTTGGTTCGGGGTTTCCCTGTGGGGAATTCCCATGCCGTTTTTATCAATGAACTTCTATGTGTATTGTCGGCAATGCAATAGCCGCGGGTAGTTTTAAATGGAATTTTTCCTTCGAAATGTCATTTTGCTATCAGACTGTTCTAAACACGGGAAACATGCGCCCCTTTACAGGCATACTATAGACACCCCCCAGGTACGAAATTTTTAAAGGGATATTACACTTTTATTGTTTGACTTTAAGCATTATTAAAATCACTACTCCTGAAAAAACGGCCGTTTTTAAAACTTTTTTTTGCATTGATCCATGTCCCCTGGGGCAGGACCCGGGTCACCAAACACTTTTTCTGACCATAACTTGCATATTAGCCTTTAAAATTAGCACTTTTGATTATTCATGTTCGTGTCCCATAGACTTTAACGGCGTTCGCGTGTTCGAACGAACTTTTTTCCTGTTCGCATGTTCTGGTGCGAACTGAACAGGGGGGTGTTCGGCTCATTCCTAGTCCTGCACCCTTCTCCTGCACTTTGCACCCCAAGTGTTCTGCACCCCACAAATTACTTGCCCTGCCCCAGGCCCCGATAACCCACACTTCTCTTAAAAACTATCCTAACTTTTTTAGCTGGCTCCTAGATTCAAAGCAAATTTATCAAGCCCCACTGACTTCCTCCCCTCCCCCTCATCTCCTTCATTATGTAAGTCATGCTGAGATAATCTCCCATTGGCTGAGCAATATTCTCATTTGTCTCTGAGCTCCTTCTTGCTATTCCTCGTCCTGCCTGTTGTTTCCTTGGATTGATTTTCTGTGTAGTGACCCCGGCTTCATCTCTTGGATGCACTCGTCTGTTGATTGTCCTGACCTTTATCCTGATTCCTGGATCTCCTCCTCATCTCTCCTCCATATCCTCTTACACAGCTTTTCTCCACACCTGCAGTGATCCTGGGGGGTGGAAACTTGGCACCAGCACTCAGCAAAATCCATCCCCACCATTAGGAGCTCTGGAGAAAATGGTCTGCTATTTACACTCCTTTCCTCCGCACGTCACCTGATCACATGAGAGCTTACTTTCACAGATTCCTGACAGATTTCTGTATGGTAAAGGTCAAAGTTCACTCCTCAGTTTAGGAGAGGAAGGACACACCCAGGAACAATGATTTGGTTTGCACAGGAGCTTCATATAGAGGACCCCTCAAATCTCCCCATCCAAATGTCCCTTCATTCAGAGTCTATATGTCCTATGACATCACACTGACCTCACAGCCCCTCCTCCCAATGTCCCTCCATCCAGAGTCTGTATGTCCTATGACATCACACTGACCTCACAGCCCCTCCTCCCAATGTCCCTCCATCCAGAGTCTATATGTCCTATGACATCACACTGACCTCACAGCTCCTCCTCCCAATGTCCTTCCATCCAGAGTATATATGTCCTATGACATCACACTGACCTCACAGCTCCTCCTCCCAACGTCCATCCATCCATCCAGAATCTTTATGTCCTATGACATCACACTGACCTCACAGCTCCTCCTCCCAATGTCCCTCCATCCAGAGTCTATATGTCCTATGACATCACACTGACCTCACAGCTCCTCCTCCCAATGTCCCTCCATCCAGAGTCTATATGTCCTATGACATCACACTGACTTCACAGCTCCTCCTCCCAATGTCTCTCCATCCAGAGTCTATATGTCCTATGACATCACACTGACCTCACAGCTCCTCCTCCCAATGTCCCTCCATCCAGAGTCTATATGTCCTATGACATCACACTGACTTCACAGCTCCTCCTCCCAATGTCTCTCCATCCAGAGTCTATATGTCCTATGACATCACACTGACCTCACAGCTCCCCCCCAATGTCCCTCCATCCAGAGTCTATATGTCCTATGACATCAAACTGACCTCACAGCTCCCCCCCCAATGTCCCTCCATCCAGAGTCTATATGTCCTATGACATCACACTGACCTCACAGCTCCCCCCCCCCAATGTCCCTCCATCCAGAGTCTATATGTCCTATGACATCACACTGACCTCACAGCTCCCCCCCCCCAATGTCCCTCCATCCAGAATCTATATGTCCTATGACATCACACTGACCTCACAGCCCCACCTCCCAATGTCCATCCATCTGGCTCAAATCCCCATATTTGCTTATTATGTTCAGGTGTTTAAATAGCCTTGTAGGATTTTAAATGACATTTTTGTATGTGTGCCCTGTAATAGTTTGTTCTGTTTGTATGGTCTTATAACAGCACCATCCTTAATGTGATGCATAGTTATGGTGTGCCCCCCAAGTCTTTATTTGTCTCTTATTTGGGTCCTGACCAGACCCCTTGGGATAGAGCACCCCATCATCCCTCACCAGTACTTCTTAGTGTCCACCTGACTTCTAGGAGGAGTCCCTTTTAGTTTTACCATAAAAAGGAGTGTATTTCTCCCATGGTTGAGAAGTGGGATCTTTCATTCTATGGTTTGTATAGGACCCACTGAAAATGGGGTACTTCTACACAGTGGTGGGCTTAAGCACAGTAAGGCCATGTGGTGTGACCAAATCCCCCATATTTGCTTATTATGTTCAGGTGCTTTAAATAGCCTTGTAGGATTTTAAATGATATTTTCGTATGCCTGAGCCATAATATTTATTTCCATCTTGTTATTTTCTCTTTTTTCTGAGGCTTTTAGGATGTGGGTGGACCCTTGTTATCTTCATAAAGCATAGTAGGACTGTTTGTCCTCTGTATGTAATAAAGCAAGAATTGCATTCTGTATGTCAGGCATTACCCTCCGGAGTGTGGGGGCCTGTCACATGACATCACTCCTATCTCTATTAATAAAACACAGACCTGACCGGAGAGGTGAGGAGGATTCTGGGAGGTCACATGACATCACTCCTATCTCTATTAATAAAACACAGACCTGACCGGAGAGGTGAGGAGGATTCTGGGAGGTCACATGACATCACTCTTATCTCTATTAATAAAACACAGACCTGACCGGAGAGGTGAGGAGGATTCTGGGAGGTCACATGACATCACTCTTATCTCTATTAATAAAACACAGACCTGACCGGAGAGGTGAGGAGGATTCTGGGAGGTCACATGACATCACTCTTATCTCTATTAATAAAACACAGACCTGACCGGAGAGGTGAGGAGGATTCTTTTGAGAATCATTTGATTTTAATGTGTGATTTGATTTGATTTCTAAATCTAGAGTTTTCCTCCTGTGAAGTCTGGAGATCATATGACCATCACGTTGCCTCCACCTCCCTCCCTGATAGAATAGAGAAATACAAAGAAGATTCTAGAAGTCACCAGATAGATGATTGAGGAGAGGTGAGCGGTGCTGGGAATTCTGGGACATTATCCAGTAACAGACAAGGGATGTGTCTGGATGGTGACTGTATCATTGTGTGTGTCAGGTTCCTATAAGGTGTCAGGATGTCACTGTCTATTTCTCCATGAAGGAGTGGGAGAATTTAGAAGGACACAAGGATCTCTACAAGGACGTCATGATGGACAATCAGCCGCCCCTCACATCACCGGGTAAGAGGAGACTTTATTGTAAAGGAGAGAGCAGTACGGAGGGTCCACCTAGATCCCCCATCATCTGATAAACACATAGAAACAATGTATTCAGTCAGTGTGTGTGTTTCCTACAGATGTATCCAGTAATGGGAACCCACCAGAGAGATGTCCCCGTCCTCTGTATTCACGGGATTCCACACAGGAAGGTCACACCATCCCCCACCATCATCAGGTAGATGAGGAACAATCACTGATAGTATCATTAGGATCTGTACATTATCTACATTGTTACCATTGATATCATTTTTATGCTATATTCAGAGTAGAAACCTGAGAGATTCTAAAGTTGAAGCTAAAGAAGAGATAAAAGAGGAGGATGATGAGGATGGAGTGATGGAGGAGTCTCTAAAAGAACACAAAGATCTGTACCAGGACACCATGGTGGAGTCATCCAGCTACAGAAACCCACCAGAGAGATGTCCCCGTCCTCTGTATTCCCGGGATTCCACACAGGAAGGTCACACCATCCCCCACCATCATCAGGTAGATGATTGACAATTATTGGTAGTTCTGATTTATACACAACATGATTGTTATAATGAATGTTTTATTATATATTCAGAGTGGAAACCTCGGGGATAATAATATTGATGTTAAAGAAGAGTATAAAGAGGAGGATGAGGAGTATGGAGTGATGGAGGAGTTTTCAGAAGGACACAAGGATGTGATGGAGCCATCAAATACCAGGAACCCACCAGAGAGATGTCCCCGTCCTCTGTATTCCTGGGATTCCACACAGGAAGATCACACCATCCCTCACTTTTACAAGGTTGGCGGGATTGGAGCATCTAGCACATGGACTCCTAGAGATGATGTGTGGATTTTTTATGTGATGTCATAATAATAAATCTTATAGTTTACGGATTATATTCTCTCTCCTTTTCTTAATTTAGAGTGGAGATCCAATCGATATAGAATTTGAGGTTAAATCAGAAGAAGAAGAGAGGTATGTGAGGGATGATCAGCAGTCTATGGAGGAGGATGGAATAACGGGGACATTTATAGAGGAGGACACTCCTACAGAGATCAGCACAGGTAGGTCATAAACACTAAATACCTCCCTCCACCCATACTGCTCACTGATTGGTCCAGAGTAGGGCAAGGACTGGATGATAATCTTCCTTCTCTGTGCTGCAGACACAATTTATGGATCTAGACTGGATTTACGGAAATTCTGGGGCTCAGCTGGCAGCAAAAGGTTGATTTTCACCATAGATGTTGCTCTACCTAGGCACCTTGGGCATGTGCTTTGGATCTTCTACCTCATGCTCAGAAATAAGCATGATCTCTGACAGAACAATTCTCCCAGGATTACTTGTTCTGTTATCTGCTGGCTGTGCCGGGTGGAGGGATATGTCTGTATAGTCTCAGACCCAAATCACTGAGTGCAGTCTCAGGAGATGGGAGGCAGCGGTGTGGGACCTCTGCAACTTGTCTCATGTAAACATTTAATCTTCCACTGATTACTGAATACCAATATTATGAGTCCTGACCATTACACTGTATAATTTATATTCTACATTACATACTCCTGACCCCTGCACTATATACTCTGTTGTACATTACATACTCCTGACCATGGCACTATATAATCTATGTTGTACATTACATACTCCTGAACCCTGCACTATATATGTTGTACATCACATATTCCTGAGCCCCAGCACTATATACTCTGTTGTACATTAGATACTCCTGACCCCTGCACTATATACTCTATGGTGTACATTACATACTCCTGACCCCTGCACTATATACAATATGTTGTACATTACATACTCCTGACCCCTGCACTATATACTCTATGTTGTACATTACATCATTCTGATACTATATAGTCCTATCTGTTGTATCTTATACAATATGTTGTACATTACATAGTCCTGACTTCTGCTCTCTCCCCTCCACCCACTGCTATATATACACATAATATGTATTCTCTTTTGTTACACCCATTTCCTACCAGTTGGACATTTTATATCTGATGATTTGATTGGAGCACAGACTTTTACATGTTGATAATAATGTGATAACATCCTCAAACAGAAAGTGATAATGAGGGAGGAGTCAATAACCCAATGATGGAGGTCTTCAGAATCAGTCCAGTCTTCATCTTGGTTGCTCTCCCCCCATTCCCACTCTCTGACCTCTGGTGGGGCTCAGCCCCGCTGCTATTCATGACTAAATCATGGACTAAATAAGGAAGTGCAGGACTTCTTGTGTTGGGAAGATGGCAATAAGTGATAGAGGGGTTGGGGACACTCGTCCTATAATCCCCTCATCACTGTCATTCCTATAAAAGACAGTTCTCGTTGTTTCCTCACTCTCTGACTAAGGTCCATGAATAAAGAAATGAACTGGTAGGAGATCAGAGATGTAGGACTGAAACAACTAATCGTCATAATTGATTATGAAAATAGTTGTCAACTATTGCCATTAACAATTAGTTGGTCATTCAATTATCTGGCCTGCATACAGAATGCATTATTTCTTTACATATCAGAAAATACAGCTCAGTACACCATCCATACATGTCAATAATTGCCTGAGAACTTGAATGTGTGAGGAGCAATGCCTCATAGGACACGAGAAGGAAGCAAGTGATTCTAAAGGCAGAAGTTTTTTGTATCTTCCTATAGGGGAACTCTATACTATACTTTGTACCTTCCTATAGGGGAACTCTATACTATACTTTGTGGCTTCCTATAGGGGAACTCTATACTATACTTTGTACCTTCCTATAGGGGAACTCTATACTATACTTTGTACCTTCCTATAGGGGAACTCTATACTATACTTTGTGGCTTCCTATAGGGGAACTCTTTACTATACTTTGTGGCTTCCTATAGGAGAACTCTATACTATACTTTATATTTTCCTATAGGAGTTCCTATACCTTCCTATATGGAGTTCCCCTATAGGAAGGTACAAAGTATAGGCAGACTGAGGAAATGATACAAGAGATGGTTAGTGACTGGGGACATGATACAGGAGATGGTTAGAGACTGGGGACATGATACAGGAGATGGTTAGAGACTGGGGACATGATACATGAGATGGTTAGAGACTGTGGACATGATACAGGAGATGGTTAGAGACTGGGGACATGATACAGGAGATGGTTAGAGACTGGGGACATGATACAGGAGATGGTTAGAGACTGGGGACATGATACAGGAGATGGTTATAGACTGAGGACATGATTCATGAGATGGTTAGAGACTGGGGACATGATACAGGAGATGGTTAGAGACTGGGGACATGATACAGGAGATGGTTAGAGACTGGGGACATGATACAGGAGATGGCTAGAGACTGGGGACTTGATACAGGAGATGGTTAGAGACTGGGGACATGATACAGGAGATGGTTAGAGACTGGGGACATGATACAAGAGATGATCAGAGACTGCAGACATAATACAAAAGTTGGTTAGAGACTGGGGACATGATACAATAGATGGTTATATATAAATTGTGGTTGTATATAAAAATATAAATATTTTTTTAAACTGGCATTTTTGGTATTGGTTTTCGGCCTTGTGCATCCTTTATCTTTGGCACCAAAATTTCCATTCAGTGCACCCCTACTTACCTCCTCCGTGTAATGGTTTTGCAAAGAGCAGCCCTGATTCTCCTCTTTTGGAACCCCCAGGTCTTCCGGCTCCTATAGGAAGCCACAAAGTATGGTATAGAGTTCCCCTATAGGAAGCTGCACAGTATAGTACAGAGTTCCCCTATAGGAAGCCACAAAGTATAGTATAGAGTTCCTCTATAGGAAAGTACAAAGTATAGCATAGAGTTCTCCTATAGGAAGGCACAAAGTATAGTATATAGTTTCCCTATAGGAAGCTGCAAAGTGTATTATAGAGTTGTCCTATAGGAAGCCTCAAAGTATAGTATGGAGTTCCCCTATAGGAAGCCACAAAGTACTGAAGACATGATACAAGAGATGGTTAGAGACTGGGGACATGATACAAGAGATGGTCATAGACTGAGGACATGATACAAGAGATGGTCTCAGAGACAGGGGACATGATACAGGAGATGGTTAGAGACTGGGGACATAATACAGGAGATGATTAGAGGCTGGGGACATAATATGATAACATAGTTAGAGATGAGGACATGATACAAGAGATGTCATAGACTGAGGACATGATACAAGAGATGGTTAGAGACTAGAGACATGATACAGGAGATGGTTAGAGACTGAGGACATGATACAAGAAATATCAGAGACTGAAGACATGATACAAGAGATGGTTAGAGACTGGGGACATGATACATGAAATGGTTAGAGATCGGGGACATGATACAGGAGATGGTTAGAGACTGGGGACATGACACAAGAGATGGTTAGAGACTGGGGACATGACACAAGAGATGGTTAGAGACTGGGGACATGACACAAGAGATGGTTAGAGACTGGGGACATGATACAGGAGATGCTTGGAGGCTGGGGACATGATAAAGGAGATGGTTAGAGACTGAGGACATGATACAAGAGATATCAGAGACTGAAGACATGATACAAGAGATGGTTAGAGACTGGGGACATAATACAGGAGATGGTTAGAGACTGGGGACATGACACAAGAGATGAGAACAAGAAGACCTGGACAGCCGCACACCAGAATGGATAAATTCATCTTTTTTTATTCAAATTGCAGGATCATGGGGTACACAAAACATGACTGTGGGGCGGTACAAAAATAGCTGACGCGTTTCACACTTACACCAAGTGCTTACTCATAGCTTACTCATAGTTACTCATGATACAAGAGATGTCAGAGACTGAGGACATAAAAAAGGAGATGGTTAGAGACTGGGGACGATACAAGAGATGGTTAGAGACTGGGGACATGATACAAGAGATATCAGAGACTGAAGACATGATACAAGAGATGGTTAGAGACTGGGTACATGATACATGAGATTGTTAGAGACTGGGGACATGATACAGGAGATGATCATAGACTGAGGACATGATACAAGAGATGGTTAGAGACTGGGGACATGATACAAGTCTCTAACCATCTCTTGTATCATGTCCCCAGTCTCTAAACATCTTCTGTATCATGTCCTCAGTCTCTGACATCTCTTGTATCATGTCCCAGTCTCTAACCATCTCATGTATCATGTCCCCAGTCTCTAATCATCTCATGTATCATGTCCCCGGTCTCTAACCATCTCATGTATCATGTCCCCAGTCTCTGATATCTCTTGTATCATGTCCTCAGTCTCTAACTATCTCCTTTATCATGTCCCCAGCTTCCAACCATCTCCTGTATCATGTCCCCGGTCTCTAACCATCTCTTGTATCATGTCTTCAGTCTCTAACCATCTCCTTTATCATGTCCCCAGTCTCCAACCATCTCCTGTATCATATCCCCAGTCTCTAACCATCTCTTGTAGCATGTCCTCAGTCTATGACCATCTCTTGTATCATGTCTTCAGTCTCTAACTATGTTATCATATCATGTCCCCAGCCTCTAACCATCTCTTGTATCATGTCCTCAGTCTCTAACCATCTCATGTATCATGTCCCTAGTCTCTAACCATATCTTGTATCATGTCCTCAGTCTATGACCATCTCTTGTATCATGTCTTCAGTCTCTAACTATGTTATCATATCATGTCCCCAGCCTCTAACCATCTCTTGTATCATGTCCTCAGTCTCTAACCATCTCATGTATCATGTCCCTAGTCTCTAACCATATCTTGTATCATGTCCTCAGTCTATGACCATCTCTTGTATCATGTCTTTAGTCTCTGATATCTCTTGTATCATGTCCTCAGTCTCTAACCATCTCCTGTATCATGTCCCCAGTCTCTAACCATCTCTTGTATCATGTCCCCGGTCTCTAACCATCTCATTTATCATGTCCCCAGTCTCTAATCATCTCTTCTATCATGTCCCCAGTCTCTAACCATCGCTTGTATCATGTCCCCAGTCTCTAACCATCGCTTGTATCATGTCCCCAGTCTCTAACCATCTCTTGTATCATGTCCTCAGTCTATGACCATCTCTTGTATCATGTGCTCACTCTCTAACCATTTCTTGCATCATGTCCCCAGTTTCTAACCATCTCTTGTATCATGTCCTCAGTCTCTAATCATCTCCTGTATCATGTCCCCAGTCTCTGACCATCTCTTCTATCCTGTCCCCAGTCTCTAGCCATCTCCTTTATCATGTACCTAGTCTCTAACCATCTCTTGTATCATGTCTTCAGTATCTTACCATCTCTTGTATCATGTCCCCAGTCTTTGACCATCTCTTGTATCATGTCCTCATCTCTAACTATGTTATCATATCATGTCCCCAGCCTCTAACCATCTCTTGTATCATGTCTGCAGTCTCTGACATCTATTGTATCATGTCCTCAGTCTCTATCTATCTATTGTATCATGTCCTCAGTCTCTAACCATCTCATGTATCATGTCCCTAGTCTCTAACCATCTCATGTATCATGTCTCCAGTCTCTAACCACATCCTGTATCATGTCCGCAGTCTCTAACCATCTCCTGTATCATGTCCCCAGTCTCTGAGATCATCTCTTGTATCATGTCCCCAGTCTCTAACCTTCTCTTGTATTATGTCCCCAGTCTCTAACCATCTCCTGTATCATGTCCTCAGTCTCTGACATCTCTTGTATCATGTCCCCAGTCTCTAACCATCTCCTGTAGCATGTCCTCGGTCTCTGACATCTCTTGTATCATGTCTATCATCACTGCTATAGTATTAGCAAAAGGTCCATTCGGTGCATCTTTAGCAATCACGATACAGGAGATGGTCAGAGACTGCAGACATAGTACAGGAGATGGTCAGAGACTGCAGATATGATACAGGAGATGGTCAGAGACTGCAGATATGATACAGGAGATGGTCAGAGACAGCAGACATGATGCAGGAGATGGTCAGAGACAGCAGACATGATGCAGGAGATGGTCAGAGACTGCAGACATGAAACAGTACATAGTCGGAGACTGTGAACATGATACAGGAGATGATCAGAGACTGCGGACATAATACAGGAGATGATCAGAGACTGCAGATATAATACAAAAGTGTAAAAATAAAAAAATAAAGTAAAATAAAAAAAATTTATTTTTTTAAAACACCCCTGTCTCCGGTAGCTCGCGCTCAGAAGCGAACATACACGTAAGTCCCGCCCACATATGTAAACGCCGTTCAAACCGCACATATGAGGTATCACCGCATGCGTTTGAGCGAGCGCAACAATTCTAGCACTAGACCTCCCCTGTAACTCTAAACATGTAACCTGTAAAAAATTTTAAAGCGTCGCCTATGGAGATTTTTAAGTTCCGACGTTTGGCGCCATTCCATGAGTGTGCGCAATTCAAAGCGTGACATGTTGGGTTTCTATTTACTCGGCATAATATTATCTTTCACATTATACAAAAAAATCGGGCTAACTTTACTGTTTTGTTATTTTTTAATTCATGAAACTGTTTTTTTTTTTCCAAAAAAAAGGTGTTTGAAAAATGATTGCGCAAATACCGTGCAAGATAAAAAGTTGCAATGACCGCCATTTTATTCCCTAGGGTGTCTGCTAAAAATATATATATATATATAATGTTTGGGGGTTCTGAGTAATTTTCTATCAAAAAAAATTATAATTTTTACATGTAGGAGAGAAGTGCCAGAATAGGCTCCGGTATTGAAGTGGATATAAAATTATTATATCCATGAAATAAAGTCTCAGCTTTCAGTATTACTTTAATATAAAAGTCCCCCCTCCCCCTCTAACCTCCATATATCTTCATGTGTGACTCCCAGGTAAAATCCCCATATATCCTACTTCTGGGTATATTTACTATTATATATATGATATAAGATATATTACTTTCACTATTTCACAGTATAAATGAATCCCTTATAGTAGTGATTATCTGATGTTTTTGTACTATAAAGGAATATTTTTTAACCACTTAAGGACCGAGCCTCTTTCTGAGATTTGTTGTTTACGAGTTAAAAACTGTTTGTTTTTTTTTACTAGAAAATTACTTCGAACCCCCAAACATTATACATTTTTTTTAACACCCTAGAGAATAAAATGGTGGTCGTTGCAATACTTTCTTACATAGTTACATAGTAGGTGAGGTACAAAAAAGACACAAGTCCTTCAAGTCCAACCTATGTGAATGAATGAATGATTTGTAAAGCGCTGCAATGCGAACTGAATCGCCTCAAGGCGCTAGTGCATTTTGTGCTGTCATCTTCTTAGAAGAGGAAGGTTTTGAGTTTTTTCCTGAAGGCCAGATGGTTTTCTTCCATGCAGATGTGAGTCGGAAGAGCGTTCCTTTGCTGAGGTCCCTGGACTGCGAATCTTCGTTCTCCCCTTGCTTTGTAGCGGTATTTGGGAATAAGGAGGAGGTTTTGGTTAGATGATCGTAGATTGCGATTGGGTGTGTAGTGTTTTATTTTCTCTCTGAGGTATTGAGGGGCGTTACCTTGTAGGCATTTGTGGGTGAGGCAGAGGGTCTTAAATGTGATCCGATTCTTTACGGTTAGCCAATGTAGGCTCCTCAGGGATGGGGAGATGGACTCCCAGGGTTTTTTCCTATTAGCAGTCTTGCCACCGCGTTTTGTATGGCCTGTAGGCACGCAAGCTGATATTGAGGTAATCCTATGTAGAGCGAGTTTGCATATGCGAGTCAGGAATTGATGATTGTTCCAACTACTGCTGCTTTGTCCTCTTCTGGGACAAAGGGGATGAGTCTACGTAGCAGGCGGAGGAGATGGTGAGATCCGCTAACTACTGATCCTATTTGTGCATCCATTGTCATTTCCGAGATAATTCCGAGACTTTTGGCTTTGGTGCTCGGAGAGATGGTCTGTCCGAAGATGGTGGGGGGGGTCCATGGAGTCTTGGTTTTGGGATTTCGGTTAGCGTGTAGGAGAAGTTCTGTTTTCGACCCATTGAGTTTGAGGAAACTAATGGTCATCCAGTCATCTATCAAAGTGAGGCATTTCTCTAATTGCTGGTGGTGGTCTTTTTGCCCGGTGATGCGAAAGTAGATTTGGGTATCGTCAGCGTATGAGTGGAAGCAGAGGTCTGATCTTTTGCTGATTTTGAGGAGTGGGCGGATGTAGATGTTAAATAGCACTGGCGACAAGGGTGAACCCTGCGGGACTCCTCAGGAAATTGTCTGGGTGTCAGAGGTGAATGCTCCTAGTTTCACTGTCTGAGAGCGATTCTCTAAGAAGGATGCAAACCATTTTAGACTAGAATCTGTGGCTCCTGCTACTTTTGTGAGGCGGACAATAGAGTATTGTGGTCCACTGTATCAAATGCTGCACTGAGGTCTAACAGTACCAGGAGACATGATTCTCCGTCATCTGCTGCTTCAAGTGCATCGTCCCATATTTTAGAAGTGCAGTTTCCGTACCATGGCCTGGGTGGAAGCCTGATTGTAGAGTGTCCAGAAGTTGATTCGTGTCTAGGTGCCGTTGTAGCTGTTGTACTACCGCTTTCTCCATAATCTTGGAGATGGTGTTAAAGCTTGTTATCGGTCTGCGGCAGTTAGGGTTCTTAGGGTCGAGATTAGGTTTCTTTAGCAGGGGTTTGACGATGCCTTGCTTGAGGGTGGTTGGCACAATCCCTTCTTTGAATGACTGATTTATGAGGTGTGTTATAGTGGGAGCCAGGATGTCGGAGCATTCTTTCAGGAGTTTCGTGGAATGATGTCATTTGGTGGTGTGCTGTCTCGAAGGCTTCTCATAATGTTTTTAGTCATGTCAGTGGTAATTGGGGTCAAGATGAAGTCTGGCGGTTGTGTGATGTTCGTGTTGATATCCTCTTTTTGCTTTGGTTGGGTGAGGTTCGTTGTTTTTTTCTGTTGAATTGATTCCGGATGTTGTCGATTTTGTCAATGAAGAAATTTGATAACTCATTGCAGAATTCTTGAGTATCGTTTGCTGGGGGCTCTAAGCAGGTTGGGTTCATTGACTGGGCGACTATTTTGAAAAGTTCCCACGGCCGGTTTAAGGCAGTTGAGATGGTGTTCGAGAAATGTTTTTTTTTGGCTTTGAAGATTGCTTTGTGGTATCTCACAGTGAGTACTTTGTAGTTTGTATGGTTTTCCTTGGTAGGATTTCTTCTCCATGCTCTTTCAGCTCTTCTACGTTCTTGCTTGAGTAGGGTGAGAGTGCCGTTGAACCATCTCGAGTTTTTTTTGCGGATGAGTGTTTTGCATTTTGGCGCTACTAATGCTGGCCATACACTATACGAAAAATCGTCCGAAAAATCGTTCGTATAGACACTTCGTTCGTTTTTCGGCAAGTTAATGGGCACAAATCGATAATCGTTTGTGATGTTTTTGTGGAGAAAAAACGAACGGGAAGTTTGGAAAATTTCTGCAGAACGTACGATAAATTGCAAGGTTAATGTGTTTCCCGTCCGAACTGTCTGCACTAGGTATATGGAAAAAAAACAAACAAAAAATTATTTATTCATGTCCACTGAACAATTTATCGGTCATTATATGATGGCACGATCGTTTGCGGTCACGGTCGAACGTTCGTTTTTCGAAAATGTGTTCGGTCGATTTTTCGTATAGTGTATGGCCAGCATAAGTCTGCTGTTTGTAGTAATGCCTTGTTTAGGGAGTTGAGTGTTTGTTCCGTTGAGGGGTTTAAGTTTAGCGATTGTATTTTGTTTGATAATGTGGTTTTGAAGAGTTCAGAATGCAGTTTCTTCTGAGATCTGTTCCAGTGTATTGTTGTTACATGTTTCTGTTTTTGGAGGGTGGTGTTAGTGGTGATTTTAAATTTGATGGCGTGGTGGTCCGTCCATGGTAGTGGTGTGTTGTCGGATATGTTGATGTCCATATTCTGTTTGAAGATGAGGTCTAGAGTGTGTCCTGAACCGTGCGTGGGAGTATTTATCAGCTGTTGAAGATCTAGTTCTTCCAGTTGGTTGATGCAGGTGATCGCAATAGGGTCTTGGGTAGAGTTTGCCCAGAGGTTGAAGTCCCCAAGTACCAGAAGGTTTTTGGTTTTCAAGGTGTGCATTGAAATAAATTCAGTGAGTGGTGTAAGGAGATTGGTCTTTGGTCCTGGTGGCCTGTAGCATAGTAGTATGTGAATGGTGTCTTGGGGTGTTGTTTGAAGATGCAGGGGGAGTATCTCCATGAAAGACACTGAGTTCTGTGAAGGTGGTTTGGTGAAGGCAAGGTGCGATTTGAAGATCACTGCTAGGCCTCCTCCTTTTTTTCCTATTCTGTGCTCGGTTAGGATGCTGTAGTTCTTAGGCACTAATTCAGTTAGGATAGTGTTGCAGTCGGATGTTAGCCAGCTTTCCGTAATGAGTAGGCAATCTATGTTGTTTTCGATGATGAAGTTGTGGATTTCCAGTCTGTGCTTCACTGCAGATCTGGTGTTGATCAGGGCGCATGCTAGTTGTTGCGGTTGGGTTGGTGTCTCCCCATATTTGACGGTTGCTTGTAGATTGGTCCTTAGTAGTTTTTCTTTTTTTAGTCTTCTTTGAGTGGCGGTTGGTAAAGTTGTAGCGATGTTTCTTAGCCTGAGGAGGGCGTCAGCTGTGTACTTGAAATTGCACATGGTGAGAAGCACAAGTAGCTGAGGGAGGGTGATGAAGGCTACCTACCGCCCTCCTGTTGATCCAGAGGAAGGCGAAAAAACCCCTAGCTGAGCTGGCCAATTGCTACAGCAGAGGAAAAATTCCTTCCTGACCCCCCGGGGGGCGATCGGCCTTAAGAACCCTGGATCAACTGCTGGGTACCCCGGTGGGCTTGCCTGAAGAGGATGGTCCGGAGGATGACGGGGGGGGGCACTACTTACTGGTTGGAATGGTGCTGCGGCTGGGTCTAGGAGGATCTAAGCTGGACGCTGGTCAGGTCCAGAGTCTGCAGTGGAAGCCTGTGCCCAGGCAGTGAGGTCCAGTGTCGCGGAGGGGGTGATCCAGGTGTAGGGGTGCGCGGAGGCCCGCAGGACAAGTGTGGGAGGGATGTGAGGTGGCTGGCTAGCTGGATCTAGGCCACAGCCGTGGTCTGTCCCCTGAGTCTAACCGCTAGAAAACGGGGTGATTGGATGGCGGTTGCGGTGGTGCCCCTGGGGGGAGCGTAGTAGGGGGGTCAGTGGGATGGTGGTCCTGCCTGGAGGTGGCCGGCAGGCCTGGGGGGGTGGTCCTGGTACTAACCTGCTGGGAAGGGTACGGGGATGAGCTCTGGGTGGAGGTAGTGGATTGCGGCCGCACTGAATGGACCAAGATGGCCAACGGGCTAGGCCCGAGCCGCGGGCTGTCCTGATTCTTGAGACTCCCGAGGTGGCTACGTCCTGTTCGTAGATGGTAGGGTAGGGTCCCGGGCTACCTGCTGGGGAAGGTCCGGGGGATGAGCGCCAGGTGGCGGTGGTGATAGCTGCCGCACAGGGTGGACCAAGATGGCCAACTGGCTAGGCCCGAGCCGCGGGCGTGCCTGATTCTGAGCTCCTAGGTGCTGAGGTCCCGTCCGCGGATGGTGGGTTGGCCCTGGTTGGATGGGGCGCCCGGGCTTGCAGATGGAGGCTGGGGGGGGAGCGGCGGCCGGCACAGGGGGCTGGCCGGAGCTGCGGTGTGTCCTGAGAGACTGCTGTATCAGTGTATCAGCGGCCGAGGCGGCGTGGAGCGGTGATGTGGGGGCTTAGCGGATCTGACACGAAGGTACCGGGGGTCCCGTTCGTGGTCCAAGGAGCTGGTGGGGGTAGGGGGGTGGGGCGGTACAAAGCCGGTACAATGCGCTGGGGTGTCCGGGATAATCACAATCGGGATATTCACTGGATAGAAGGCCGGGTGGCCGGAGCACAGATTTTTGCCACCCAAATGCATTATTTTACATTTTTCTACATTGAACCTCATTTGCCATGTAGTTGCTCCTCCCCCATTTATTTGTTCAGGTCTTTTTGCAAGATTTCCACATCCTGCGGAGAAGTTATTGCCCTGCTTAGCTTAGTATCGTCTGCAAATACAGAGATTGAACTGTTTATCCCATCCTCCAGGTCGTTTACGAACAAATTAAATAGGATTGGTCCCAGCACAGAACCCTGGGGAACCCTACTACCCACCCCTGACCATTCTGAGTACTCCCCATTTATCACCACCCTCTGAACACGCCCTTGTAGCCAGTTTTCAATCCATGTACTCACCCAATGGTCCATGCCAATGCACCTTATTTTGTACAATAAACGTTTATGGGGAACTGTGTCAAATGCTTTTGTAAAATCCAGATACACCACGTCTACGGGCCTTCCTTTATCTAGATGGCAACTCACCTCCTCATAGAAGGTTAATAGATTGGTTTGGCAAGAGCGATTCTTCATGAATCCATGCTGATTACTGCTAATGATATCATTCTTATTACTAAAATCTTGTATATAGTCCCTTATCATCCCCTCCAAGAGTTTACATACTATTGATGTTAGGCTAACTGGTCTGTAATTCCCAGGGATGTATTTTGGGCCCTTTTTAAATATTGGTGCTACATTGGCTTTTCTCCAATCAGCTGGTACCATTCCAGTCAGTAGACTATCTGTAAAAATTAGGAACAACGGTCTGGCAATCACTTGACTGAGTTCCCTAAGTACCCTCGGATGCAAGCCATCTGGTCCCAGTGATTTATTAATGTTAAGTTTCTCAAGTCTAATTTTAATTTTGTCCTCTGGTAACCATGGAGGTGCTTCCTGTGTTGTGTCATGAGGATAAACGCTGCAGTTTTGGTTACTGAAGCCCCCCGATTCACTCGTGAAGACTGAGGAGAAGAATAAATTCAATACCTTCGCATCTCCCCATCCTTTGTAACCAGATGTCCTTCCTCATTCTTTATGGGGCCAATATGGTCTGTCCTCCCTTTTTTACTGTTTACATACTTAAAGAATTTCTTGGGATTTTTTTTGCTCTCCTCCGCTATGTGTCTTTCATGTTCTATCTTAGCCATCCTAATTGCACCCTTACATTTCTTGTTGCATTCTTTATAAAGTCGGAATGCTGAGGATGATCCCTGAACCTTGTATTTTTTGAAGGCCTTTTCCTTTGCTTTTATATGCATTTTTACATTGGAGTTAAGCCATCCAGGACTTTTGTTCGCTCTTTTTAATTTATTACCCAATGGGATACATTGGCTAATGTCCTTATTTAATATGCTCTTAAAGCAAACCCATCTCTCCTCCATATTCTTTGTTCCTAATATTTTATCCCAATTTATGCCTTTTAGCAAGGTTTGTAGTTTAGGGAAGTTGGCTCTTTTGAAATTCAGTGTCTTTGTATTCCCTTTGTTTCCTATTTGTGTGATTTATACTGAAACTAATTGACCTGTGATCGCTGTTACCTAAATTGCCCCGTATTTCCACATCTGTGATCAGGTCTGTATTGTTGGTAATCAGTAGATCTAGTAATGTTTTATTTTTAGTTGGTGCGTCTACCATCTGACCCATAAAATTGTCCTGCAAGACATTAAGGAACTGGCGAGCCTTAAATGAATGCGCGGTGCTGTCCGCCCAGTCTATGTCTGGATAATTAAAATCCCCCATTATGATAACACTTCCCATCCTTGCTGCTAATCCAATTTGTGATAGGAGATCCGTCTCCACTTCCTCCCTCAGGTTAGGGGGCCTATAGCATACTCCCAGTATTATTTTCCCCTTAGCTTCATCCCTTTGGAGCTCTACCCATAAGGATTCCACCTCCTCTCTAGCTCCCTCAGTGATGTCATCTCTCACATTCACTTGTACATTATTCTTGATATATAGGCATACCCCTCCCCCTTTTTTACCCTCTCTATCCTTGCGGTATAGGGTAAAGGCTAAAGCGATTTTAAGAGATAAGTCCTCAGCACCAGTTGTTGCTAGTTTCCTTACTGATCACAGTAGGTTTTGATAGTTATAAGAAAAAAATGTACAAAAATTGCACCCTTTTTTAATAATACTTTGCTATGACTCACTATTTAGCATAAAGACATGCTTCTCTTTTTACGGACAGAAAGGAAGCTAAAAAATGATAATACTGTAAAAATGACTTCCCATAAAAGCCTTTGACATTGGCCAGCTGCCCTATATGTGCAGTTGAAGTCTTTAAACGTGTAGTTAGTTTACTGACATAGATTAAGTTACAGTTGTAAAAAAGGAACTAGGGCTTTAAGCCGCAGTATGGCCTTATTGTGGCCAAATCATTGTTTAAAAAAAAAAAAATGAACATTTAAAAACCAGCAATGTGGTTTACATATGCACTTAGCATTCAGAGTCCCAAAGCCAGTTGAATGTTTGCGTATTTGCGCAGCGCTCTTACAAGCGCACTTTTTTTTTTTTTTTAAATACACTTTTTTGAATTTTAAAAATAAGACAACAGTAAAGTTGGCTCAATTTTTTTTTATATTGTAAAAAATAATGTTACGCCGAGTAAATTGATACCCAACATGTCACGCTTCAAAATCGCGTCCCCTCGTGGAATGGCGACAAACTTTTATCCTTAAAGATCTCCATAAGTGACATAAAAAAATTCTACCGGTTGCATGTTTTGCGTTAGAGGGGTTCCAGAGCTAGAATTATTGCTCTCGCTCTACCGATCGCGGCGCTACCTCACATGTGTGGTTTGAACACCGTTTTCATATGCGGGCGCTACTCATGTATGCATTCGCTTCCGCACCTGAGCTCGGTGGGACGGGGCGCGTTTAAAAAATTTTTTTTTTCTTATTTATTTTACCTTTTATTTTTTTATTTATACACTGTTTTTTTTTTTTAAATTGTGTCACTTTTATTCCTATTACAAGGAATGTAAACATCCCTTGTAATAGAAAAAAGCATGACAGGACCTCTTATATATGAGATCTGGGGGGTCAAAAAGACAAAAAGATCTCACATCTCATATTTGGACTTAAATGCAAAAACCAAAAAAAAAATTTTGTCATTTTGAAAAAATGACAACAAAAAAGTGCCTTTCAGAAGTTTGGGCGGAAAGTGACATTTTGATGTCGCTCCTGCCCTGCTATGGTATGGAGATGGGTGGGGGCCATCTTCCCCTCACTCATCTCCCAGCTACTGACAGGACGCGATCGCCTCTCCTGCTGCTGACGGCACCGGATCGTGGTGGGAGGGGGGGCCCTCTCCCGCCACGATAAATGTGATCTTGCAGCGATTCCGCCACAGAGACCACTTTTATTTTGTAGCCGACCGCCGGCCGAACAAGGGCTAACTGCTGCCATAACAACGATATCCGTCCTCAAAGTAGGGACGTACATCGGCGTGCGGCGGTCGGCAAGTGGTTAACCCCATCATAACAGATGATTAAAAAAAAAATCATGCTGCTGCTACTAAATGTCCTATGCTGGCCATTCACGGATCGATTTTTGGATGAGAACATTTGTATGAAAATTATTTATACATTCGATGAATGGACGAGTGTAGATCGAAAATTCCACTTGCTTTTAACATTCAATTATAAAATGAATGTAACTTCTGAGCAAAAACCACATACATGATGTGAAAATGTATTTGATGGAGAAAAGTTTTCTGTTCTGGTCCTTTGAATTTTCCCGCCACTGTGGTGGAAAATGAACGCCGATTTGACCCACTAAAAGCCTTTTCACACCGGCGGTGTTTGGCAGGCGCTATAGCGTTAAAACTAGCGCCTGCAATCCGCCCTCAAAGAGCT
Source organism: Lithobates clamitans (assembly GCA_037952925.1). Taxonomy (NCBI): domain Eukaryota; kingdom Metazoa; phylum Chordata; class Amphibia; order Anura; family Ranidae; genus Lithobates; species Lithobates clamitans. Next base: position 323,292 of record JBBGZY010003007.1, on the reverse strand, counting down.
GCTCCATTGTCTCCAGTGTGAAAGCCTGAGGGCACGGGAGAGCGGTGGGCTTTCACACCGGAGCGGTGCGCTGGCAGGACGTCAGGAAAAGTCCTGCCGGCAGCATCTAAGGAGCGGTGAAGGAGCGGTGTGTTTACCGCTCCTCCACCGCTGCTCCCCATTGAAATCAACGGGGCAGCGCTGGGATACCGCCGGCAAAGCGCCGCTATTGCAGGGCATTGCGGGCACTTTTACCCCTTTCTCGGCCGCTAGCGGGGGGTAAAAGCGCCCCACTAGCGGCCGAAATGCACCGCAAATCCGACTGTAAAACGCCACTAAAAATAGCGGCATTTTACCGCCGATGCTATGGGCGGCTCGGTGTGAAAGCCGTCTAATGGTTAGAAAATTGGATGAATGTTTTTTTGAAAGAAAAATGAGTTTGTGTTCGGCCAGCATAAGTGACATGAGGTGCAGGGAGCTTGTACCCACCTACCTGTCTATGACAAGGGAGTCTGTCATCCATCATATTATATTACACTCCTGTCTGATCATCTGCAAAACAGCGTTTTACCTCTTTTTTATATTTTAATAATGTTGATCTCTGATTCTGATATGTAGCAGATTCTCCCTCTAATAATACAACTATCTGTCTGTTATTCTCAGAGTGGATTAAATACCCAACTATATATCTGGATATTTATATTTACCGCTGTATATAGATATTCAAGAATGTTAACTAAATTATACACCAACCTTTTTATGAGGGTTTTATCCAATTAATCGAAACAATAATCGGCCAACTAATCAATTCTGAAAATAATCATTAGTTGCCGCCCTACAGAGGACCCATTTACTAGTTACCTTGAGGGGGGAATTGTAAGATCCTCAGAGACAAAGCTGCCTGATGTGGGCGGAGTCCTGGTTTAGGGGAACCAATCAGCTCATGTCTAGTAATAATCTTTTTATTTCTATTTTAGTAGATGGACGGGAGATGAGGAAAACCTCAGAGGATTGTCTCACTTTGTCTCCAGACTGTAAAGTAGAAGATGAGGACATCACACAGTATAGTCCAGGAGAAAACCCGACTACCTCAAATGTCCATCCGGCACCACACAGTGTAGATGGACCATCGTATTCCTCTTATCCTGAGGAACCTCAGACTGTGAGGGACGGTGCCGTCCTTCCAACAGAGAAGAGGCTTTCCTGTACTGAGTGCGGGAAGTGTTTCCGTTTTGAATCTGGTCTTAATGTGCATATAAGATCTCACACAGGTGAAAAGCCTTATTGCTGTCCTGAGTGCGGGAAATGTTTTTCAGTGAAGTCCAGTCTTTCCACACATCAGAGATCTCACACAGGGGAGAAGCCATATTCCTGTCCTGAGTGCGGGAAATGTTTTTCACAGAAAACCAATCTTTCCACACATCAGAGATCTCACACGGAGGAGAAGCTGTATTCCTGTCCTGAGTGTGGGAAATGTTTTTCACAGAAGACCAATCTTTCCACACATCAGAGATCTCACACGGAGGAGAAGCCGTATTCCTGTCCTGAGTGCGGGAAATGTTTTTCAGATAAGTATCATCTTTACAGACATCAGAGATCTCACACAGGGGAGAAGCCGTATTCCTGTCCTGAGTGCGGGAAATGTTTTTCAGTGAAGTCAGCTCTTTACACACATCAGAGATCTCACACGGAGGAGAAGCCGTATTCCTGTCCTGAGTGCGGGAAATGTTTTTCACAGAAGTCCCATCTTTACACACATCAGAGATTGCACACAGGGGAGAAGCCATATTCCTGTCCTGAGTGCGGGAATTTTTTTTCACAGAAGTATCATCTTTACAGACATCAGAGATCTCACACAGGGGAGAAGCCGTATTCCTGTCCTGAGTGTGGGAAATGTTTTTCAGAGAAGTCCAGTCTTTACACACATCAGAGATCTCACACAGGGGAGAAGCCGTATTCCTGTCCTGAGTGCGGGAAATGTTTTTTACTGAAGTCCGATCTTTCTAAACATCAGAGATCTCACACGGGGGAGAAGCCGTATTCCTGTCCTGAGTGCGGGAAATGTTATTCACAGAAGTCCCATCTTTCCACACATCAGAGATCTCACACAGGGGAAAAGCCGTATTCCTGTCCTGAGTGTGGGAAATGTATCCAGAGAAGTCCCGTCTTTACACACATCAGAGATCTCACACAGGGGAGAAGCCGTATTCCTGTCCTGAGTGTGGGAAATGTTTTTCAGAGAAGTCCAGTCTTTACACACATCAGAGATCTCACACAGGGGAGAAGCCGAATTCCTGTCCTGAGTGCGGCAAATGTTTTTTACTGAAGTCCCAACTTTCCACACATCAGAGATCTCACACGGGGGAGAAGCCCTATTCCTGTCCTGAGTGTGGGAAATGTTTTTCAGAGAAGTCCAATCTTTCCACACATCAGAGATCTCACACGGGGGAGAAGCCCTATTCCTGTCCTGAGTGCGGGAAATGTTTTTCAGTGAAGTCCAGTCTTTCCACACATCAGAGATCTCACACGGGGGAGAAGCCCCATTCCTGTCCTGAGTGCGGGGAATGTTTTTCAGTGAAGTCCCAACTTTCCATACATCAGAGATCTCACACGGGGGAGAAGCCCTATTCCTGTCCTGAGTGCGGGAAATGTTTTTCAGTGAAGTCCAGTCTTTCCACACATCAGAGATCTCACACGGGGGAGAAGCCCTATTCCTGTCCTGAGTGCGGGAAATGTTTTTCAGTGAAGTCCAGTCTTTCCACACATCAGAGATCTCACACGGGGGAGAAGCCGTATTCCTGTCCTGAGTGCGGGGAATGTTTTTCAGTGAAGTCCCAACTTTCCACACATCAGAGATCTCACACGGGGGAGAAGCCCTATTCCTGTCCTGAGTGTGGGAAATGTTTTTCAATGAAGTCCAGTCTTTCCACACATCAGAGATCTCACACGGGGGAGAAGCCGTATTCCTGTCCTGAGTGTGGGAAATGTTTTTCACAGAAGACCAATCTTTCCAGACATCAGAGATCTCACACGGGGAGAAGCCATATTCCTGTCCTGAGTGAGGGAATTGTTCCTCACTGAAGCCCTGTCTTCCTGTACATCAGGGATCCCACACAACCCTTGAGGTGTATTAATGCCTTGAGTGTGGGAAATGTCTTCTATATGAATGTTGCTGGACATCACAGCTCTCATGTGGGGAAGAAGCACACCCTGATATACACCTCAGATATACTCCATGGCTGATCTTCATCATGTAAGAAACAGTTGATAAGGAGATCAGAGATCCCCAAAGACATGGATGAAGTGTTGTAAAATACAATGGATGGGCGGCTCATGCAGGTCTGATAATGTACTTTTATGTCATGGCTTTCTTCCAGGTCCGCACCCATGCATGCGCACACCCAGAAACCTCCACTGTCATTGGCTGTAGGACAAGTTTGTCAGCAGGTCCCAGCCAGTGATTTTGCCCCGTACCCTGCTGATCACCTGCAGCCAATGACAAATCACTCCTGTGTTTTATTTTGTAAACACGGGGGGGCTATCTTGTGATTTCTTCTCTTCCCGAGTCCTTTTCGGTTCAGGAAGAGAAGAGAACACCACACTGTGAGTATAATCACCACACTTTACACCCACACACCTTAGATTGGCACATTTAACCCCATTGATTGCCCTCATTCACCCTTTGACCACCCCTGTCACCCAACCAGTGCCATTAGTACAGCGTCAGTGTACAGTATTTTTCACCAATCGCTGTATTCGCATCACTTGTTACATCAGATAGCGCCAGGGTCAGCTAGTATTAGATTGTCCGCACACTATCGCACTCATGCTATAGGATCCTGATCACCACCATTACTAGTATAGTGTCTGTATGGATCAATATCCTGATCATGAACAGAACTATATTAGTGTCCTCCCTTAGTATAGTGTATGTATGGATCAATATCCTGATCATGAACAGAACTATATTAGTGTTTGTATGGATCAATATCCTGATCATGAACAGAACTATATTAGTGTCCCCCCCTTAGTATAGTGTCCCTAATCATGCAGCGTTAGCAGGATAAGCTGTGCAGGGTCCCTGTGTGGGGTTTCTGGTGGCTGTGTGGTTTCCCTGATGGCTGTGCAGGGTCCCTGTTTGCTGTGCGGGGACCTGGGTCCCTGGTGGCTGTGCAGGATCCCTGGTGGCTGTGCAGGATCCCTGGTGGCTGTGCGGGGTCTCTGGTGGCTGTGTGGGGTCCCTGGTGGCTGTGTGGGGTCTCTGGTGGCTGTGCGGGTTCCCTGGTTCCTGTGCGGGGTCCCTGGTGGCTGTGTGGGGTCTCTGGTGGCTGTGCGGGTTCCCTGGTCCCTGTGCTGGGTCTCTGGTGGCTGTGTGGGGTCTCTGGTGGCTGTGTGAGGTCCCTGTGTGGGGTCCCTGGTGGCTGTGTGGGGTCTGGTGGCTGTGCAGATTCCCTGGTCCCTGTACGGGGTCCCTGGTGGATGTGCGGGGTCCCTGATCCCTGTGCGGGTCTCTGGTGGCTGTGTGAGGTCCCTGTGCGGGGTCTCTGGTGGCTGTGTGGGGTCTCTGATCCCTGTGTAGGGTCCCTGGTGGCTGTGCGGGGTCCCTGTGTGGGGTCTCGTGGCTGTATGGCGTCTCTGGTGGCTGTGTGAGGTCCCTGTGCGGAGTCTCTAGTGGCTGTGTGGGGTCTCTGGTGGCCGTGTGGGGTACCTGATGGCTGTGCAGGGTCCCTGGTTGCTGTGCGGGGACCCGGGTCCCTGGTGGCTGTGCAGGATCCCTGGTGGCTGTGTGGGGTCTCTGGTGGCTGTGCGGGGTCCCTGGTGGCTGTGGGGGGTCCCTGTGCTGGGTCTCTGGTGGCTGTGTGGGGTCTCTAGTGGCTGTGTGAGGTCTCTGGTGGCTGTGTGAGGTCCCTGTGCGGGGTCCCTGGTGGCCTAGTGGGGTCCCTGGTGGCCTAGTGGGGTCCCTGGTGGCCGTGTGGGTTAACTGGTGGCTGTGCGGGGTCTCTGGTGGCTGTGCAGATTCCCTGGTGGATGTGCGGGGTCCCTGATCCCTGTGTAGGGTCCCTGGTGGCTGTGCAGGGTCCCTGGTGGCTGTGCAGGGTCCCTGTGTGGGGTCTCTGGTGGCTGTGTGGGGTCTCTGGCTGTGTGAGGTACCTGTGCGGGGTCTCTAATGGCTGTGTGGGGTCTCTGGTGGCCGTGTGGGGTACCTGGTGGCCTTGTGGGGAACGTGGTGGCTGTGTGGGGTCTGGTGGCTGTGCGGGGTCTCTGGTGGCTGTGCAGATTCCCTGGTCCCTGTACGGGGTCCCTGGTGGATGTGCGGGGTCCCTGATCCCTGTGCGGGGTCTCTGGTGGCTGTGTGAGGTCCCTGTGCAGGGTCTCTCGTGGCTGTGTGGGGTCTCTGGTCCCTGTGTAGGGTCCCTGGTGGCTGTGTGGGGTCTCTGGTCCCTGTGCGGTGTCCCTGGTGGCTGTGTGGGGTCTCTGGTGGCTGTGTGGGGTCTCTGGTGGCTGTGTGGGGTCCCTGTGTGGGGTCTCCGGTGGCTGTGTGGGGTCTCTAGTCCCTGTGCAGGGTCCCTGGTGGCTGTGCAGGGTCCCTGGTGGCTGTGCAGGGTCCCTGGTGGCTGTGCAGGATCCCTGGTGGCTGTGCGGGGTCCCTGGTGGCTGTGCGGGGTCCCTGGTGGCTGTGCAGGGTCTCTGGTGGCTGTGAAGGGTCTCTGGTTACTGTGTGGGGTTTCTGGTCCCTGTGCGGGTTCTCTGGTGGCTGTGCTGGGTCCCTGTGCAGGGTCTCTGGCTGCGTGGGGTCTCTGGTGGCTGCGTGGGGTCCCTGGTGGCTGTGCGGGGTCCCTGGTGGCTGTGCAGGGGACCATGGTGGCTGTGCGGGGTCTCTGGCTGCGTGGGGTCTCTGGTGGCCGTGCGGGGTCTCTGGTGGCTGTGCGGGGTCTCTGGTGGCTGTGCGGGGTCCCTGGTGGCTGTGCGGGGTCCCTGGTGGCTGTGCAGGGGACCATGGTGGCTGTGCGGGGACCCGGGTCCCTGGTGGCTGTGCGGGATCCCTGGTGGCTGTGTGGGGTCCCTGGTTGTTGTGCCAGGTCTCTGGTGGCTGTGCGGGGTCCCTGTGCGGGGTCTCTGGTGGCTGTGTGGGGTCCCTGTGTGGGGTCTCTGGTGGCTGTGTGGGGTCTCTGGTGGCTGTGTGGGGTCTCTGGTGGCTGTGCGGGGTCCCTGGTTCCTGTGCGGGGTCCCTGGTTGTTGTGCCAGGTCTCTGGTGGCTGTGTGGGGTCTCTGGTCCCTGTGCGGGGTCTCTGGTGGCTGTGTGGGGTCTCTGGTGGCTGTGTGGGGTCCCTGGACCCTGTGCAGGGTCTCTAGTGGCTGTGTGGGGTCTCTGATGGCTGTGTGGGGTCCCTGGACCCTGTGCGGGGTCTCTGGTGGCTGTGTGGGGTCTCTGGTGGCTGTGCGGGGTCCCTGGTTGTTGTGCCAGGTCTCTGGTGGCTGTGCGGGGTCTCTGGTGGCTGTGTGGGGTCCCTGGTTGTTGTGCCAGGTCTCTGGTGGCTGTGTGGGGTCCCTGGTTGTTGTGCCAGGTCTCTGGTGGCTGTGTGGGGTCCCTGGTTGTTGTGCCAGGTCTCTGGTGGCTGTGTGGGGTCCCTGTGCGGGGTCTCTGGTTGTTGTGCCAGATCTCTGGTGGCTGTGCAGGGTCTCTGGTCCCTGTGCAGGGTCTCTGGTGGCTGTGTGGGGTCTCTGGTGGCTGTGTGGGGTCCCTGGACCCTGTGCAGGGTCTCTAGTGGCTGTGTGGGGTCTCTGGTGGCTGTGCGGGCTCCCTGGTTCCTGTGCGGGGTCCCTGGTTGTTGTGCCAGGTCTCTGGTGGCTGTGTGGGGTCCCTGTGCGGGGTCTCTGGTTGTTGTGCCAGGTCTCTGGTGGCTGTGCGGGGTCTCTGGTGGCTGTGTGGGGTCTCTGGTGGCTGTGTGGGGTCCCTGGACCCTGTGCGGGGTCTCTGGTGGCTGTGTGGGGTCTCTGGTGGCTGTGCGGGGCCCCTGGTTGTTGTGCCAGGTCTCTGGTGGCTGTGTGGGGTCCCTGGTTGTTGTGCCAGGTCTCTGCTGGCTGTGCGGGGTCCCTGTGCGGGGTCTCTGGTGGCTGTGTGGGGTCCCTGGTTGTTGTGCCAGGTCTCTGGTGGCTGTGAGGGGTCCCTGGTTGTTGTGCCAGGTCTCTGGTGGCTGTGTGGGGTCCCTGGTCCCTGTGCGGGGTTTGGGTTGGAGAAGTAAGCACATAGGTGAGTGGAGCGGAGGTGGGGGCACCCCACACACACAGGTAGGTGACACACTCTGCATGGGGCAGGCACAGATGACAGTTAACTGTTCAAGTTAGGGGAGGTGTAGAGGAGAGCCCAGTCTGAGGAGGAGGGTGACAATGATGTCGGGTGTCTGTGCACAGGGTGTTGTCTTGGTTGTGTCCACAGATCACTCACCTCTCCTAGGACATGGTATCTCCGCTGACACACATACGAGAGTGGATAGTGGTCAGAGCATACACTCTTCTCTGAGTGGGTAGCGTCCCCGATTAGAGACGCTCTCTCTATGGCTGACAGGAGAAAGGGGAGGGGGGCGAGCGAGGGAAATACACAGACAGTTCGCAGCTCTCCTCTCCCCTATCACAGCGCCGCTGCCGAGTCTTCTGGCAAATGGAGCAGCACTGTCACTGCGTGCGGGAGGAGGGTGCAGGTATTTTTTTTGTGGGGGGGCTGCTTTTTTTTTGTGGGGCACCGTGTGACCTAAATCCCGGGGCTTCCCCTAACGACTTGTAAAACATCCAACTTAGAAAGGAGGAGAAAGCCTGCTTGAGAACTAATGAATTGCTTGCAATGAAGTGGAAGGACAATTAACCACCTCAATACCGGGCACTTTCACCCCCGTCCTGCCCAGGCCATTTCTCAGCTTTCATCGCTGTCAGACTTTGAATGACAATTGCGCGGTCATGCTACACTAACCATGTGAAATTAGTATCATTTTCTTCACACAAATAGAGCTTTCTTTTGGCGGTATTTAATCACTTCTGGATTTTTTTATATTTTCCTAGAAAAAAAGACCAAAAAGTTTGAAAGAAAAAGTTTTTTTCTCAGTTTCTGTCAGTAAATTTTGTAAATAAGTAATTTTTCTCCTTCATTGATGGGCGCTGATGAGGTGGCACTTATGGGCACTGATAGGTGCCACTGATATGTGGCATTGATGGGTGGAGCCGATGGGCACAGATAGGCGGCACTTATGGGCATTGATGGGCATCACTAATAGGCACTGATTGCTGGCACTGGTGGGCACTGATTGCTGGCACTGGTGGGCACTGATTGCTGGCACTGGTGGACACTCATGTCTGACACTGGTGGGCACTGATTGCTGGCACTGGTGGGCACTGATTGCTGGCACTGGTGGGCACTGATTGCTGGCACTGGTGGGCACTTATTTCTGGCACTGTGGGGGCTTTATTGTAATCAGGAGACTGATGATCAGTTCCCTGATTACATGGCTAGATGTCCTCTGCGAGGAGATGCCGCTGATTGGCTCTCCTCTTCTCACACTCTGTCAGTGTGGGGCGAAGAGCGCCATTACCGGCCTCCCTGTGTTTACATGTGACCTGCTGTGATTGGACACAGCCGATCGCATGGTTAAAGAGCCACGGTCGCAGTTCTTTACAGAGATCAGCGTCGCACCGTGTCCTAGCAAGATGGCGCAGCTGCCATCACCCTGTGGATGCATGAGAGAGCAGCCGTTCTGGGCGCCATCATATGACGTCCACCCAGAACGAGAGCCACCCCACCCCGCCGTCATTTGACAGTGGGGCGGGCGGCAAGTGGTTAATTCCATTAATGCAGAAACTATGGTTCAAATTTGCACGGTATCTGATGTAGTTGAAGAGCCTCTCTGTGTCCACGAATATCATCTTTATATGGGAGGGGTGGACTTCAATGACCAGATAATGAAGCTCTATTTATTTTCCCGTAAAGCCAGATGCTGGTACATGAAAGTGTCTGTATATTGTCAGACCTATTGAGGTTAAAAAGAATTAATTTGTAATGGTCTAAATATATTATTTTTAAATGTGATTCTCTGGACATGAGTAGTAGCCATCTTGTTCAAAACATTTTTTTAAGAGATTAAACTAAGTTCTCTGTCCTTACAGAAGAGATTTTCATAGGAAGGTTTTAAGGCCTCACCATATATTCTACTAAGTTGTCAATTAAGATTCCTTGTCAGTTATAATCAGTTAAGGCCAAGGAGGCCCAATGTTATGTTAAGTTAAGGGACTCCTAGGTTTCAAATAACAGTGAACAGACATCGTCTCTTTGACTAAGGAATGAAAGAGATGTATTCACAAAATATGTTTAAAAAAAATAAATTTCTTGTATTACAAATTGCAAATAATTATATTGGCAATAATTATATTATCATATTAGTTTTACATTATAATGAGACAAGTACCGTATTTATCGGCGTATAACACGCACCGGCGTATAACACGCACCCCAATTTAGGAGGGAAGTTGAAGGGAAAAAAACTTACATTTAAATGCCCATCATTGCAGCCTTCTCAGTGCAACCTTGTCAGTGCAGCCTTCCCCAGTGCAGCCTTCCCTAGTGCAGCCTTCCCCAGTGCAGCCTTGTCAGTGCAACCTTGTCAGTGCAGCCTTCCCCAGTGCAGCCTTCCCCAGTGCAGCCTTGTCAGTGCAGCCTTCCCCAGTGCAGCCTTCCCCAGTGCAGCCTTGTCAGTGCAGCCTTCCCCAGTGCAGCCTTCCCCAGTGCAGCCTTGTCAGTGCAGCCTTCCCCAGTGCAGCCTTCCCCAGTGCAGCCTTGTCAGTGCAGCCTTCCCCAGTGCAGCCTTGTCAGTGCAGCCTTCCCCAGTGCAGCCTTCCCCAGTGCAGCCTTGTCAGTGCAGCCTTCCCCAGTGCAGCCTTCCCCAGTGCAGCCTTCCCCAGTGCAGCCTTGTCAGTGCAGCCTTCCCCAGTGCAGCCTTGCCCCAGTGCAGCCTTCGATCCCCTGTCCCTGCCATCCTGGGCTTCAAAATCGCCGACCGCGATTTGAAAATGGCGCCGCCGGCGCCGAAATACACAGAGCCGGTCCTCGGCTTTTTCCGGCGGCTCTCGTTCACTTTCGGCTCCACTCGTAGTCCCGAGCGGAGCTATCCGAACCTAGCTGAGTAGGTTCGGATAGCTCCGCTCGGGACTACAAGTGGAGCCGAAAGTAAACGAGAGCCGCCGGAAAGAGCCGAGGACCGGCTCTGTGTATTTCGGCGCCATTTTCAAATCGCGGTCGGCGATTTTGAAATTGTGACAGCTCGGGATCGCAGGGGATCGGCGTATAACATGCACCTGCGACTTTCCCCTGATTTTAAGGGGAAAAAGTGAGTGTTATACGCCGGTAAATATGGTATATGTCTACTTAATTGAATATCTCACATATTTTGGTTTGTGCATTTTTGTTTATATATGTATTTTTTATTTTAGAATATTCATTTATATATTCATTACTTATTGTTGAATATTAATCATGGATATATTGTCTATATACAAATATGAAATAACACATTTGTAATCTTATGAAGAGTCTAAATGTATTGGGATTCTAAGAGTAAAATCCTTGTGAAATAATACATGGGGTTAAGTTCCACATTACCTAACTTAAAGAATTTAATGGGAGGGTATATTTTCTTAAAGTAATAGATCTCATGAGTCTCCGCCAGGTCCGGAGTGGTTTGACACATAAGTGACATTTCAGTCTAATTCATAGTTTTTCTTTAAGCCTAAGTCAAAAGGTTATTCGGAAATTAAATGAAATATATTAAGAAGAATTTCTTCACCATTTCTAATACAATGCCGCCCCCATTGGCCACTGTGAATAAAGGAAACTACAATTTCTCTATAAGTTTTGGGCAGCAAATGACGTGTTTTATGTCATTCATGACGTGAAAGACATTCCCACACCCACATTCTAGGGGGAATATATAGGGTTTAAACATACGGTGAGGGAATCTGGAAAAAAGAAGATCTTGAGAGCTGGAGATGGAAACGGAGAGAGCAGGAGAAAAACAGAAGAGAAATGTAGGAGTTGTAGAGAAGTTCTTTGGGGACATCCAGCTGATCCTTCTCAAAACAACAGATTTCTTAAATCTCTGGTAAGTATTAATATTTTTACCTTTTTGGGTAATTGAAGTTGTTTGAACATATGCTTAACTAACCCAATTAATGTTGGAAGTGTCAGTTTTGGAGTGAATTGAATTCTAACTGCAGTATAAACTTGACTCCCATTTAAACAAAGAGATACATATCTTGTTATATCTCAACAAAACTGACTTCAAAGTCTTAGAAGTGGATTAGTTATAGTATGTGTTGAACCATAGATTCATTCTAAATTTATCTTGATTTAAAAATGAGTCTTGGTTAAACTACCAAGTTTGTATATGGTTAACAAAATTGTCCATATACTGTAAAAGAGATTTAAGCTTGAAGGTCTTTGTTTTGAGAAGAAATCACATGTGTTAAGTTCAACGCCTAGTGTGTTTTCATAAGTCTATAGAGCCACGGAAAGCTATTTACTAAGCCATCATGAAGTGTGAAACATGGTATTTTGTAACAAGAAAACAAAAAAAACGCGCTCAACCTTATACATATGAATAACACTGTGATATGTAAAAGAATGTTTGAACAGTCCTTGAAGTCCCTATAAAGTCCAAAAATTTAAGTGAATAAAAATCTTCAAAAATCAATCAAAGTTGATAGATGCACAGACGGATTCAAATGGAACATCAAATAGTATATAGAATGCTTACCAGATGGCAAGCCCAATCAAACGAGTGGCTCAAACCCAGCCTGGGCCTTTAAGGAACCAATCCCGGTGCATACAAGCAATACTTCCACTCGTGAAGAATAAACGTGGATTCATAGGAATTTGTCCCCAAAAAAATTTAAATAATTAAATAATATTGTCAAAAAATAGGAAAAAAGGAAAAAGGAGAGCCCTTACACAGTGATCAATCATAGAGGATCATATAAAACACCCAGTGTCCATAGACACACACATGGTCTCTGTGCAAGTGACATAAATATATAAATAGTGGAAATAAGCCCAGTGGTGAGAATAAACAAGAAGCATGCAGAGTTACTGCTTACCAGATGCTAATAGATTAAGGTGAAATAAAACGACAACCACCGGATAATTGAATGGTAGGGGTAACACAACGTGCTGCAAACCACACAAATTTCCTGCTTACCAGATGGCAGCCTTGGATAGACACACTGACACAGCTTGGGAAACAGTCTCCTTACACCAGGCAATGTACGCCAATCACGTCTGTCTTAGCCAAAGCCCCACGGTATCCCTTCCTGTTTGGGTTTCTACAACAAACTAATTGTTGTAGAAACCCAAACAGGAAGGGATACCATAAGCAGGAAATTTGTGTGGTTTGCGGCACGTTGTGTTACCCCTACCATTCAATTATCCGGTGGTTGTCATTTTATTTCACCTTAATCTATTAGCATCTGGTAAGCAGTAACTCTGCATGCTTCTTGTTTATTCTCACCACTGGGCTTATTTCCACTATTTATATATTTATGTCACTTGCACAGAGACCATGTGTGTGTCTATGGACACTGGGTGTTTTATATGATCCTCTATGATTCATCACTGTGTAAGGGCTCTCCTTTTTCCTTTTTTCCTATTTTTTGACAATATTACACTATGTTTTTTTATTTAAATTTTTTTTGGGACAAATTCGTATGAATCCACGTTTATTCTTCACGAGTGGAATTATTGCTTGTATGCACCAGGATTGGTTCCTTAAAGGCCCAAGCTGGGTTTAAGCCACTCGTTTGATTGGGCTTGCCATCTGGTAAGCATTCTATATACTATTTGATGTTCCATTTGAATCCGTCTGTGCATCTATCAACTTTGATTGATTTTTGAAGATTTTTATTCACTTAAATTTTTGAACTTTATATGGACTTGTTCAAACATTCTTTTACATATCACAGTGTTATTCATATGTATAAGGTCGAGTGCGTTTTTTTTGTTTTCTTTACTTTTATTTGGTGTACCCCACTTATAACCGCAGCATATCCACTCCATTTCAGCGCAGTTTTTTTCTTTTTATTTTGTAACAAGAGCTTGTGGTAAAATTTCTCATCATCTGTATCACTCATATATTTGAAGTTATATCTTTTTGTATTATCACCAATTATATTTGATATTATTTTACACTGAATTTTTAGTTAATAAATATATATATATTAGCACATTGCTATATTCATTCTTGTCTTCAAACTAGCATGGATAAACCAATTTGAATTTTTTTGGTTGATTTGTGGAAAGATGTGAAAATCTCCTTAACCATAGATTTTTGCATAATTCCATAAATATAATACTGTTAATATTTATTTCAGTATAAATATCTGACAATATTTATTTTAATTTGCTCTGTAAATTGCTTTTCTGTTGTACAAAACAACAGACAGAAGTGGATCCTTCCTAAAATCTCAGGAAGTGAGATCCCTTTTGTATCCAGAAGGTGCTGTGGCCCAAATCCAGATGCAGTGACCCGGCTGCATGAGAGGCATTTTCCTGACATCTTTCCTGGTAACCAGACCCAAAGAGCGCCACAAAAAATATGTTGTGTCTGTAGCAGATGCAAAATTAGGTGTGACACCCATTATTTCTGTTCCTCCTGTCCTGGGCAACCTGGTTTCTGCATCCAGGACTGCTTCCATCGTTACCACACACTAGTGAAGTATTAGTATAGGGAAAAATCTTCAAAAAAGGAAGGAAGCTTGCGAAGGGATTATACAAATAATAAAGGAAACCATAATATTAAAATATAATAACGTTTATTGGAAACATGATTTTATTCAATAATAGGACATAACAATTTGTTGGGTTATGTTAAACATCCCCATTATGGTGGTCATATATAGAGGGTTGCAGTTGAGCAGAGATTGAGTGGTCGTATATTATCCTGACATGTTTCGCCTTTGGCTTCATCAGGGATATATGAATCAGCCAATAATTGCGAGGACACCTCAGAGACCCCAAAGAGGGTCATCCACGAAGGGAGGACCACCCCGGGAGAAGGCACTGCGTGACCACAGAGAGCACACAAAGAACAGGTTAAAAGAAAAAGTAATCAAAGCATAGGGGGGGAGGGCGCCTGAATATAAGATACCATAGTCCAATATAGACACAATACCAAGTACTAAAAAACATAGTAACACTGGTCGCCCTCAGTTTCTAGCTCCATCTCCCTTCGTGGATGACCCTCTTTGGGGTCTCTGAGGTGTCCTCCTTGTAATTATTGGTTGATTCGTATATCACCTGATGAAGCCACAAGGCGAAACATGTTGGGATAATATAGGACCACTCAATCTCTGCTCAACTGGAACCCTCTACATATGACCTCCATAATGGAGATGTTCAACATAAACCAACATAGTTATGTCCTATTATTGATTCTAATCATGTTTCCAATAAGCGTTATTATATTTTAATATTATGGTTTCCATTATTATTTGTATAATCCCTTTGCAAGCTTCCCCCCTTTTTTGAATATTTTACCTTATACTAATACTTCACTAGTGTGTGGTAATGATAGAAGCAGTCCTGGATGCAGAGACCAGGTTGCCCAGGACAGGAGGAACAGAAATAACGGTTGTCACACCTAATTTTGCATCTGCTACAGACACAACATATTTTTTGTGGTGCTCTTTGGGTTGGGGTAACGGGAAAGAAAAAATATTTAAAGTTATCATGCGGCAAATCCGCCACACAGACTGATTTTATCTTGAAGAGAAACGCACGCCGTTCCTGAAAATACCGGGGTTATGCCGGCTAGACTTCCTTGATTGGTAAGACATTTTTGGGACAAAGGGTACCTAATTTACTCCCCTTAATCAAAATTTATTGATTGGTGGTTATATGTTATGTTGTCACTGTCTACTGTTCATCGGAGTGTTCACAGGTATATGTAGTACACATCTGCTAGATAAAGTAGTTTAGAGACAAGAGGGTATAGGCACAAGTAGAGAAGACTGGCCAGTCATTATGGGCATTAAATTAAGGGAATGAAAGGTAAGAGACCCTCAAAAAACAAGTCTTAACTTAGAGATGAGATAGAACCTGTGACAGACTTCGGAAACCCTGACTTGGTATCTCCGCCAAGAAGCTGATTTTCAAGCTCTGGAACACGAGACCAGTGGATCTGGCTATAGTTATCCCAAGAACTAGACGGCACCAGTCTTGGAGTAAACCAGACTAAGAACTGTTTATTTGATCAAGAATACAGGCTTTTATATACTTAAGAAGGAGGTCACTCACCACATTAAAAATGACCCAAATATTTACCCAAAACATCACACAATGGTTTAGCTAATGAGCTACAGCTGACTCATGGCTAATCCCATCACAGAGGATCCTTCATTAGCCACCTGGTTGATTCACATGTCTTATTGCAGGTCAAACTTGCTGGCTTCAAACTCAGAAGGTAGAAAATACATTAACATAAGTATATGTAGCACCTTCTACATTGGGTAGGTGCTAGAAGTAGGTTTTTGGAAACAGCAGGTAAATTTAGGCAGGCCTAGCTGGAGGCTAGGCTTGTTTGTTTTGTGTGGGCTGTGAGTGGCCCAGAGCAGAGCTGGTGACTCACAGGCAGCATCGCCTCACTGTCACCTCCCTCTTTCTTCTGGAGGAGTCTGGAAGAGAGGAGGAGCTGTCTGGGGTGCCTCCGGGAGCCCTGATCAATCCGCAACTAGGATTGGCAGGGGGCAGGCCTCCTTGAATTACCCAGGGTCAGCCCAGCTGGGGAGGAGTTGTTACATAGTTACATAGTAGGTGAGGTTGAAAAAAGACACAAGTCCATCATGTCCAACCTATGTGTGTGATTATGTGTCAGTATTACATTGTATATCCCTGTATGTTGTGGTCATTCAGGTGCTTATCTAATAGTTTCTTGAAGCTATCAATGCTCCCCGCTGAGACCACTGCCTGTGGAAGGGAATTCCACATCCTTGCCGCTCTTACAGTAAAGAACCCTCTACGTAGTTTAAGGTTAAACCTCTTTTCTTCTAATTTTAATGAGTGGCCACGAGTCTTGTTAAACTCTCTTCTGCGAAAAAGTTTTATCCCTATTGCGGGGTCACCAGTCCGGTATTTGTATATTGTGGGGTCACCAGTCCGGTATTTGTATATTGTGGGGTCACCAGTCCGGTATTTGTATATTGTGGGGTCACCAGTCCGGTATTTGTATATTGTGGGGGTCACCAGTCCGGTATTTATATATTGTGGGGTCACCAGTCCGGTATTTATACATTGAAATCATATCCCCTCTCAAGCGTCTCTTCTCCAGAGAGAATAAGTTCAGAGCTCACAACCTTTCCTCATAACTAAGATCCTCCAGACCCTTTATTAGCTTTGTTGCCCTTCTTTGTAGTCGCTCCATTTCCAGTACATCCTTCCTGAGGACTGGTGCCCAGAACTGGACAGCATACTCCAGGTGCGGCCGGACCAGAGTCTTGTAGAGCGGGAGAATTATCGTTTTATCTCTGGAGTTGATCCCTTTTTAATGCCAATATTGTGTTTGCTTTGTTAGCAGCAGCTTGGCATTGCATGTCATTGCTGAGCCTATCATCTACTAGGACAATATATACAAAACAATTCTGCGCTGCCCTAAAAAGAGACAAGCAGCTAACACAACCAACAAGATATAACAAAAGAGAAAACCACAATAAGTGTAGCGCTATTGAAATAAAAAAGTCCAATATGAAAAAACATTAAATTAATAGTTCCAAATGTAAATAATGGAGAAGAGTCATCCGTATGCATGTAGGTAGGGAGTCTTCAGGAACTAAACACTTCAAGTAGATATATATGGCATCTAAAATGAAGATAAACACAACACCACCACCGAAAATGAAGAGGCTTACCAGATGGGATGGACCCAAAAGGGCGTACGCCGAGTTGGGTCGGATAAGGCTTAGGTGGTGAGTGGCTGTAGATGGCTCAGAGAGGCGATGATTATGGATTGACCCACAGGTTGCTGTATCCCTCTAAACGATGCCAAAACCCAGAGGGGCGAGGTAGATGGAGCGAACCACGCGTAATCGTATCCCTCAGGACGATGTTTGGAAGCCAAACGATGGTGTTAACAAATGGAAAAAGGAAGGAATGGCCACATAGTGTGAATCCGTATAAAAGATGTAATTTATTAAAATGAAAAGATATACACTCACATGTAAATCCGTATAAAAAACAGCGCTGTAAGAAAAGTGGCGACAGTGGGGTCCTACCCGACGCGTTTTGTCTT
Source organism: Lithobates clamitans (assembly GCA_037952925.1). NCBI lineage: Eukaryota > Metazoa > Chordata > Amphibia > Anura > Ranidae > Lithobates > Lithobates clamitans. Next base: position 305,998 of record JBBGZY010003007.1, on the reverse strand, counting down.
CATAGACGTCGTCTGGGGGGTTCCCCCCACTGCAGGCACCAAGGTTTATATAGGGGGTACATCAAAGATAATGGGAATCAGCTCCACGGATGCAAAAACATCACTTCTGGTTTTTAGCCAAATGGCCACCCGGCGTGCGTTCCACGCCTCCCCTTGAGCACCAGAAGTGAGGAGAACAAAGTATAAGGTTAACTAACCACAAAAACAATTGAACTCATGGATAAACGAAAAAGTGCAATGTGCGATCTGTGAAAAAATGTGACAGTGACAAGTATATTCAAAGCCGTTCGGTAGGAACGGTGTAAATATAAACACGGCGCAGTGATATGCGCGCGCATCCAGGTATAATGGCAATACCGCGCATGTGCACGATGCACGTGATGCGGTGGTGAGAAAACGGGATGACGTCAGTGTGAGGGCAGACCTCGGTTGGAGAGGTAACAGCGTCAAACAACGGCGCGTGATGCGCATGCGCGATAACAAAGCTGGATGACGCCAATATGGGGGCAGACCTCAGTGACAGCGTCAAACTAAGGCGGCCAAAAAGGCGTGTAGTGCGCATGCGTGGTGAGGAACGTCAGTGCATTAGTGTGGGGACACACCGATGTTCGGAAAGTTGAAGGCATCTCTGCCTAACAGCGTCATGCACATAACCCTGAAGTACGACCCGGAAGTGCATGTGGTGGCCCCAAATCAAAAAATTAGTACAAATTAGTGCATGGCTATGCAAAAAGAAAGTGTGAACTATGTGAATGAAACAAATGCTGACAATGCACATGGAACACAGATGACGAAAAAGTGTGTGTGCATATATATTGTCACAAAAATGTGACATACAATGATTGGTGCCGATGAAATGACATATATGGGGAACAGGTAAGAACAAAAATATGTGAAAAATGAAGAAAAAAAGAATGCAATAATCCTCATCTAAAGCCGTATATTGATACGCAATTGTGGAGTGGATTCACATAATGGTATGCATAGGGTATTGACTAAATGTACCTATACAGTGAATACAGTGCATTTATATATACAATAAAGGTATACATATAAAATCTAACTTTAAAACTTAGAAATTAAACACATATACAGTATGACCTAAAACAATAAAAAAGGGGTGAAAATATATAAACAGGAGAGAGAACAAAAACTGAAGAAACATCAAGCTTTATTGATAAAGGCGTTAACGTCTAATTCAACATTGATACCTAATGGGAAAAGTGTGCGGAGCTCATGAATCCAGAAGGTCTCCAGACAGGATACACCCCTGGTCATGGCGCCGCCCCTCCAGGGGGGAACATATCTGTCTATCACGACAAATTGTGTCCCCTCCATAACACGATTGTGGTGTAGCTTGTAGTGTCTGGGGACAGTGTGTTTAGTGTCCCCGCTTTTAATGAGGGCAATGTGTTCCGCTACTCTTATGGCAAAAGAGCAAATGGTGCGGCCCACATATTGTTTCCCACAGTGACATGTAATTAGGTATACAATGTAACTGGTGGAGCAAGTGCAAAACTGTTTAATGGAATATCTTTTGTGGGTGACCGATGATGTGAATGACACAGTTTTCCTTCCAATGCCAGAATTGTGTTGACACACAATACATTTTTTACATGAGTAGAATCCTTCCATCTCATGGAAAAATGGCTGGCGTGTGGGGGGATTGATAATATTAGGGGCAATTTTGCTCTGTAACGTAGGTGCTCCCTTGAAGATGACCTTCGCCCTATCGGGCAAAACTGTGCCTAAAACTCGGTCATTCTTAAGAATATCCCAATGCTTGGATAGAATGTACTAGGACCCCCAGGTCCTTTTCCATCCTAGATTCCCCCAGAGGTTCTCCCCCCAGTCTATAGATTGCATTCATATTTTTGCCACCCAAATGCATTATTTTACATTTTTCTACATTGAACCTCATTTGCCATGTAGTTGCCACACCATTAATTTGGTCAGGTCTTTTTGCAAGGTTTCCACATCCTGCGGAGAAGTTATTGCCCTGCTTAGCTTAGTATCGTCTGCAAATACAGAGATTGAACTGTTTATCCCATCCTCCAGGTCGTTTATGAACAAATTAAATAGGATTGGTCCCAGCACAGAACCCTGGGGAACCCCACTACCCACCCCCGACCATTCTGAGTACTCCCCATTTATCACCACCCTCTGAACTCGCCCTTGTAGCCAGTTTTCAATCCATGTACTCACCCTATGGTCCATGCCAACGGACCTTATTTTGTACAGTAAACGTTTATGGGGAACTGTGTCAAATGCTTTTGTAAAATCCAGATACACCACGTCTACGGGCCTTCCTTTATCTAGATGGCAACTCACCTCCTCATAGAAGGTTAATAGATTTGTTTGGCAAGAACGATTCTTCATGAATCCATGCTGATTACTGCTAATGATATCGTTCTTATTACTAAAATCTTGTATATAGTCCCTTATCATCCCCTCCAAGAGTTTACATACTATTGATGTTAGGCTAACTGGTCTGTAATTCCCAGGGATGTATTTTGGGCCCTTTTTAAATATTGGTGCTACATTGGCTTTTCTCCAATCAGCTGGTACCATTCCAGTCAACAGACTGTCTGTAAAAATTAGGAACAACGGTCTGGCAATCACCTGACTGAGTTCCCTAAGTACCCTCGGATGCAAGCCATCTGGTCCCAGTGATTTATTAATGTTAAGTTTCTCAAGTCTAATTTCAATTCTGTCCTCTGTTAACCATGTAGGTGCTTCCTGTGTTGTGTCCAGAGGATAAACACTGCAGTTTTGGTTACTGAAGCCCCCCGATTCCCTCGTGAAGACTGAGGAGAAGAATAAATTCAATACCTTCGCCATCTCCCCATCCTTTGTAACCAGATGTCCTTCCTCATTCTTTATGGGGCCAATATGGTCTGTCCTCCCTTTTTTACTGTTTACATACTTAAAGAATTTCTTGGGATTTTTTTTGCTCTCCTCCGCTATGTGTCTTTCATGTTCTATCTTAGCCGTCCTAATTGCACCCTTACATTTCTTATTGCATTCTTTATAAAGTCTGAATGCTGAGGATGATCCCTCAACCTTGTATTTTTTGAAGGCCTTCTCCTTTGCTTTTATATGCATTTTTACATTGGAGTTAAGCCATCCAGGATTTTTGTTCGCTCTTTTAAATTTATTACCCAATGGGATACATTGGCTAATGCCCTTATTTAATATGCTCTTAAAGCAAACACATCTCTCCTCCGTATTCTTTGTTCCTAAGATTTTATCCCAATTTATGCCTTTTAGCAAGGTTTGTAGTTTAGGGAAGTTGGCTCTTTTGAAATTCAGTGTCTTTGTGTTCCCTTGATGTTTCCTATTTGTGTGATTTATACTGAAACTAATTGACCTGTGATCGCTGTTGCCTAAATTGCCCCGTATTTCCACATCCGTGATCAGGTCTGTATTGTTGGTAATCAGTAGATCCAGTAATGTTTTATTTCTAGTTGGTGCGTCTACCATCTGACCCATAAAATTGTCCTGCAAGACATTAAGGAACTGGCGAGCCTTAAATGAGTGCGCGGTTCCCTCCGCCCAGTCTATGTCTGGATAATTAAAATCCCCCATTATGATAACACTTCCCATCCTTGCTGCTAATCCAAATTGTGATAGGAGATCCGTCTCCACTTCCTCCCTCAGGTTAGGGGGTCTATAGCATACTCCCAGTATTATTTTCCCCTTAGCTTCATCCCTTTGGAGCTCTATCCATAAGGATTCCACCTCCTCCCTAGCTCCCTCAGTGATGTCATCTCTCACATTCGCTTGTACATTATTCTTGATATATAGGCATACCCCTCCCCCTTTTTTACCCTCTCTATCCTTGCAGTATAGGGTATACCCTTGAATGTTTGCCAGCCAATCATGAGAGCTGTCGAACCAGGTCTCTGAAATTCCCACAAAATCCAAATCCTCCTCGTACAACAGTATCTCTAGTTCACCCATCTTGTCCGCCATGCTCCTGGCATTGGTGAACATGCCACATAGTTTAGACCGGTCGCATATTGTCCTCGTATTGGGTGTTTCGAGATTGCAACTAGGACCTGCTACTATACTCACCTTGTGTTTTTGTGCTTTGGTTAACCTACCACTAATGCCCCCAATACTACCCTCTGGAATATCTTCCACGCTGGCTATCTCTGCCTCTGGACCCTCCCCCCCCATCGCCTAGTTTAAAAACCCCTCTAACTTTTTGGCCATCTTCATTCCCAGCAGATCTGCACCCTCCTCATTTAGGTGCAGTCCGTCCCTTCTATAGTGCCGGTTACCAACTGAGAAGTCGACCCAGTCCTCCAGGAACCCAAACCCCTCCTTACTACAAAAGCTCTTCAGCCACTTGTTTACTTTCCTAATCTCCCTCTGCCTTTCTGGTGTGGCTCGATGTACCGGTAGTATTCCTGAGAACACTACCTTGGAGGTCCTTTTCCTCAATTTAGCTCCTAAGTCCCTAAAATCGTTCTTTAGGACACTCCATTTGCCTCTGACTTTGTCATTGGTGCCAACGTGCACCATGACAGCCGGGTCTTCCCCAGCCCCTCCCAGTAATCTGTCCACAAGATCCGTGATGTGCCGAACCCGAGCGCCCGGTAGACAACATACTGTTCGGCGCTTTAGGTCTTGGTTACAGATTGCCCTCTCTGTCCTTCTAAGAATTGAGTCCCCTACCACCAGAATCTGTCTTTCCTTTCCCTTTGCTGCCCCCCCACTCTCACTGGAGGAGTTCTTCCACCGGCAGCTAGGAGAGTCCCTCATCTCCAGCAGTGCTGGTCTCTGACAGGTGGAAGAACTGGAGATGGAGCACTAGGTTGTTTGGGCCTTTGAGGGCACTCCCCAGTTTTGGGGGGTGCCTTGGGCTTGGGAGTTTGGGTGCAAGACAGAGGCCTTTCAAATAAGTGACAAAGATCTGGACAGGAGGCACCAGGAGTGGAAATTAAGAGGACAACAGGAGCAAGTGTTGCTGGGCAAGTCTCCAGGAGGGAACCACCAGTCACAGCAAGGAGGGCTGGTGAGTGACAGGCACAGTCGGGAGGTCTGGGGAGGCACGCCTGAGAGGACTGGGAGTGAGCAGTCTGGGATGGGTGCAGAGCCAGCTGGAAGGACTGTGGGGTCATGGCAGTGGAGTTTGGGCAGCTGCTGCCAGGAGATCTGGCAGAGCCTGAAGAGCACTATCTGGGAGCAATAGTCCACAGTGGGACAGCTAGCACCAAGGACTTTGTCATTATTTCTGCTACATTAAAGGGGCGTGCGGTCGGTGCCTGCAAATGGTTAGTGCTAAGGCCTAACTGAGTTTGGTGTTGGGCCTAACCATTTGCTAGCAAGTCCTGGGTAGAGAAATGTTGTGCAGGAGAAAGAGAGAGTTACAATCTGCAACCAAGTGTTGTGCTGGAGAAGACTGGAGTAAGAGAGTGATCAACCAATTGATCCACCAAGTGGTCTACCAATTGATCTACTAATTTGATCTGAAGATCCCATAATTCCCTTACCCATCCAAGTTCAATATCCCCTCAATAAAATAACAAGAACAACGCACAGGACTGTTGACTGTCTCTGGATTGATTGAGGAGTGAATACTGGGCTGGGTAGAGGTGACAGGTAAACCATATAATTCAGCGGCCCCTATGGTGGTACAGCTACATTTGGGGACTCGTTCCAGGACCACCTGTTCATGTGACCTGCTGGCTGTTGCCCCTAGCAACCATAGAAGTGGGCTGGGGAATTGCTTTGTTCCATCGGTATTGAGGAAATTGAACTTTGGGAAGGACTTGTGTGCTCAGCCTGCTATACAGTAACATAATAGTAAGTGCTGTTGCCCATAGCAATCAGCGGGAGCTATGACAATTATTGCTACCTGCTCACCCAGCTGCCCCAACCAGTGCTGGGGCGGACACATATCTATCCTGCAATTCAGTGACTTTTCACCATATGCCGTCACCCGTGGCAACCACGTCAGGTGATCGCGCCGATGGATTACAAATATGTCCAGCGCACTGCTAATGCTGGGCATCTTGAACTGTTGCTCCAACCTCCTGCTATAGACAGTAAAGTATGCCTGAGAGTGTTTATTGTTGCCTGGGGTGATCGGAGTCAACCTGCAGGTGCCTGTGGGTGGGACTGTCCTAAAATTGATCCTTTCAGTAAGACACTGGCTTCAAACTTTATTGTTGCTACCGGCAACCACCAGACAAGTCAGCGGTCATCAACCCTCAGTTGCTTGGGCACAGTCGGTGCCGAGCAAAATGCCTGGACAAGTCCTGCTAGCATCAGCATGCCTGCAAACTTCAGTGTGTCTAACAAAGGGTTACAACAGCGTGCCCAGGGAGGAGACGGTACATCAGTTCCAAAGGCGTCAGCCGTCTGGAAGCAAGGGGGCAGTGCCACGCCCTGGAGGAGATGGAAAGTTTCCTGCTAGCGGCAGACACCACGAGATGGAGGAAGATTGCGGAAAGTAGCCGGCTGCCATCCACCCTAATGTGGTTGCCTGACAAGCAGGAAAGGATGCTGGTGGATACCAGTGTCCGATTGGAGCCTCGCAGGGGATTCGCCCTTGGGGTGATCGATGGAGCAGAGTGACTGTGCTTGCTCTGTCCAGAGTGCCAAATTCTGACCACGGTGGTTACTGCCTGGGCCCGGTGTGGCCATTGTGGGGAACCACTTACCTGATTGGGGCCCATCCAGCAGGAGCCGAAATACTACACCGTGGACCTGCTATCAGGACTTTGTAGTCTGCAACCGTGAAAGTAACAGAAGGCCGGAGAGGGCCTGGAATCACCCCCTGAAGGTGGAGCAGAGTTACTGCCTAGCGAATCCCCCATGAAGAAAGAGGACATCAGAGGAGGAGAGACTGCCTTAACTTGTGGCCTGGCCAGGGACCTGCTAAGTACTGCCATGCAGGAGCCAAATTCAGTCCCTGAAAAGCCAACCAACTCTAAGCCCCTTGCCATCCCAGTCTGGAAAGAGACAATGTCAAAGGAAGGTGCGCCTTCAGGTGAGCTGGACAGGGAAAGCGAGGACCGGGTCATTGATTTGGGTCCCCTCAGAGTGCAGGCCAAGTTTGGATCTCTGGAGAGATTAATGGACTGGTCATCCCCTAGTGAGGGTTCTGAAGAGGAATGGGAAACTGGGGAATCCCAAGTCCTTGGAAGTGGAGAGGGGCCAAAGCCGGTTTTGGGATCTGAAGGAGCCACGGGAACCCTGACCAGTAGCAGGCAGCTCTTCTTGAACAGGCCTTCCACCACCCAGACCAGAGTGCTCACCTATTGTCAGTGCCTGCATTCTCAAGAGGAGAGGGAATCCCACAGAGTTGCCGAGATTCTCTCCTTTCTAAGGAGAAGTGCAAAGGAAGGTAGCTCTGGAGTGGGGCCTGGACTTCCCATATGTCCCATCCCAGGTTATGGACCTTGTGGAGAACTCCCGGGGAGAGTGAAAGGACGACCTAGTCTGGGATTACCTACACATCCCAAAGCCATTGCGGGTGCCTGGCAGTGAGGCCTGGGCCATTTGAAAGACATTCAGGAGGAATGGAGGCTTGTGAGATCGATCTACAGAGACTCGGTCTCCAGGGAGGAAGAAGGAGGGAACCAGAAGAGGTTGCCTGATCCTCACTTCTATGCCTAAAGAGTACTGTGAGGAGTCACAGGATACATTGGAGTGAGCCACATGAACTGCTGGAGGAGTAGCAGAGTGTGTCCCGACTTGCAGGAACAAACCAGCCTGCCGCCCTGTGTGCCCGATGGAAGCACTTCCTGTCGCAAGGACACTTGGGTGAGGTTTGTTCCCTCACTAACATTTTTAGGAGCCTGTCTGTTTGGGGAGGGGCCCCTCCCTTCTGACAGAACAAGACAAGAAAAATGTGTGTGCTTTTGTTTGCTTCTATATTTCTGTTGGCAGGATGCTAACCCCCTCCCAACAGAAATCATGTACAGTGTAAACCTAGGTGTAAGCGTTGTATGTGTTGTTTTTGTCTTCTCTTAGGATCTCCTGGGATGGGACAGCTGAAAAATCTCCATTTTTTATCTGGAGACAAGGATTCCGGCAGACAGAGTATTTTTCTCGAGGGAGAGATGCTCTGGCTCAAAATGTGTATATGCTGTTAGCTGCAGGGACTTGTAGTTAGGAATGTCTTATCTATTCTGTACAGATGTAAATACTTATCAGAAATATATCTGTCTATTTTTGTATGTAATTTATTTGTACAGTTCTCCATCCAAGTTTTTTTCCTTTCCCCCTTCCAATTTATCTTATGGGATGCCCTTGCCCATGATTTTTTCAAATTTTCCCAGCTGAGGGACCAGCTGGATTCTGGTGGGGGGTGAATGTAGCACTCTCTACCTTAGGTAGGTGCTAGAAGTAGAATTTTTGTGAGTGCAGATAAATTTATTCAGGTCTAGGTGCAAGCTAGGCCTGTTTGTTTTGGTCTGTGTGGGCTGGAAGTGGCCTAGAGTAGTAGCAGGTGACTCACATGCAGCATCACTTCTCTGTCACCTCCCTTTTGCTTCTAGAGGATTCTAGAAGAAAGGCGGGAAGAGGATTGGAGGGGCATGAGGTATCTCAGGGAGCCCTGACAAATCCCCAAGTGGGATTGGCAGGGGGCAGGCCTCCTTGATATACCTGAGGTCAGCCTTGCTGGGAGGAGTTGTTTGGGTGGAAGAACTGGAGATGGAGCACTAGGTTGACGGGGCCTTTAAGGGCGCTCCATAGTCTGGGGGGGGGGCATGACCTTTGGCCTGAGGATTCTGGCGCAGGACAGAGGCCTTTCCAATAAGTGGTAAGGATCTGGACAGGAGGCACCAGGAGAGGAACTTAAGAGGACAACAAGAGCTAGTGTTGCCAGGCAAGTCTTCAGGAGGGAACCCCCTGGTTTGCAGCCAGGAGGGCTGGTGAGTGACATTCACAGTTGAAAGAGCTGGGGAGGCATGCCAGAGCGGACTGGGGGTGTGCAGTCTGAGATGGATGTAGAGCCAATGGGAGAGACTGTGATATCATGGGCAGTAAAAATGGGCAGCTGCAGCCAGGAGGGCTGGCAGGGCCTGAAAAGGACTGGCTGGGAGCAGTAGTCCACCATAGGTCAGCTAGCACCAAGGACTTTTTCTTACTGTTGTTGCTACACCAGATTGGGCCGCGGTCCCTGCCTGCAAATGGCAATTATTGAGGTCTGACTGTGTCAGTGTTGGGCCTAACCATGTGCTAGCTGTACCAGGAACCAAGTATTGTACAGGAGAGAGGGACTAACAGTCTGCAAGATAGCATTGTGCTGGAGGAGACTGGAGCTCTAGAAGTGTAAATAAAGATTCCAAGTTATCAATATATTGATTTGTTTAATTGATTTCTGGGCATCCCCTAATTCCCTATACCCATCCAAGCTCAAATCCCTCAATAAAATACAAAATCACAGTACAGTTCATGGTCTCCAGTGTGTCTGAGGAGTGAATGCAAGGCTGGGCAGGGGTGACAGGTGGGATCACGTTATTCAGCAGCCCCTATGGGGTCTATGGGGGTACCACTACACCCAATAAGAGGAAATATAGAAGACAAAAATACAAATGTTCCTCTAATGAACTTCATACAATCTATAACTGTATGTGAGATAGGGGCCTTAGATTGTAAGCTCCTAGGGGCAGAGACTGAAGTGACTGTACAATAAGTGCTGTATACATTGTTGGTGATATATACTATACACACCAATAAAGAAAACTGAGAATAGTGTGATACCAGGTAGTGTCCAGCAGGTGGCAGCAGTATACTAGTTTGTTCTATAGCTCTATGAATAGTCCGATGAACTGATCACAGGGATACGTTGTCATTCTCTCACCGTTTTCATCAGCATTCAGGCTTATATAGGAGGTCCCTGTTATCTGAGCACAGCCAGAAAGTCCAGGATGAGGTCCCTGTGGACATGGAGGATGCCTTGGCCATACCCAAGAAAGCTGATTTGGACACCGATAAAGACTATCCTATGACAATAGGGTTCGAAGGTTCTGAATTACAGGTGTCGGTATCTTCTGGGGAAAGTAGGGTAAATGCCCACAGAAGCACTCTGGGACTAGGAGCTCATCCTTGGCATTGTTGTGGGTGTCTTAGTAAAGACTTGTTATGTCTGCACATCGGTAATACAGTTAGGCCCAATGTGAGGCAAGGTTTAAGGTACTCACAAACCCAAGCAGCTGGTGCTTTTATGAGGGTTTCAGGTGGGTCGGGTGGAACCAAGTCACTGTAGGCACGGAGAGAAAACAGATCCACATGATGATTCAGGAGCAACAGATTCAAAGTTTCACCCAGTGAATACCATCAGCACCCCGTTCCTCAGCTCTACCTCTTTACATGTTAAACCGGCAGTGGTGTGAAATTTAAAATGGTGGCCAATAATGAGGTAGCTCCCAGCACTTCATCACGACCACTGAGGTCCCTATGCCTAAATCATGACCAGCCTTGCTCACTAAGTGAGTCTTCAGACACAGGCTAATACCTGGGGCTGCAAGATGGCTCTGGAGCCAGAAAGCGGCTAACACAGTACACTCAGGTTTGGAAAGAACCACAATGAGGAGCCCAGTGCCCGAAGGCCACATACCAGGCTAGCCTCACACGTACAATCCAGCAGGGTCCGGCCTCCAAAGCTAGTGCTGAGGAAATGCTTTTCTGGATAGTTGATTGGTAGAAAGCGGGATTCTGTCCCTGAAAAAAAAAATGTAAAAGTCAGCAGCTACTAACACTGTAGCTGCTGACTTTAAATAAGTACTTACCTGTCCTGGGTGCCCGCGATGTCGGCCACCAGAGGCCGACCCGTCCCTCGGCTCTCGGGTCCCGGCACCGCCATCCTAAGTAAGGGAAACAGGCAGTGGAGCCTTGCGGCTTCACTGCCAGTTTCCTGCTGCGCACACGCGGTGCTCTGTGAATGGCCCCGTGGTGTTCTGGGAACACACACAGTTCCCAGAAGACAACGGGGGCGCTCACTGAGGAGCTGAACAGGAAGAGGCAGATTAGGAAGACTGCCTAGCAACAAGGGTTTAGGTAAGTTTAAATTTTTTTTTTTTCAAATGTTTTTTTTAAATTTTTTTTAGGATTTTTGGTGAATTTTTTTTTTTCAGGGTGGCCCTCCACTTTAAGTGGCAGTATAGCAAGGGACCGTGATTGAGGTCACCAAGGAACCTTGATTGAGGTCACCAAGAAACCTTGATTGAGGTCACCAAGAAACCTTGATTGAGGTCACCAAGAAACCATGTTTGAGGTCACCAAGAAACCATGATTGAGGTCACCAAGTAACCTTGATTGGGGTCACCAAGGAACCTTGATTGCGGTCACCAAGAAACCTTGATTGGGGTCACCAAGAAACCATGATTGAGCTCACCAAGTAACCTTGATTGGGGTCACCAAGGAACCTTGATTGCGGTCACCAAGAAACCTTGATTGAGGTCACCAAGAAACCATGATTGAGCTCACCAAGTAACCTTGATTGGGGTCACCAAGGAACCTTGAATGCGGTCACCAAGAAACCTTGATTGAGGTCACCAAGAAACCTTGATTGATGTCACCAAGTAACCTTGATTGAGGTCACCAAGAAACCTTGATTGATGTCCCCAAGGAACCTTAATTGTGGTTACCAAGAAACCTTGATTGAGGTCACCAAGAAACCATGATTGAGCTCACCAAGGAACCTTGATTGGGGTCACAAAGGAACCTTGATTGCGGTCACCAAGAAACCTTGATTGAGCTCACCAAGTAACCTTGATTGGGGTCACCAAGGAACCTTGAATGCGGTCACCAAGAAACCTTGATTGAGGTCACCAAGAAACCTTGATTGATGTCACCAAGTAACCTTGATTGAGGTCACCAAGAAACCTTGATTGATGTCCCCAAGGAACCTTAATTGTGGTTACCAAGAAACCTTGATTGAGGTCACCAAGAAACCATGATTGAGCTCACCAAGTAACCTTGATTGGGGTCACCAAGGAACCTTGATTGCGGTCACCAAGAAACCTTGATTGAGGTCACCAAGAAACCATGATTGAGCTCACCAAGTAACCTTGATTGGGGTCACCAAGGAACCTTGAATGCGGTCACCAAGAAACCTTGATTGAGGTCACCAAGAAACCTTGATTGATGTCACCAAGTAACCTTGATTGAGGTCACCAAGAAACCTTGATTGATGTCCCCAAGGAACCTTAATTGTGGTTACCAAGAAACCTTGATTGAGGTCACCAAGAAACCATGATTGAGCTCACCAAGGAACCTTGATTGGGGTCACCAAGGAACCTTGATTGCGGTCACCAAGAAACCTTGATTGATGTCACCAAGAAACCTTGATTGATGTCACCAAGAAACCTTGAATGATGTCAACAAGGAACCATGATTGAGATCACCAAGGAACGTCAATTGAAAAGTAAAAATCTTCACTGACATCACGAATAATAAAATTCTAAAGATTAGAAGGCAAGCAAAAAAATTGATTCAACTTTTTTCATTAGAGCTGAGGAAGTGAACGAGAATCTCTCAAAGGGGCCCCAGGAAGCAGCAAAAACTGGGCAGGAGTTCTAATCCTTCCTCACTCCATCCAAGACTGGTAAAAAAAAATGTAATCTCCTAGACCCAGCCTCCTTCCATGGATGCACAATGATTAGTAAGCCGGCCACATCCCCGGACACCCCCCCCATTCACCAGGATACAGATCATTGTCATGCATTGTGTGTTAAAAGGAACAGACACCTCTGATTGTGGACGGAGGTCTGATCTGACCCCATTTAATAAACACAACACAACTGACTTCATGTAACTCATCTGTCCAGTCAAATCATCAATATATCTCATCTTATACAATAACGATTGCTTCATTTGTGCCGGTGACTTTGTGCTGGGATAACCTTGATACGGCTGAAAAGCTAAGTGGTTTTATAATGGGGATAACTGGATCTGTGAGGTGCATTCATAGGCTTGGTGAGCGGATGTTTATACAAGATGGCCGCTGGGTCCCCATCCAGGAAGATATCTTTTGGTGGGTAGATAATGTCTTATCTTCCAGGATTGTCCTCACTCATTACTCTTCTGGTCCCAGATAACATTAACAACAGAAAAATGACTCAAATTTCCCCATAGAAAAGTTTCACCCTTCTTATTGTACAAAAAAAATCAACATGTTGAGTAGTTTGAGTTCCCCTAGTAGTCCACTTCCCCCTCATACAGGAAGATGCCGCTGAACACTGTCAGAGGCTCATCAGAATGGGCCAACTTTCCGGTCACCAGGTCAAGGCAGACGGTGTCACCCGCACTCAGCTGTAGAATAATATTGAAGACCCCAAGGGAGCTGGTGGTGGTCTTGTTCTCTACGAGAGGCTTCTTCTCCAGGCCTTCCGGTTGGTAGCCTTCAGAGTCCACCCTGGCAATGCCCAAGTTGGATTTGGAGAGCACGGCTTCAATCTTTTCATCTTTGTAGCCAGTCAGGATGGCGCTAAAGAAATACCTGCCTTCTATTGGGGCGGTGAAGATACCTGGAAAGAAAATGCACATGGCTTGTTAGAGAAAGGAGACTTAAGACCTAAAACCTATGTTAGAGAAAGGAGACCTAAAACCTTTGTTAATGACAGTAGACCTAAGACTGAAAACCTTTGTTAGAGACAGGAGACCTAAGACGCAAAACCTTTATTAGAGACAGGAGACCTAAAACCAAAAACCTTTGTTGGAGACCTAAGATCTAATACCTTTGTTAGTGACAGGAGACCTTAAAGCGGGAGTCTGGCGAAAATTTTTTTTTTTTAGATGTCAGCAGCTGCAAATACTGCAGCTGCTGACTTTTAAAATAAGGACACTCACCTGTCCCGGGGTCCAGCGATGTCGGCACCCGAAACCGAACCGTCCCTCGATCCTCGGGTGCTGCCGCCGCCATTCTCAGTGGGGGAATCAGAAAGTGAAGCGTTGCGGCTTCACTTCCCGGTTCCCTACTGTGCACGCACGAGTCGCGCTGCGCGTTCTAAATGGTCTCCGCTATCTCCTGAGACCTGTGTCTTTCCCAGTTGACAGTGGGGGAGAGCTGGAGGGGGCGTGACTCCCGCTGGACTCTATTCCTGAAAGTGGGTGCAGATACCTGTATTATACAGGTATCTGCACCCCCCTCCCCCCTGAAAGGTGCCAATTGTGACACTGGAGGGGGGGAGGAATCCAATGAGCGCAAGTTCCACTTTTGGGTGGAACTCCGCTTTAAACCGAAAACCTTTGTTAGAGAAAGGAGACTAAAAACCTTTGTTAGAGACAGGAGACCTAAAACCCAAAAACCTTTGTTAGAGAAAGGAGACCTAACACCGGACACCTTTATTACAGACAGGAGACCTTAAACCAAAAACCTTTGTTGGAGACAGAAGACCCAAGACCTAAAACTTTTGTTAGAGACAGGAGACCTAAGACTGAAAACCTTTGTCAGAGAAAGGAAACCCAAGACCTAATACCTTTGTTAGAGACAGGAACCCCAAGGCCAAAAACCTTTGTTACAGACAGGGGACCTAAAACCAAAAACCTTTGTTAGAAGCAGTAGACCTAAAACCGAAAACCTTTGTTAGAGAAAGGAGACCTAGAACCAAAAACCTTTGTTACAGAAAGGAGACCTAAAACCGAAAACCTTTATTACAGACAGGAGACCTAAAATCAAAAACCTTTATTAGAGACAGAAGACCTAAAACCCAAAAACCTTTGTTAGAGAAAGGAGACCTAACACCGGACACCTTTATTACAGACAGGAGACCTTAAACCAAAAACCTTTGTTGGAGACAGAAGACCCAAGACCTAAAACTTTTGTTAGAGACAGGAGACCTAAGACTGAAAACCTTTGTCAGAGAAAGGAAACCCAAGACCTAATACCTTTGTTAGAGACAGGAACCCCAAGGCCAAAAACCTTTGTTACAGACAGGGGACCTAAAACCAAAAACCTTTGTTAGAAGCAGTAGACCTAAAACCGAAAACCTTTGTTAGAGAAAGGAGACCTAGAACCAAAAACCTTTGTTACAGAAAGGAGACCTAAAACCGAAAACCTTTATTACAGACAGGAGACCTAAAATCAAAAACCTTTATTAGAGACAGAAGACCTAAAACCGAAAACCTTCGTTAGAGACAGAAGACCTAAAACCAAAAACCTTTGTTAGAGAAAGGAGACCTATGCTCCGAAACCTAATTATTTTTCTAGATGCATAGAGGAAGATGACTAACCATTTTCAGAGTTCTGGAAGATGATGATCCTTAGAGGACTGGGGTGGACATGTGCAGAACGGAAAAATTAGTTTTGTTTAATTTAATATAGATTCATTATGTTACTAAATTTGCTTTGTTGATTCATTTTGGAATTTGTTTAGTTTTTAGTTTTGTTTTGTTTTCTAACTAATTCCAAATTTTAGGAATGATTCTAATTTGGATCAGTCGAAAAATGATTGACCAATTTGAATATTGTGTGAAGAATAGCTGGTTGTTAAGGAGCGGGGCTGAGAAGCCGGTAGCCGTCCCTAACAACCAATGACTCGTCAGCGGTCAGCGGGCTTCCACATTGACAGCTGAATGTAAAAATAAAGAATGCTGGCAATAGAAAATTCAGAAAAGAGGCGTGGCCTGACCTAGCAGGAAGATGGAAGCCTAATCCCTGAGCTCCTGCCACCACAGGGAAAAGCTGACTGGAATCTGAGGTAAAATTGCCCCTAAATCCCTCCAAATCATGGGGACTGCATCGCGGAACTCTTCTGCCTCCCACTCCCGCTCCCCCCGCGAACAATTAGGGGACGAGGGTTATAATATTCCTGAAATGCTTCATACCGGCAGAGGGAACACGGGGCCTTCCCGCCACAGACACTCACACTCTCAGGCTTCTGAGGCAGCCCTGACAGAACCACCACACACAGGATCTCCAAACCCTCACAGGGATAGAAATGTCATTGAACTCTCACCACAGCCGCACTTAAACATGCAGGACCTGCGGACCATCGCAGAGGATATCAAAGACACCTTATCTGCCGCCATTTCAGAGCTCAGTCTTGATATCCGTGCGCTCAGTGACAGAGTTCTCACAGTTGAAAGAGTGACTGAACTCCATGATGTGACTATCTGCAAAGCTGCGAATCGCATTGACTCCCACACATTACAAATGAGAGATATGCAACGCCACCTGGAAGACCTCGACAACAGAGGTCGGCGCCATAATCTCAGAGTCAGAGGACTGCCAGAGGCCATCGAGGGAGAACAAATAGCCCCCACTGTGACTGGAATCTTCAATGGTCTGCTTAATAGACCACCTCATACACCCATTGATATGGAAAGGATCCACCGGGCCTTACGTCCCAAGGGAAGGGAGACGGATCCCCCGAGGGACATCATTTGCTGTATAATAGACTTCAAACTGAAGGAAGAAATTATCAGACAAGCAAGAAGCAGACCTCAAATTCTCCATGATGGGAGAGCAATTCAAATCTATCAGGACCTCTCAGGAATCACCTTACAGCACCGCCGTGATCTGAGGCCTCTGTTGGACGCCCTTCGCACGAAAGGTATTCAATATAAATGGAAATTCCCGTTTTGCCTTTCTGCCTCCACCCAGGGCCGCACGGCTCTCCTGAGAGTACCAGAGGATCTCCCACACTTCTGCGGAACCCTGGGCATACCCCTGGTAGATGTCCCTAACTGGTATGCAGAGTTTCGTCACTCAGTGACAAGCAAAGAATCACCTCAGGAAGAACCTATGGAGGCGCAAGATACCAGGTACCGTAGGAGAAGGTCCCCATCCGCCCCCAGGCACCTTACCGGTACCCACATTCACTACCAGGAGGGCAGCCCCACAAACTCACCGAGGCTCACCGAAACCGCTAGCCGGCCTCAGATACACGCTACCATGCAATCTCAGTTTGCCCTGTTCAGCTTTAATCAGTTCTATCACACTGTTAACCTTTAATTCAATGTTTATGTGACTGACTTTCTTCAAGAGATATTCAGCACAATAGATGTTTTGCATCTTTACTGGGTTCAGATTCTGTCCCTGTCATGGACATTGCAAGTTTAGCTAGAAAGCAGCAGCACTTGCCTATGGAATGAACACCGCCCATATGTCTAGTGGAGTGTTCTAAAACTACATGACCCACAACACCCTGCGGTTTGTACCCGCCCCTGACCTGGCAGCAGTCCTGTACAGTGTCACTTCCGCCCACAATCTCCCTGACAGCAAGGAAAAGCCTCAAGAATATCCGACGTACACTGCGACTGTTACCTGGACAACGCCTCAGATCATCACACTCAATGCTGACTTCCAAAGCTGTGTCTCACATGGACTCTTCTACTCCATCGCTGGCGGCAACCACTCGTGTACTGACTGAGGAGCCTACAGGGGCTTCCCCCTCCATCTACATGTCCTGTACAGACACTCAACTAATGTGACACCTACC
Source organism: Lithobates clamitans (assembly GCA_037952925.1). NCBI lineage: Eukaryota > Metazoa > Chordata > Amphibia > Anura > Ranidae > Lithobates > Lithobates clamitans. The sequence continues at coordinate 288,590 of JBBGZY010003007.1, read as the reverse complement.
TGAAGACTTATACACAGTACACTACATCCATCTACATGTCCTGTACAGACACTCAACTGATGTGACACCTACCTGAAGACTTATACACAGTACACTACATCCATCTACATGTCCTGTACAGACACTCAACTGATGTGACACCTACCTGAAGACTTATACACAGTACACTACATCCATCTACATGTCCTGTACAGACACTCACTGCTGGGAACTGATGTGACACCTACCTGAAGACTTATACACAGTACACTACATCCATCTACATGTCCTGTACAGACACTCACTGCTGGGAACTGATGTGACACCTACCTGAAGACTTATATACAGTGCTCTACATCCATCTACATGTCCTGTACAGACACTCAACTGATGTGACACCTACCTGAGGACTTATATACAGTACACTACATCCATCTACATGTCCTGTACAGACACTCAACTGATGTGACACCTACCTGAAGACTTATACACAGTACACTACATCCATCTACATGTCCTGTACAGACACTCAACTGATGTGACACCTACCTGAAGACTTATACACAGTACACTACATCCATCTACATGTCCTGTACAGACACTCAACTGATGTGACACCTACCTGAGGACTTATATACAGTACACTACATCCATCTACATGTCCTGTACAGACACTCACTGCTGGGAACTGATGTGACACCTACCTGAAGACTTATACACAGTACACTACATCCATCTACATGTCCTGTACAGACACTCACTGCTGTGACACCTACCTGAAGACTTATATACAGTACACTACATCCATCTACATGTCCTGTACAGACACTCAACTGATGTGACACCTACCTGAAGACTTATACACAATACACTACATCCATCTACATGTCCTGTACAGACACTCAACTGATGTGACACCTACCTGCAGACTTATACACAGTACACTACATCCATCTACATGTCCTGTACAGACACTCAACTGATGTGACACCTACCTGAAGACTTATATACAGTACACTACATCCATCTACATGTCCTGTACAGACACTCAACTGATGTGACACCTACCTGCAGACTTATACACAGTACACTACATCCATCTACATGTCCTGTACAGACACTCAACTGATGTGACACCTACCTGAAGACTTATATACAGTACACTACATCCATCTACATGTCCTGTACAGACACTCAACTGATGTGACACCTACCTGAAGACTTATATACAGTACACTACATCCATCTACATGTCCTGTACAGACACTCAACTGATGTGACACCTACCTGAAGACTTATATACAGTACACTACATCCATCTACATGTCCTGTACAGACACTCAACTGATGTGACACCTACCTGAAGACTTATACACAGTACACTACATCCATCTACATGTCCTGTACAGACACTCAACTGATGTGACACCTACCTGAAGACTTATACACAGTACACTACATCCATCTACATGTCCTGTACAGACACTCAACTGATGTGACACCTACCTGAGGACTTATACACAGTACACTACATCCATCTACATGTCCTGTACAGACACTCAACTGATGTGATACCTACCTGAAGACTTATACACAGTACACTACATCCATCTACATGTCCTGTACAGACACTCAACTGATGTGACACCTACCTGAAGACTTATACACAGTACACTACATCCATCTACATGTCCTGTACAGACACTCACTGCTGTGACACCTACCTGAAGACTTATACACAGTACACTACATCCATCTACATGTCCTGTACAGACACTCAACTGATGTGACACCTACCTGAAGACTTATATACAGTACACTACATCCATCTACATGTCCTGTACAGACACTCAACTGATGTGATACCTACCTGAAGACTTATACACAGTACACTACATCCATCTACATGTCCTGTACAGACACTCAACTGATGTGACACCTACCTGAAGACTTATATACAGTACACTACATCCATCTACATGTCCTGTACAGACACTCAACTGATGTGACACCTACCTGAAAACTTATATACAGTACACTACATCCATCTACATGTCCTGTACAGACACTCAACTGATGTGACACCTACCTGAAGACTTATGCAGAGTGCACTACATCCATCTACATGTCCTGTACAGACACTCAACTGATGTGATACCTACCTGAAGACTTATACACAGTACACTACATCCATCTACATGTCCTGTACAGACACTCAACTGATGTGACACCTACCTGAAGACTTATACACAGTACACTACATCCATCTACATGTCCTGTACAGACACTCACTGCTGGGAACTGATGTGACACCTACCTGAGGACTTATATACAGTACACTACATCCATCTACATGTCCTGTACAGACACTCAACTGATGTGATACCTACCTGAAGACTTATACACAGTACACTACATCCATCTACATGTCCTGTACAGACACTCAACTGATGTGATACCTACCTGAAGACTTATACACAGTACACTACATCCATCTACATGTCCTGTACAGACACTCAACTGATGTGACACCTACCTGAAGACTTATACACAGTACACTACATCCATCCACATGTCCTGTACAGACACTCAACTGATGTGACACCTACCTGAAGACTTATGCAGAGTGCACTACATCCATCTACATGTCCTGTACAGACACTCAACTGATGTGACACCTACCTGCAGACTTATACACAGTACACTACATCCATCTACATGTCCTGTACAGACACTCAACTGATGTGACACCTACCTGAAGACTTATATACAGTACACTACATCCATCTACATGTCCTGTACAGACACTCACTGCTGTGACACCTACCTGAAGACTTATACACAGTACACTACATCCATCTACATGTCCTGTACAGACACTCAACTGATGTGACACCTACCTGAAGACTTATACACAGTACACTACATCCATCTACATGTCCTGTACAGACACTCAACTGATGTGACACCTACCTGAAGACTTATACATAGTACACTACATCCATCTACATGTCCTGTACAGACACTCAACTAATGTGACACCTACCTGAAAACTTATATACAGTACACTACATCCATCTACATGTCCTGTACAGACACTCAACTAATGTGACACCTACCTGAAGACTTATACACAGTACACTACATCCATCTACATGTCCTGTACAGACACTCAACTGATGTGACACCTACCTGAAGACTTATACACAGTACACTACATCCATCTACATGTCCTGTACAGACACTCAACTGATGTGACACCTACCTGCAGGCTTATACACAGTACACTACATCCATCTACATGTCCTGTACAGACACTCAACTAATGTGACACCTACCTGAAGACTTATACATAGTACACTACATCCATCTACATGTCCTGTACAGACACTCAACTGATGTGACACCTACCTGAAGACTTATACACAGTACACTACATCCATCTACATGTCCTGTACAGACACTCAACTGATGTGACACCTACCTGAAGACTTATACACAGTACACTACATCCATCTACATGTCCTGTACAGACACTCAACTGATGTGACACCTACCTGAAGACTTATACACAGTACACTACATCCATCTACATGTCCTGTACAGACACTCACTGCTGGGAACTGATGTGACACCTACCTGAAGACTTATACACAGTACACTACATCCATCTACATGTCCTGTACAGACACTCACTGCTGGGAACTGATGTGACACCTACCTGAAGACTTATACACAGTACACTACATCCATCTATATGTCCTGTACAGACACTCAACTGATGTGACACCTACCTGCAGACTTATGCAGAGTGCACTACCGCCATCTACTGGCCTGTAACTGTAACTTTACCCAATCACACTTGCTGGCATGTTAGGTTGCACGGCGAGGTATGAGGTATATTCCACACTCTCTCTATGGGAAATCTTCTAGTCTATAAGTTTAGTATTCCTCAGACTTTCTAGTTGGAGATCTGTCACTGATTGCATGGTCAGCTTACTGACTGATTTACTTGTTTATTTACATGTTACTCCGGTTACAGTGTTCTATCCCTCTTTTGAGATTTTTGTGCTGTTTTTAGGCCCTATAAATGTCCTCTGTTTAATTACCTCACACGTTCTGAGGCCAACACTTGACCCATGAGAGGGCACCCACCTTTACAAATCCCACATTTAGCCGTGATAGTATTTAATGGCGTTTTGGGTGCCTTCTGGTATGGGGGCTGGGTGGTGGTATCATAACTTCTAATATTTCTATATGATGGTTCTTGTATGCTGTTTGTGTAATGATGCATTTATTCACCCAAATCCCACCACTCAGCACTCCCGTTTCTTTGAGAGTATCCCCTCGCCCTATTATTATATATCCCCCAGAAAATACGTTCTCCAAAACCTCCTCCTTTTATCACCTGAAGACCCTGTGGTGGCGGACTATACCGTTCTTTCCTTTACCTATAGTCCTCCTTCACTGCTTAGTGATTGCCAACCCCCACACAGTTGTGAGTCACGGTGCTGTTACACCCCTCGGGGTACACACATCGTACCCGCACTGTACCTTACCGATACTGTACAGTTTAGGGGTACGGGAGCAAGTCACCCCCAAACCTCATCGGTTTCACCCCAGTTACCCCAACATTACACTTAAGCCTGCCATACACTGAACAGACCCACATTCTGATCGCCTAGGTCATCCCTCTCCCTTCACTCATACTTATGGCGGATGACACAGACCCCCAGGCCTCACCGCCTGACCTACATAAGCACCTACAGACACTCAAACTCTGCTCAATCAATATACAAGGCCTTAACATCCCAGAGAAAAGGTCTAAACTGTTCTATTACCTACAACGATCGAAAATACATGTAGCACTTATACAGGAAACGCACTTCAGGGCGGATAGCATCCCTAAACTGTATAATCACCAATTCCCACTGGTGTACCACGCTTCCAACACCGAGGCTAAATCCAAAGGAGTCTCAATCTTAATTTCTAAACAATGCCCCCTGCAGGTGACAGAAGTCCAAAGAGACTCCCAAGGGAGATTCCTATTCATTAAAGGCACTCTGCACCACAGGCCTGTCACAATAGCTAACATTTACGCCCCTAACTCGCAACAAGTGGCCTTTTTTAGAGACACCTTCCAACAACTTCTCAGCTTCCAATCAGGTACTCTTATAGTAGGAGGTGACTTCAGCGTCGCTCTGAATCCCTCCCTTGACACATCCAACGGTTCTTCTTCCCTAACCTACAGAGCCTTACGAGCTATTAAATTGCAACTCAGCAACCTGTTACTTCACGATGCCTGGCGCACATTATACCCCAACACTAAGGACTTCACCTTCTTTTCTGCACCTCATAACAAATACTCCAGAATAGACCACTTTTTTTTATCCCAAAATGATCTCACACACCTCTCAAAAGCCACGATTGAACCCATGGTTCTTTCTGATCACAACCCCATATTTATAACTCTAACCCTCCCGATGACCCATGGTAGGTCCAACATATGGCGACTTGATAATTCTCTACTGACCGACCTGGACCATATTCAACAAATTACCACGAGCCTCACCCAATACTTTGCAGAAAATACAACAGAAGACACCTCTCCTATCTCCGTTTGGGCAGCACACAAATGCGTCATAAGGGGGAAATTTATCTCCCTTGAGGTCCAAGGAAACAAAATCAGAAAAGCACGAATTAATGAGCTGACCGACCGCATACTAACACTTGAACAAGCACACAAAGCGTCGCTAGCAGCTTCCACATTAACAGAACTAACTCAGACCAGAGAAGAACTTCTAGAGGAACTTAACCATACACTAAAACGTAACTACGCCATGACCCAAAAATTAATCTATGAATTCGGCAACAAGTCGGGTAAACTTTTAGCCAGAGCGCTTCAAGTTAAGAAAGCGGCCCATACCATTCACAAAATTACAACACCGACTGGCGACGCCCTTGTTACTACAGATGATATCTCTGACCATTTTGTTCAGTAAATCTCCAAACTATACAACCTCCCCACCACGCTCCCCCCTGCAGCCACCTCGGACCGTATGACAGCCATTACAGACTTCCTTGCACAATACTGTCCCTCCCCCCTCTCTTCAGATGAATCCTCGGACCTTGATCTCCCACTCTCAGGAGAAGAAATTTTAACTGCATTAAAACAAATGAAACAGGGCAAAAGCCCTGGCCCAGATGGCCTGTCAGTTAGCTATTATAAGTCCTTCCCAGACACCCTCATTCCCCACCTCACCAAAGCCTTCAATAATCTATCACCAACCTCTAATACGATGAGGGACATCCTTGCAGCACACGTCACTCTCATTCCCAAACAAGGCAAAGACCCCTCATTGGTCTCTAACTACCGCCCGATATCACTTCTGAACGTAGACCTAAAGCTTTACGCCAAAGTGTTGGCAAACCGCATTCTCCCTCTGCTACCCAAATTAATCTCCCTTGATCAAGTAGGTTTTGTCCCTGGCAGGGAGGCCAGGGACAATACTATCAAGGCTCTAAATATCCATCACTGGCTCTCCAAAACATCCACAAAAGGTTTTTTCCTGTCTTTGGACGCAGAGAAGGCGTTCGACAGGGTGGCCTGGAACTATATGGAAGCGACTTTAAGAGTAATGGGTTTCCCATCGCATCTACTCCAAATGATCCTGGCGCTATACTCTGCACCTACAGCTAAACTTAGGATCAATGGCCGCCTGTCGAACGCCTTCTCTGTCTCAAACGGAACCCGTCAGGGATGCCCCCTATCCCCGCTCATATTCATCCTTACTATGGAACCAATGCTTCGCAGATTAAGAGACAACCCGGACGTCAAAGGCATTAACATTGGTGATAACCACTATAAATTAGCAGCCTATGCGGATGACGTTTTACTCTTCCTCACGGACCCTATAGTCACTATCCCCAATCTTCTTAAAGATTTCTCATTATTCAAAACCTTGTCAAACCTTCAAATTAACTTTACAAAATGGAAAGCACTGAACATCACCCTACCAGCCACACTGGTCACCCAATGCAAACAGAACTTCCCCTTTACATGGGAATCACAGGACATTACATACCTGGGCATCAAAATACCTACTAAACTACAGGATCTCTACATGAGAAACTTCCAACCCGCACTTCAAAACATACAAGCCGATTTAAATAAATGGCATTTTCGGGTCCTTCTCCTGGTTGGGTAGGACAGCCATATTAAAAATGAATGTACTGCCCAGACTTCTTTACCTTTTTCAGGCAATCCCCATAAAGCTACCCACCTCCTTTTTTACATCATACAAGCGTATGTGCAGGACTTTTATCTGGGCGTCCAAGACCCCCCGACTAAGCTGGGATAGGCTAGTACTCCCCAAGCTATTAGAGGGCCTTGGCCTCCCCGACATTCAAAAATACCACTGGGCATGTCATTTAACTAGGATTGTGGATTGGCATCTGCATCGTTCCAATAAAGCCTGGATTACACTTGAAGACTCTTTCACTAAAACCCCGCTGTCACATCTACCCTGGATCAATCACAACTCCATTCCTAGAGATTTGGTGACACATCCCTTTATTGGAGCCACATTGTCCCACCTTAAATTAGCCGGCAAAGCACTGGATTACACACCGCACCCAGGCCCTATGACCCCTTTGGTCCGTAATCCTGACTTCCTGCCAGGCCTTGCCTTAAGAGATCTGCACAGGGAATCATGCACAGCCCCCATCAGGGCACACCACTTCTTCCAAAATGGTGAACTCCTCCCCCACCAAGCCATGGCAGCCAAACTCACGGAATACAACATCCCCTTTTACAAGTACCTACAATTAAGACACTTTAAGACACTTTTTTACTGACGCCAAATCCATCTCACTGTGGTACCGAGAGCGTACACCCTTTGAATTGCTGATTGTGATAGTTCAGAACCCCAACGTCATGTGATCTCTACTGTTTACACATTCTTATTTTCAAATTGCAAAATTAAAGATGATAAGCTTGTCCGTCGTTGGGAATCAGAACTGTCTATAGACTTAACCTCCACTGAATGGGAGCGTATACACAACCATATTCATAAGGGCTCCATTAATGTATCCACCCAGGAAAACAGATACAAAATATTCACCAACTGGTACAGGACACCTGATAAGATCCACAAAATGCACCCCTCGGTCCCCCCGACATGCTGGCGTTGCAATGCGGCGCTTGGCACCCTCATTCATATCTGGTGGGAATGTCCTCTTATCATACCGTACTGGACGGAAATTCACCACCTTATCACCCAAATTACCTCTTACACCCCAGACTTCACTCCGGCCCAATACATGCTCCATCACACCTCCATGCCCCTCTCCTCCTACAAAAAATCCCTTACCCTACACCTTATCAATGCAGCCAACCTCTGTGTCCCGGTTCACTGGAGGAGTTCCACACCACCCACAGTGGCTGAATGGTTCAAAAGAGTCGATAGAACGGCCGAGATGGAAAAACTCATTTACCAAGCAAAAGACAATCCCACAAAATTTAATACAACATGGGCTTGCTGGTTACACTTTAGAGTTTCCTCGACGCAGATCATTCCGCCCGGTGACCCAACCTCTCCGCCATGATCGATACTGATCTGTCACAGAAACGTCATAGTGTGTGGCTGATCGTGCCCTCCCTCCGTCCATACCCTTCCTCCGTCCATACCCTTCCTCCGTCCATACCCTTCCTCCGTCCATATCCTCCCCCCATCCATACCTTCCTCCGTCCATACCCTTCCTCTTTCCCAATTAATCCTTACCGATCATACTTAGGCGATCTCCACACCCTCTCAACCTGATACCAACATAACTTCTTCACTGTTCCGGCAGGAGCACACACCCTAACGGTTTCTGGTCTCCTTACTCCCCCCCCCCCCACTCCTAAACAACATATTATTATTACGCCTCTCAATCATATGGGTACCGCATAGGTTTAAAACCACACACATTACTACACATGGCCCCCACCCATTCACAGTTAGAACCCTTTAGGGGTGAATGGGTTTAAGGGTGGCTTTGATCGGTACATAACATTACCCCGATTGGACCCCTACCCCCACATCAACCCCTTCTCCCTCACACGGAGATGCTTAATGATCCTTAGTTTATACACTTGTTAATTTGGGTATTCTCGCTTTACCATAGGAATACTTTACTGGGTCAGAACTTCACCTCCATCACTAATACAGAAGTGACCTAGTAAGAGGCTCAGTTGGCCGTATTTTGAACTCGTTCTTTCATTTCTGCTTTATTTATCAATTGTATGACTTATTGATTGTATGACTTATTGATTGTATTAACAGCTTCTGTTTCAATGTATACCCGATAACTGTGACTTTATGTATGTCTGAAAAATTTTAATAAACATTTATTGAAAAAAAAAAAAAAGAAAATTCAGAAAAAAAAACTGCTGAACCATACCAGGCCACATGCCCTGAAAACGGGGGGCCCAAAGCACTTTGTTGGGAACAAGGGATTCTTCCCCACAACCCTGGCCGGTGGTTGTGGGTGTCTACGGGCAGGGGGCTTATCAGAATCTGGAAGCCCCCTTAAACAAGGGGCCTGCCAAATCCCGGCCCCCCTATGTGAATGAGTATGAGGTACCATTCACCAAAAAAGTGTAAAAAGTAAGTAAAGACACAACACTTCAGGTCTGGTATGCATTGGTGGGGGGGGGGGCGGGGCGCATGCCGTTTTTTTTCATACATTTTTCATTGCCGGCAATTCTTTTTTTTTTACATTCAGCTGTCAGTGGGGAAGCTCGCTGACAGCTGATGAGTCATCGATTGTTAAAGATGTGGCAGCCGTTTTCCCATCTTCCCATCCCTCCCCTTAACAACCAGCTATTTTTTGACAAAGAATTTGAATCGGTCGATCGTTTTTGGAATCGTTCCCAAAATTTGGAATTCTTTCGAAAACGAATATACAAAACAAAATTAAATGTATTTTAATGAAATTCGTTACTATTTCATTCAGAGATTAGGATGCATCTGAATCTCTGAATAACCAAATATTCGTCCGAATGTATATTGCATATGTCTAATCTGGAGGATGATGACCAACTATCCCCAGAACTCTAAAGGGTTTTGGCCAATAATTTTTAGAGCTCTGAAGGACGATGGCCAATTATTCTCAGAGGTCTGGAAGACGATGGATAACTGTTCCCAGACGTGGACAATGATGGGTAACTGTTCTTGAAGTTAAAGGATGATGGCTATAGAGCCTCAGAGGTCTGTAGGATGACAATAGACAGTAATTATCCTCAGAGGAGGAGGGTGATGGCTAACTCTCCTGAAAGGTGGAGGATGAAGGATAACTACCCTTTAGAGCTGGAAGATGATGGAGAACTATATTCAGAGATAAAGGATGATGGCTATAGAGCCTCAGAGGTCTGTAGGATGATAACTAATTATCCTCAGAGGAGAAGAGTGATGGCTAACTATTCTCAAAAGGTGGAGGATTATTGGTAACTATTCCCAGAGCTGGAGGATGATGGAGAACTATCCTTACAGGAAGAGGGTGATGGCAAACTATCCTGAAAGGTGGTGGATGAAGGATAACTTTCTTCTGAGCTAGAAGATGGTGGAGAACTATATTTAGAGGTGAAGGATGTTGGTTATCTGTTCTCAGAGGTAGACAATGATAGCCATCATCCTTGACCATTAAGAATAGTTATCTATCGATCCTCAGGGGTCTGTAGGATGACAATTGACAATAATTATCCTCAGAGGAGGAGGGTGATGGCTAACTATCCTGAAAGGCGGAGGATGACGGATAACTACCCTTTAGAGCTGGAAGATGATGGAGAACTATCCTTACAGGAAGAGGGTGATGGCATACTATCCTGAAAGGTGGTGGATGAAGGATAACTTTCTTCTGAGCTAGAAGATGATGGAGAACTATATTTAGAGGTGAAGGATGATGGTTATCTGATCTCAGAGGTGGACAATGATAGATACCTATTCTTAATGGTCGAGGATGATGGCTATCGATCCTCAGGGGTCTGTAGGATGATGGCTAACTATCCTCTCAGGAAGAGGTTGATGGCTAACCACCCCCAAGGTTGGAGGATGATAGGTTACAATCTTTAGAGTTGGAGGTTAATGACTAACTATCCTCAGAAATCTGCACTCACCTGTTTCTGGATCATAGCCATGTCCATCATTCACCAAAATCTTATCAAACGGTATGGTTCCAGCCTCCAATACTGGTATGGTGAGAGCAGCAGAGAAGGAGATTTGAGGAATCTCAGGCGGGAGGCCAACAGGACCTGAAGATACAAACAATGTAATTCTATGCAGGGTGTAATGTATTCTGTCATCGACTCATGCATGGTATTGTACTGTACACTGTGCATTAATCATCATGAGGGCTGCAAACTGTTCCTTCTCATATGAGAGAAGTCATTCTTTTGAAGCGGAATTACTGGCAGGAGCCCTAAACCCCCAAAGCTTCTTTACTCTTTCCTAGCCCTACTCTAACACCTAACCCTATCACTACCCTAATTCTAATGTTACCTTAACTTCAAACCCTACCCCACTTCCACCCTAACTCCTAACCCTAGTTCTAACCCTATCCTGACCCTACCCCACTTCAGCCTAATCTCCGAACCCTACCCTTACCAAAACCCACAGATCTTCCTCTAACCCTAAAATAACCTTATTCTAGTTCTGGCCTACCCTTAGTTTTATTTCTATCTTAGCTTCTAAAACCATACCTTTCCTAACCCTACTCTAACTTTACCCCAAGTCCCTTGTCCCTTCTCCAACTCTACTCTAACCCTACACTACCCTTTATTTAACTACTAACTACTAAACCTTGCCGTACTCTAATTTAACTCTAATGCCCCGCACACACGATCGGACTTTCTGACAACAAAACCGTGGAAATTTGTTGGAAGATTGTTGGCTCCAACTTGTCTTGCATACACATGGTCACACAAATGTTGGCCAACAATTACGAATGTAGTGACGTACTAGACGTACTACGTGATTTTTCAGCTCTTTAGCACCACCCTTTGGGCTCCTTCTGCTAATTTCGTGTTGGTAGAGGTTTGGCGAGTGTTGATTTGCGCTTTTCTTTTTGCGTTTTTCATTTAGCGCTATTATTATTATTATTCTTGATATCACTTGAAAAAAAAAGCCTTCGAAAATTTGTTTGAAGTAACTCCATCAGTATCACCAGCAAGACAGCTTCATTATTATCCCATTTAAAAAAGAAGAGAATTGTGCGCTGCATTTGGAGATTTCATAATTTGCCGCGTCACGAATGTTAATTCTCCATAACGAACGCTAGTTTACAGGACCGGTCGCTTCTGAGCATGCATGGACTTTTGTCCGACTGACTTGTGTACACACGATCGGAAAGTCCAACAACAAAAATTTGTTGGCGGAAAATTTGAGAACCTGCTAGCCAACATTTGTTGGCGGAAAGTCCGACAACAAACGTTCGATGGAGCATACACACGGTCGGACTTTCCGCCAACAAGCTCACATCCAACATTTGTTGTCGGAAAATCCGATCGTGTGTACGCGGCATAACTGTATTCTAACCTTGCTGACACTTTAACACAACCCTACCCTAGCTCATAGCCTTACCCTATTCTAACTCCAACCCTAACGCCAACCCTACTAAACCTTTACCCCAACTCCTGTCCCTTCTCAAACGCTACTCTAACCCTACACAACCCCTTTTGAACTATATCCTAATTACTAAACCTAATCCTACTGTACCCTAACTCTGAATGGTAACCCTACTGATACCTTAACCCAACTCTACTCCAGCTCCTAGCTTTGCTCTATTCTAACCCTAAACCTACTTTACCTCTACTCTAAACTTACTCACACTCTTCCCTAACCTTATTCTAGCCCTTCCCTAAGAATGATATTATCTCAGACTTTATACTAACCCCACATTAGGTCTAGTTTAACCTTAGCCTTACCCTAATCCTTGACACCACACTCACTCTACCCCCCTGCAGAAACCCAAGACTAATCTAACACTTTAGCCATTAATCCGAACCCTTGTCCTGCTGGTGTCACCTGGGAGAAGTGTAGAGATTGCGGTTGATAAGCAGCTTTTCTCTATATAATGACCCGCAGCTGCAATGCTCGTTAATATAGAGAGAATCCAGAGAATATTTCACTTAGATGTTCTCCAGGTTCCTGATCTGACTGGAGAAGACCTCCAGGAATCTCTTTGGTGAACAAGTCTTTTTCTTTAGATGACAATGAGTATTTCCACATGAAATGAGCAGCTGAGTTTGGAGGACCCCTGAATGTAGAGCTCTGCACCTCCCAGGGTGATGTAAATATCTCCAATAACATACATTAGAGATACGGGAAATGACAGGTCCTCACCACACCCATCAATGGGGACCACCCAACTAACTAACCAACATAACTGGGGGCCACCAACCTGACTGTCCAGCAACCCTCATCATAAGGACTCAAGATGGAGGATCAATGATACAAGACGGACTTATCTGCTTGTCTGATCTATGGATGTCTATTGAACTAATACCACCTCTCCATGGATCGGCCCATACACAGACCATAAAGACCTTCATACAATGCCAGAACAATCTGCAGAGTTCTCCCTCTGAATCTCTGGCTCATCACAGAATAAAATCTGATGGGAATATCTCACCTTGTTCCCCGCGTAGACCTAAAACAAGAAAACAGGATATCAAATTACACCTCTGATAGGCAGAATTATAACATCATCCATATTATATCTCATACATAAGGATGAGCCGAACAACCCCCCAACCCCCCTCCCCTGGTTTGGTTCACAGCAGAACATGCGAATAGGCAAAAAATTCGGACGAACACACGAACACCGTTAAAGTCTATGGGACACGAACATGCAAAATGAAAAGTGCTAATTTTAAAGGCTTATATGCAAGTTATTGTCATAAAAAGTGTTTGGGGACCCGGGTCCTGCCCAGGGGACATGGATCAATGCAAAAAAAAGTTTGAAAACTGATTGCAGCTATTAATGAATTGTCGGTCCCGGCAATTTAGATGAAACTCATTGAAAAAAACCGGCATTGGTTCCCCCACAGTGCATTACCAGGTCCTTTGGGGCTGGTATGAATATTAAGGGGAACCTTGAACCAATTTTTTTTTTAAAAATTGTGTAGGGGTCCCCCCAAAATCCATACCAGGCCCTTCAGGTCTGGTATGTAAATTAAGGGGAACCCTGCGCCAAATAAAAAAAAGTGGCGTAGGGCTCCCCCCAAAATCCATACCAGAACCTTATCCAAGCACACAACCTGGCAGGCTACAGGAAAAGAGGGGGGACAAGAGAGCGCCCCTCCCTCCTGAACCGTACCAGGCCACAAGCCCTCAACATGGGGAGGGTGCTTTGGAGTTGCTCAAAGGACCTTGTCCCCATGTTGATGGGGACAAGGGCCTCATCCCCACAACCCTTGCCCGGTGGTTGTGGGGGGCAGGGGGGCTTATCGGAATCTGGAAGCCCCCTTTAACAAGGGGACCCCCAGATCCCACCCCCCCATGTGAATTTGTAACGGGTACATTGTACCCCTACCATTTCACAAAAAAGTGTCAAAAATAGTAAAAAAGACAGGAGACACTTTGGGACAAGTCCTTTATTAAAAAACAAAAAAACAATTTAAAAAAATGTCCCGCTATGTAAATCCATCTCCCACCGCCGACGATATGAGAAAAAAAATGCTGCAACAGCTCCGCCTCCATGGGAGGCTCCCGCAGAGTGATGCTTCTTCTCGGTGATAGCTCTTATATAGCTGAGGGCGGGGCCCCACGGTGATGTAAATGGATGACCCCGCCCCCATCTGAAACCACATAACATCAGAGGAAGGCAGGGTTGCCCGTTTACATCACTGAGTGGCCCCGCCCTCAGCTATATAACAGCTGTCACCGAGAAGAAGCATCACTCCGTGGGAGCCTCCCATGGAGGCGGAGCTGTTGCAGCTTTTTTTTTTTTTTTTCAGATCATCGGCAGCAGGAGGTGGATTTACATAGCGGGACATTTTTATTTTTTTGTTTTTTAATAAAGGACTTGTCCCAAAGTGTCTCCTGTCTTTTTTACTATTTTTGACATTTTTTTGTGAAATCGTAGGGGTACAATGTACCCGTTACCAATTCATATGGGGGGGAGGCCGGGATCTGGGGGTCCCCTTGTTAAATGGGGCTTCCAGATTCCGATAAGCCCTCAGCCCACAGAACCCCACAACCACCGGGCAAGGGTTGTGGGGATGAGGCCCTTGTCCCCATGAACATGGGGACAAGGTGCTTTGGGGGTGACTCCAAAGCACCCTCCCCATGTTGAGGGCATGTGGCCTGGTACGATTCAGGAGGGGGGGCGCTCTCGTCCCCCCTCTTTTACTGTGGCCGGCCAGGTCCCTGAAGGGTCTGGTATGGATTTTGGGGGGACCCCTAAGTAATTTTTTTTTTTAATTTGGCACAGGATTTTCCTTGATATCCATACCAGACCTGGAGGGCCTGGTATGGATTTTGGGGGGACCCCTACGCAATTTTTTTTACATTTTTGGTTCGGGGTTCCCCTTAATATTCATACCAGACCCAAAGGGCCTAGTAATTGACTGGGGGGAACCCATGCCATTTTTTTCAACGAGTTTTATCTATATTGCCGAGACCCGACAATTCATTACAGCCGCGATCAGTTTTAACCACTTCACCCCCGGAAGGATTTACCCCCCCCCGACCAGAGCACTTTTTGCGATTCGGCACTGCGTCAATTTAACTGACAATTGCGCGGTCGTGCGACGTGGCTCCCAAACAATATTGACATACTTTTTTTCCCACAAATATAGCTTTCTTTTGGTGGTATTTGATCACCTCTGCGATTTTTATTTTTTGTGCTATAAACAAAATAAGAGCGACAATTTTGAAAAAAAACGCATTATTTTTCACTTTTTGCTATAATAAATATCCCCCAAAAATATATAAAAAAAACATTTATTTTCCTCGGTTTAGGCCGATACGTATTCTTCGACATATTTTTGGTAAAAAAAAAAATCGCAATAAGCGTTTATTGATTGGTTTGCGCAAAAGTTATAGCATTTCCAAAATAGGGGATAGTTTTATGGCATTTTTATTATTAATTTTTTTTTTTACTAGTAATGGCGGCGATCTGTGATTTTTATTGTGACTGCGACATTATTGCGGACACATCGGACAATTTTGACACATTTTTGGGACCATTGGCATTAATACAGCGATCAATGCTATAAAATTGCATTGATTACTGTAAAAATGTCACTGGCGGTGAAGGGGTTAACCACTAGGGGGCGGGGGAGGGGTTAAGTGTGTCATGGGCAGTGATTGTAACTGTGGGGGGGATGGGCTAGCAGTGACATGACACTGATCTCTGCTCCCGATGACAGGGAGCAGACGATCGGTGTCCTGTCACTAAGCAGAACAGGGAGATGCTGTTTACATCGGCATCTCCCCGTTCTTTAGCTCAGTAATACGATCGCAGGGATCCCAGTGGCAATCGAGTCCGCGGGTCCCGCGGGCATGGTCACGGAGCTCGCAGCAGGCACACGCGCGTGCACGGCGGGAAATTCAAAGTAATGTACGGGTACGTTACTTTTCCAGGTCGTGCCATTCTGCCGACGTATATGTGCTGACAGCGGTCGGCAAGTGGTTAAATGACTTTTTTCCTTTAGAAATGTCATTTTGCTGTGGTATTGTTCTAAACATGGGAAAAATGCGCCACTTTACAGGCAGACTAAGGGGACCCCCAGGCCGATTTTAAAGGAATATTTCATTTTTATTGTTTGACTTTAAGCATTATTAAAATCACTGCTCCCGAAAAAACAGCCGTTTTTAAAACTTTTTTTTGCATTGATCCATGTCCCCTGGGGCAGGACCCGGGTCCCCAAACACTCCCCTGGGGCAGGACCCGGGTCCCCAAACACTCCCCTGGGGCAGGACCCGGGTCCCCAAACACTCCCCTGGGGCAGGACCCGGGTCCCCAAACACTTTATATGACAATACCATGCATATTAGCCTTTAAAATGAGCACTTTTTGTTTTTCGTGTTAATGTCCCATAGACTTTAATGGTGCTCCGTGGCTTTCGAATTTGCCGCGAACATCGGGCTCATCCCTACTCATACAGACTCAGCTGTGTATAATGAGAGTTCCATATCACACAGGTCTCCTATATTCCATATACTATAGATCACACAGGCCTCCTATATTCCATATACTATATATCACACAGGTCTCTCATATACTATAGATCACACAGGTCTCTCATATACTATAGATCACACAGGTCTCTCATATACTATAGATCACACAGGTCTCTCATATACTATATATCACACAGGTCTCTCATATACTATAGATCACACAGGTCTCTCATATACTATAGATCACACAGGTCTCTCATATACTATATATCACACAGGTCTCCTATATTCCATATACTATAGATCACACAGGTCTCTCATATACTATATATCACACAGGTCTCTCATATACTATAGATCACACAGGTCTCTCATATACTATAGATCACACAGGTCTCTCATATACTATATATCACACAGGTCTCTCATATACTATAGATCAGACAGGTCTCTCATATACTATAGATCACACAGGTCTCTCATATACTATAGATCACACAGGTCTCTCATATACTATAGATCACACAGGTCTCTCATATACTATATATCACACAGGTCTCTCATATACTATAGATCAGACAGGTCTCTCATATACTATAGATCACACAGGTCTCTCATATACTATAGATCAGACAGGTCTCTCATATACTATAGATCACACAGGTCTCTCATATACTATAGATCACACAGGTCTCTCATATACTATATATCACACAGGTCTCTCATATACTATAGATCACACAGGTCTCTCATATACTATAGATCACACAGGTCTCTCATATACTATAGATCACACAGGTCTCTCATATACTATAGATCACACAGGTCTCTCATATACTATAGATCACACAGGTCTCTCATATACTATATATCACACAGGTCTCTCATATACTATATATCACACAGGTCTCTCATATACTATAGATCACACAGGTCTCTCATATACTATAGATCACACAGGTCTCTCATATACTATAGATCACACAGGTCTCTCATATACTATAGATCACACAGGTCTCTCATATACTATAGATCACACAGGTCTCTCATATACTATAGATCACACAGGTCTCTCATATACTATATATCACACAGGTCTCTCATATACTATAGATCACACAGGTCTCTCATATACTATATATCACACAGGTCTCTCATATACTATAGATCACACAGGTCTCTCATATACTATATATCACACAGGTCTCCTATATTCCATATACTATATATCACACAGGTCTCTCATATACTATATATCACACAGGTCTCTCATATACTATAGATCACACAGGTCTCTCATATACTATAGATCACACAGGTCTCTCATATACTATAGATCACACAGGTCTCTCATATACTATAGATCACACAGGTCTCTCATATACTATATATCACACTGGTCTCCTATATTCCATATACTATATATCACACAGGTCTCCTATATTCCATATACTATAAATCACACAGGTCTCTCATATACTATATATCACACAGGTCTCTCATATACTATATATCACACAGGTCTCTCATATACTATATATCACACAGGTCTCTCATATACTATAGATCACACAGGTCTCTCATATACTATAGATCACACAGGTCTCTCATATACTATAGATCACACAGGTCTCTCATATACTATATATCACACAGGTCTCTCATATACTATAGATCACACAGGTCTCTCATATACTATAGATCACACAGGTCTCTCATATACTATAGATCACACAGGTCTCTCATATACTATAGATCACACAGGTCTCTCATATACTATATATCACACAGGTCTCTCATATACTATAGATCAGACAGGTCTCTCATATACTATAGATCACACAGGTCTCTCATATACTATATATCACACTGGTCTCCTATATTCCATATACTATAGATCACACAGGTCTCTCATATACTATATATCACACAGGTCTCTCATATACTATAGATCACACAGGTCTCTCATATACTATATATCACACAGGTCTCTCATATACTATAGATCACACAGGTCTCTCATATACTATAGATCACACAGGCCTCCTATATTCCATATACTATAGATCACACAGGTCTCTCATATACTATAGATCACACAGGTCTCTCATATACTATATATCACACAGGTCTCTCATATACTATAGATCACACAGGTCTCTCATATACTATAGATCACACAGGTCTCTCATATACTATAGATCACACAGGTCTCTCATATACTATAGATCACACAGGTCTCTCATATACTATATATCACACAGGTCTCTCATATACTATATATCACACAGGTCTCTCATATACTATAGATCACACAGGTCTCTCATATACTATAGATCACACAGGTCTCTCATATACTATATATCACACAGGTCTCTCATATACTATAGATCACACAGGTCTCTCATATACTATAGATCACACAGGTCTCTCATATACTATAGATCACACAGGTCTCTCATATACTATAGATCACACAGGTCTCTCATATACTATATATCACACAGGTCTCTCATATACTATAGATCACACAGGTCTCTCATATACTATATATCACACAGGTCTCTCATATACTATAGATCACACAGGTCTCTCATATACTATATATCACACAGGTCTCTCATATACTATAGATCACACAGGTCTCTCATATACTATAGATCACACAGGTCTCTCATATACTATAGATCACACAGGTCTCTCATATACTATAGATCACACAGGTCTCTCATATACTATAGATCACACAGGTCTCTCATATACTATAGATCAGACAGGAAATAATGACACCCCCCTGTCATGTTTGCCAGGCAGTACTGTCCCTGACCACGATGACCCATTCAGGAGAATGCATTGCATGCGGTCGTGGGGGACTGGTGTGGACTTCTGAGGGTTAAATGGGGCAATAAACATATCACCTCCAAACCACCGCAGATTGCTTCTCCTAGGGACGGCAAGGACTGGCCGATGAGTAAATGAGCCCTAAGAGATAATATCCATTTCATGAGATGGACGAGGTGAAGAATAGAATGAATCCCTGGCTGGTTATGGGGGTCCAAACAGAATAAATCCCTGTAATCTGACTGATTTACCCACAAGGCCTAGGACCCTGTGCGTGTTATTGGGGGACACTGTGCGTGTTATTGGGGGACCCTGTGCGCATCAGTGGGAGACACTGTGTGTGTCAGTGGGTCACCCTGTGCATGACTCTGCTCCTCTAGATGGCGCTCTGATCACAGTACAGACATGAAACATTGAGTTCTGCACCAACATTGTCTTCCCGGTTTCAAGTTGTACTCTACATTTCCTGTAATTGCTCCTCAAGGGCTTACAGAGCTCCATTGCCTCCACCCCCGCCTCCACACTGCCCTCAGGGGAAATGAGCAGGAAGAGTGGCGTCGGGTATCTCCATAGTATGTGTACTGGAGCTGGCTGGGTGGTTCTCAGGTCAGGAGCAGAATGGAGACCCAGAGGTTCAGCCTGGGGAGATGGAAGAGCAGACGGCCGAGCCCTAACCCTAAAACCCAACCCCTGCCTGGGCCGGTGATAACAGGACAGATCCAATCATAGGACACTGAGGATATTATTTATGTGTGTATCCAGTTAAATGTGCTAAAAACTTATAAGCAGATATTGTACTTTTGTCCTATTAACAGATATACTGGAGCTACAACTTTAATGCCCCGTACACACGATCGGACATTGATCCGACATTCCGAGAACAAAATCCATGGATTTTTTCCGCCGGATGTTGGCTCAAACTTGTCTTGCATACACACGGTCACACAAAGTTGTCAGAAAATCCGATCGTTCTGAACGCGGTGACGTAAAACACGTACGTCGGGACTATAAACGGGGCAGTGGCCAATAGCTTTCATCTCTTTATTTATTCTGAGCATGCGTGGCACTTTGTGCGTCGGATTTGTGTACACACGATCGGAATTTCTGACAACGGATTTTGTTGTCAGAAAATTTATTAGCCTGCTCTCAAACTTTGTGTGTCGGAAAATCCGATGAAAAATGTGTGATGGAGCCCCCACACGGTCGGAATTTCCGACAACAAGGTCCTAACGCACATTTTCCGTCGGAAAATCCGACCGTGTGTACGGGGCATAAGAGGCACTAAGGAATCGCATGGTACCATGAAAGTCCTAAGTGCCTATTAAAGTTGTAGCTCCGGTATCTATGTGTGTATCCAGAAGAACTGATCTCACCTGGTGGTCCTATAGGCCCTTGTTTTCCAGCTGCCCCATCTTTACCAGGAGGTCCAAGAGGTCCTTGTGGCCCGGGGGGCCCAGTCTTCCCAATTGGGCCAGGAGGACCTGGCAGGCCTGGAGGTCCTATGATAATGAGAAGGTAGGAAGAGGTAAGATTTGTGGTATGTATTAAATATCAAAATTTAGAAAATTCCTCACTACAAAATTAATTTCAGTACATAATGTGATAAAGGGTCAGGTCACCCATAAAAATTTTTTATCACTATAGATGGGCCAAGTTAACTGTTGGCATATTCTATCTCCAATAGTGGTGAGATCCCCTCCACCATAATTCCTGCACACTTTTTCCCAACCAACCTTGGCATTAAAAAAAAACACAACTAATCCAACTAATGGCTGCCTTGCAGACCTGTGAACCTGATAGAAGTTTCAGACGTCTAACCTTAACCCCCATAGATATTTCCTGATTCTCTAACTTTCTGTCCAAGTGTTGTTATGGGTTATTGCCATCTGTGTCTAATCTACGTCTACACTTGGTATTGAGGTGCATCAAAAAGCTAGGAACAAGAATGTACAAAGTTTCTCCTGAATCTGGAGGCACC
The DNA here is from genome assembly GCA_037952925.1 of Lithobates clamitans. Taxonomy (NCBI): domain Eukaryota; kingdom Metazoa; phylum Chordata; class Amphibia; order Anura; family Ranidae; genus Lithobates; species Lithobates clamitans. The sequence goes on along the minus strand of JBBGZY010003007.1, from coordinate 266,624 downwards.
TCCCCCTTACCCTGTAATAACCCACACAGGGTAGTCCTTACCCACGAAGTCCTGAAGAGTGAAGTTCTGCCACTCAGAAGACATAAGAATCATGGAGGAGTTCAGGCTGTTGATTCTCCGGTTGATTCCATTGAGTTGGCTGGTATGGAGTTTATCGAACCAGGCGCTGTGAGTGCGGAGGGTGCTGTTCACCTCCTGCACACAGTTCCACAGTCCCGACACATGTTTGTTCAGGTTCTCCTTGATCTTGTGGAGGCTTCCAGAGACGGAATCCAGCTTCACACAGATGTTCTCCAGCTTGGAAACTCTCTCTTCCAAGCCGCTGGAAGACCTCCTGCACTCCTGGGTTTCCTCCATCACTGTGCTTCCATATCTGTGGATCTCTTTTTGGAACAGGTCAAACTTTTCACTGTTGTCCTTGATGTGTTCTGTCACCTCTTCCTGGATTTTATTGATCTCAGAAATTAGCTTGTGTTTGGTAGTCGACAGGTCGTGGATGTCGGTCTGCTGTCGTCCAATGCTCTCCTGGAGGTCTTTGACGCTGTCATTCAGGGAAGTGAAGGTCACGATGATGTTGGACACTTCCCCTTGTAGGTTCTTCAGGTCTCTGCTATTACTTCCACCAAAAACCTCAAAGCCGTCAAGTGGTTTTTTAGAGCCACTTTCATCCTCGGGTTTCTTCAGAGACTGGCAGGTGTCTGTGCACTCGCCCACCTGCTCCTTCAATTTGCCCACCTCCTCCTGCAGGTTGGAGCACACCTGACCACAGCTTTTGTAGTCAAACTCAATCATCTTTCTCAGGGATTTAATGTCATTTTCCATATCCAGTATTTTTCCATTGGTGTCATTCTGGTACTGAGCGATGTTCAGGTCAAACCTATCCAGGTCGGATAAGATGGTGGATGTAAACCTATCCTGTGAGTCTCTGATATCAGACAATGACTTGCGGAAAGTCTCTCCACTGGAGTCCACTATCATTTTCACATGGGTCATCTCACCGTCCAGGTCCATCAATGTATCCTGCATGGAGCTTCCAGATATTCGGAGGTTGGTTACATCAGAGTGGACATTGTGGATCTGATCTTCGTGATCTTTTACCCTCTTGTCTAAATCTTCATATAATTTTGTCATGTCTGAACCGTGACTGTTACATTGATTGCTGCAGCTTTCCATGGTGTCGGTCACCTGGTTCCTCATGCCGTCCAAATCTTCAACCACTTTATTAAGTTGGTCTTCATTCTTTTCCACCTGATCCCTGAGAGAGTCAATGTCGTCGGTCAGGCCCGTTATCCTTTGGTCCATCAGGTCTCGGAATCCGGAGCTGTTCCCGAGCTCAGTCAGAAGAAGGGTAATTTTGAAGTCGTTGCCATTGATGCGATTCTTCAGTTCATCTCTCAGTTTCTTGATCTCATCCTGGAAGAAGTTCTGCATCTCATCGCGATAGTGGTAGTAATGTTCCTCCAGAGTGTGTTTTGTAGTATTCATTCTGCCTTCAATATCTGACAGACGGTTGTCAACTTTGTTGATGGCATTGTTGTTATTTTCACCCATTTCACGGTCCAGTCGCACGGTCAGAGCAACAACAGAGCCAGATAAGGTGTCTGATTTCTTCTCAGCCTCGGTCACTCTTCTGCGCAGATCAGTGACTTCTGAGCAGCAGTCCTTAGGCACACGTGCAGTCAGCTCCACCATGCGTGTCTGAATATTCTGCACAATGTCTCTGTTACGCTGGTCCACCGAATTTATGAATTTCTCTAGTCCTCGAATACGATCTCTGTCCTCGTTCTGCTGGTTTCGGAAGCCGTCCACTCCCGCCAGACAAGCAGAACAAGATTGCTGCATCCTCTTCTCTACTTCCTGTAGGATGTCCCCCTTCAGGTCGGTCAGTTTTTGGCCCACTACAATTTCTGTGCCGTCATGGTGCTTGTTGTTTGCATTGTTGAGATTGCCCAGCTCTTGGTCGTGGTCTTTCACCTTTTTGTCCAGGTTTGTTAGAAGAGTCTGAATGTCGTTAAGTTTCTCGGACATGTCTGACTGACCCGGGGCAGAATCTGCCGGCTGTTTTCCATTTAACACATTCTGAACGGTCAGCCGAATCTCGGACTGGAACTTCTCATTCATTCCTTGAAGGGTAGACTGCATTGTCTGGAGCTCCTTGGTCAAGCGCTGGACCTTGTCTTCCAGCTGCTTCACTTTCTCTGAGTCCGCTTGGCCTGAAAGGAGGTGCAGAAAAATTAGATGTTAGAGGCTTATCATGGAATGCTCATGGAATTGGTTACAGTACACACAATAGAAATGTCCAATACTACGAGACCACTGCAATACCTGAGAGAAGGTTCGGGGACCCAGAAGAGGAGAAGATAGACCCAAAGAGATGCTGCAAAGGGTGAGACAGAAACAGACAGTGATTGGTGCAGCGAACTAGAAAAAAGAAAGAAAAATAGAAAACAGAGAGAAAGAGCAGAGGAGAAGCTTCAACATGAGCGTAAACAGGACCATAGTAAGGACCCACCCAACCACAAAACAGGACTGAGTTGAGGATCTACCCCACCACAATATGGGACCGAGGTCAGGACCCACCCAACCACAACACGAGACGGAGGTGAGGACCCACCCAACTACAGTACGAGACCAAGGTCAGGATCCACCCCACCACAACATGGGACTGAGGTGAGGATTCACTCAACCACAAAAGGAGACTGAGGTGAGAACCCACCCAACCACAATACGGGACCGAGGTGAGGATCCACCCCACCAAAATAGAGGGCCGAGGTAAGGATACTCCCTACTACAATACGGGACCGAAGTGAGGACCCACCCAACCACAATATGGGACCGAGGTGAGGACCCACCCAACCACAATACAGGACTGAGGTGAGGATCCATACCACCAAAATAGAGGTCTGAGGTAAGGACATACCCAACCACAATATGGGTCCAAGGTAAGGATTTGCCCCACAAAAATAGATGGCTGAGGTGAGGACCCACCCAACCACAATACAGGACTGAGGTGAGGATCCATACCACCAAAATAGAGGTCTGAGGTAAGGACATACCCAACCACAATATGGGTCCAAGGTAAGGATTTGCCCCACAAAAATAGATGGCTGAGGTGAGGACCCACCCAACCACAACACAGGACCGAGGGGAGGAACAACCCAACTACAAAACGGGACTGAAGTGAGGATCCAACCACAATAAAGGACCAAGGTGAGGACCCACCCAACCTCAATACAAGACCAAGATGAGGATCCACCCAACCACAAAATGGGACCAAGGTGGGGATCAACACAGACTCAAAACGTGACCGAGGTGAGGATCCACCAAACCACAATACGGGACCAATGTTAGAATCCACCCAACCACAAAACGGGACCAAGGTGAGGATCTACCTAACCACAATATGGGACCAAGGTGAGGATCTACCCAACCACAATACAGGACCAAGATGAGGAACCGCCGAACCACAAAATGGGACCAAGGTGAGGACCCACCCAACCATAATATGAGACAAAGTGAGGACCCTCCCAACCACAGTAGGAGCTCCGAGGTGAGGGCCCACCCAACTACAATACAGGACCAAAGTAAGGATCCACCCAACCACAATACGGGACTGAGGTGAGGATCTACCCCACCAAAATACGGGACCAAGGTCAGTACCCACCCAAACACAATACGGGACCAAGGTGAGGATCCACCCAACCGCAATAAGGGACTGAGGTGAGGACCCACCAAATCACAATACGGTCCGAGGTGAGGATCCACCCAGCCACAATACGGAACCGAGGTGGGGATCCACCAAACCACAGTACAGGACCAAGGTGAGCACCCACCCAACCACAATACTGGACTGAGGTGAGGACCCACCCAAGTACAATATGGAGCCGAGGTGAGGATTAACCAAACAACAGTACAGGACCAAGGTGAGCACTCACCCAACCACAATACTGGACCGAGGTGAGGACCCACCCAACTACAATATGGGACAGAGGTGAGGATTAACCAAACCACAGTACAGGACCAAGGTGAGGACCCACCCAATCACAATACAGGACCGAGGTGAGGATCCACCCAACCACAATACTGGATCAAGGTGAGGACCCACCCAACCACAATCTGGACTGAGTTGAGGATCTACCCAACCACAATGCAGGATCGAGGCAAGGATCCACCAAACCACAATACTGCACTGAGGTGCGGATCCACCCAACCACAATAACAGACCGAGGTGAGAACCTACCCAAACCTAATACAGGACCAAGGTCAGGATTCACCCAAACACAAAACATGTGGTCTTAATAATTATGATTTTCTACTATTATTTTTACTTTTTTTATTACAGTCCCGTCATTGGGAGGGGCTTTGATGAAATATCAGGGCTCTAAACAGATTCCTGATGCCTCATTTTTAGGACAGGGAAAGAGACTGAGGACACAGAGTCCTTAATCTCGTTGTTCTCTGCAGTCACAGCTGTACTGGATGAACGAATGCTGTGTACAGAGGCTTCATGTTCATTCACAGACACACTTCATTTATGAATGAACAGCGGAATGATTGGTACCGATCACTCAGTGTCCATTCAGGAAAGGAAGGGGTGGGGTTTGTAGCATGAAACTGACCCCCAGTCAGGCAGAGGAGATTAAGGACACAGGGAGGGGGTGAGAAGATGGCACACAAAACATGGGACGCAGTGGTGCAAATGACAGTAGTGGTGGGGAAGCATTTTCTTATTAATAGTTGTAATTGTCAGCCGCTATTTTTTAATCAGCCACCTCTAGGGGGCAGTTCCGGTATCTGCCCACTAAGGTGACCATGAGCTTGGGGCAGAAGGGGGAATGCAGCCAACGTAAGTCATACTGAGCTGGCCAGCTGGAAGCCATTCTGTTCCATCATATGCATATGGTGGCGGAGAAAGGGTTAAAGCTGACCTCCGGCCCTCCCTTCAGTCTTGTAGTTGTACCGGCTCCTCTCCTGGACTGTTCTGTCCCACTTCTATGTAGTCTTAATGTTGTTCTATTGAACTGTATCCGGTTACTATTGTTCTGTAGTGCCCTGGGGTTTAGTCAGGGAGCTCCTCGCCAAATTCCTTGTCAGGAGTAGCTACTGTAGTTAATTATTAGGGATCCATTGACTTCTGCCTAAGTTTGGGCTGGTTGTACTTTCCTCTTCTACCACCAGGTGGCCGGGCACTTGGAGGTATTAGATTGAGAAGGACAACTCAAGGTCAGGTTATGGGTATATGGGGTATCTCAGCCAATGGGCAGGGGTTTTCTTTAATCCCTTGACCTGCTGGGAGAACCTATATATTCAGGTGAGGTCAGGTGATCCATGTTCTTGTGTGCCACCCAGCGCCGTCTGGGTGGACTTGTGTCATCTGTAACGGGTTGCTAGGCCGGAGATTGGGCCTATCCCAGGGGCATCTGGCTGCGTGGGGGCCTATCCAGAGTAAGAGGGCAGCGCAGGGTTGGGATTGCGGCTTGCAGTCCAACGAAAAGTGACGGTTCTGCCGACCGTAGAACCTGTCGCGGTTGGAGGTAGAAGGGAAACTTTCACCACTAAGTGACCAATCGTCTTTACCAAGGACCACAGTGAGTAACTGAAGCAAGTACCGGAGCTACATTCTCACCAAAGGGGCATGGTGGAGAATCAGGAAACTTCAGGCGGTGATCAAGTCAGGGATCCAACCAGCAGAGGTGACGCTTGCAGAGCAGCCTTGTGTGCCAAGCTAGGGGCCGAGCCAGTCAGCAGGGGTGAAGCTTGAAGGTATCCGAAGTGCCAAGCTAGGGACCCAGCAGGGAAGCTTGGGTGACACTTGAGGGAGATACCACCGCCAAAGCCTTGAGGAGCTCACGGGATTCAGATTAGTGAATCAGAGGGTCCAGTGAGAGATCAGGAGCTCAAGGGGCTGAAGAACTACAAGGAGAAGTTGTAGTACAGCAGAGAGAACTGTTACTTTGAGTTAGGAACTGTTTGAGTACTGTTGCCATAGGAGACAGCAATCCTGCAGAAGTAGCACCTTGCTGCCGGGGCCTTTCCCTGTACGGCTGTCCTCCTGTTGAAGTCTCGGAGTCTGCCATATTGAACTACTTTTTTTTTACTCAAAGAAGTTTATTAAATAAAACATACAGAAAACAGCAATATCTGTCATAATTTACAGAGAATACAATGTGATGTTCAATATATGCAGAAATCACATCACGACATCCTATTAAATGGGTCAAGCAGAACCTATATACTGCCAATGCAGAATATATTCAGGAATTACCAAACATCTAGCTAGTAGGCATTCCCCGCTTCACAAACTGCTAGTTCAACTAGTAGTAGTAGTCTATCCAATACTAGATATATCGGAGAGAGGCTACGGGTATCCAACCAGGGCGCCCACAGTTTATCAAAACGATCCTCTATGCTGGAAGATAAACTTCTCCAGCCGTAGAGTGTCACCCATCTGAGATATCCATTCCCTCACCATTGGAGGGTTCGACTGCCTTCCAATACCAAAGGATGAGCCTGCGAGCCTGAAACAAGGCTCTAGCAATGGCCCGCTTTGGATAATCTTCAATTGGGAGGTCGTCCAAAATACCCAATATACATGGTTTGGGGTCTGTCGGTGCACTGACCTGGAACACTCTATTAATAGTAGTCAGTACACCTGTCCAATATGGATGCAGCTTGGGACAGCTCCACATCAAATGAATAAGGTCTCCATGGTCCCTCAGACATCTAGGACAGTCCGAATCTGGTCTCACCCCCATCCTAAACAGTCTAGATGGTGTAAAGGGTACCCCAAGTACAATGTATAGCTGAGAAAGGCGTTGAGCGACATTCAGGGAGCACAGCTGTACCGCCTGTAGGGCCTCCTCCATTCACTGTTCCTCCTCAAAGGAACCTCTCCCACTTGCTCACGGCCCCCAGAGGGAACCTGTCCAGGAAGGCTGATAAGAGCATAGCATCTAGAGATAAAACCCTTAAAGTGTGTCCCTTCTTCCATATAATGGAATATGGGGGTCGGGGGAAAGAGTCCACTGGGTCCCGCTCGATTGTGCTATAACCGCATGATGCAGCTACATGTAATAGAAATACATAGTATGGTGGAGCCGATGCTGCTCCTGCAGAGAAGAAAAAGAGCACAATTTACCAGCAGCAAAAATGTGGGGAACGCCATGCTTCTACCACCAAGCCCCACACTCCAGTGCCCGTAGCTCTTCATAGTATCTGTTTGCCCAGATAGGGCTGTAGTTAGTAAAACCGTCTACCTCCTGTTCCAGACTTTTTGCATGAGAACATATGTGGGGAGTCATTGGTGGATTTCGCATATTCTAGTGCCTCCAGGTCCATGGCTACATCAGTGAACCCTGTGGCATGGCACATAAGAGCCCTAGTGGGGTCAATGTCTACATTCCTCCCTCCCTGTTCCTGCTCTGAGGGCATATTCCGGGCGATATGCTGCAGCTGGGCCGCTAGGTAATATAGCCACAGGTTAGGCAATGCCAATCCCCCCTCCTCTTTGGATTTTTGCAGCTGCTCCAACTTAATCCGTGGTACCTTGTTGAGCCATAACAATTCCCTGAAGATGGAGTTAATGATTCGGAATACTTTAAGGGGAACCACCATTGGGGTGTTATGCAAAATGTAAAGAAGTTGCAGCATGAAGACCATCTTTATAAGATTTATCCTGCCTACCAAGGACATCTTAAGGCGCGCCCATACTTTAGCTCTATCATAGTCACGTGTCTCTGGAGTGACAAGGACTCCTAGATACTTAAAACCAGAAGACACCAGTACATCATGTTCCGTACATCCCAGGCTATCCGGAACGACGTCTATCGGCATGAGTGAGGATTTAGTCCAATTGATTACTAAACCTGAGTATGTTCCAAAGCCCCGTAATATCCGTCATTGCCTCCTTTGTCATCCTCCTCATCTTCCTCCATATCGTGAGGGGAATGGTCAGTGCTGCCTGGGGGGCCCTGCGTAGGCCGCACATCCTCCAGATGGGTGTGGATTACAGCGGGGGTAACCGACATGTCATCCTCATCCCCCTGCCCAACAGCGCTCCACAGCTTCTGGGTATAGTATAGCATGTCCCGGGGGGGGGGGTCTTCCTCTGTGCCTCCAAGCGTCTTAGGGGGCTTACCCGAGTCCTTTGGCTTATCTGTTCCACGTGGGCGCAGGGAGAGCGGAGCTGCAACGCCATATTGGATCTCCGGCAGGCCTCCTGTTTCCGACTATTTGCGGGTCAGCATCGCGTCCACAGAGTTTGGCAGCGGTACCGGGTGCGTCAGAGAAGTGTACCGGTTCAGGAGCAAAATCCAGCGGGATCTCAGGCGGTCAGGATCGGGAGCGCTGGGAGACACGTCCTCTCACATGCCGCTCTTGGCCACTCCCCGAAATTGCAACTACTTAAGGGTGTCCTGGCCCTAACCCTCTTTCCCTTGCAAAATATAAAAAGGAGTGTCAAAGAAATAAAACCTCTTTTACATCCAAAAAGTGTCTGGCGCCCAATGACTCTTACCATCTTTGCACTCACTATGCCTCACAACCCACCACATATTGAAGGATGTCCTCTGTCTTTGGCCTTGAAGGTTCTCATTAGGCTGGAAGAGGTCAGAGATTCTGCTGCAGTTCTAATGTAGGCTGACATCTAGTGGTGGTTTAGGGTCACTACAACTTGTTTACTTATGTGATTTGGTATCTCCCTCTATCCTCCCCTCTTGTTTAGTGCTAATTAGTTCAGTCCTTGTCCCTTACTGTTTCTTCCATGTTCCCTCGGTGTGCTTGTCCTGCTCAGACACGAGGCTCAGGAAAGTCATTGTCTTCTTACACTTCTGGATTCTGGGAAAACTTCCTCTGCACTGCAATTATCTGAAGTAAAATTGTGCTGGACTCGACTTATTGAAGAGTTAAGCTGCCTGTGGGTGGTGCAAAGTCAGCAGATGACCATAGTGTCTGAGTAGGCTGGGTTTAAGGAGGTAAGTCAATGTTTAAAGCAGCATTCAAAATGGCTTACTCTGATTTCACTGCACACTGTGAGCTTCTCACAATGTGCATTAGAAGCTGCAACAAGTCATTTCCTGGCTGGATGACGTCCAACATCATCTAGCTCTTTTCTGCCCCTAGCCTATCTGTCCCTGCCACGCCCATTTCATTTACTCAATTTCTGTCCTTTCAGCCATGTGAGCTCAGCATTACCCAAGGTGGTCTCTATATATATAAATACAGCCTGTCTAGGAACATTCACTGCTCCAGACTGACACCCACCCTGTACACCTGTACCCTCAATTTTGGGAGGGGGAAGAGCCTTTTTCTCTCTGGAATATTCCAATGAAAATGGAATTGTTTTCTGTTCGGGGGAGGGGCCTATCCTGGAGGGCTGTGTTCTTCCCTTCAGGGGAGAGGGCTATTCTGAAGGGCTCTGTCCAGGTTCATCTTTTCGGGAGAGGGGCTTATCCTGGAGGGTTCTTCTTATTTAAGGGATAGTCCTAGCCTGAGAAGCTGTGTGTGGGTTCTTCCTTTCGGAGGAGAAGCCTAGCATGGAAGGCTGTGTGCGGGTTCTTCCCTTTGGGCAAAAGGGTCTATCCTGGAGGGCTGTGTGTGGGTTCTTCACTTCATGGGAGGGGCCTAACATGGAGGGCTGTGTGTGGGTTATTCACTTCATGGGAGGGGCCTAACATGGAGGGCTGTGTGTGGGTTCTTCACTTCATGGGAGGGGCCTAACATGGAGGGCTGTGTGTGGGTTATTCACTTCATGGGAGGGGCCTAACATGGAGGGCTGTGTGTGGGTTCTTCACTTCATGGGAGGGGCCTAACATGGAGGGCTGTGTGTGTGTTCTTCACTTCATGGGAGCGGCCTAACATGGAGGGCTGTGTGTGGGTTCCTCACTTCATGGGAGGGGCCTAACATGCAGGGCTGTGTGTGGGTTCTACACTTCATGGGAGGGGCCTAACATGGAGGGCTGTGTGTGTGTTCTTCACTTCATGGGAGGGGCCTAACATGCAGGGCTGTGTGTGGGTTCTTCACTTCATGGGAGGGGCCTAACATGCAGGGCTGTGTGTGGGTTCTTCACTTCATGGGAGGGGCCTAACATGGAGGGCTGTGTGTGGGTTCTTCACTTTATGGGAGCGGCCTAACATGGAGGGCTGTGTGTGGGTTCTTCACTTCATGGGAGGGGCCTAACATGGAGGGCTGTGTGCGGGTTCTTCCCTTTGGGCAAAAGGGTCTATCCTGGAGGGCTGTGTGTGGATTCTTCACTTCATGGGAGGGGCCTAACATGCAGGGCTGTGTGTGTGTTCTTCACTTCATGGGAGGGGCCTAACATGCAGGGCTGTGTGTGGGTTCTTCACTTCATGGGAGGGGCCTAACATGGAGGGCTGTGTGTGTGTTCTTCACTTCATGGGAGGGGCCTAACATGCAGGGCTGTGTGTGGGTTCTTCACTTCATGGGAGGGGCCTAACATGGAGGGCTGTGTGTGGGTTCTTCACTTTATGGGAGCGACCTAACATGGAGGGCTGTGTGTGGGTTCTACACTTCATGGGAGGGGCCTAACATGGAGGGCTGTGTGCGGGTTCTTCCCTTTGGGCAAAAGGGTCTATCCTGGAGGGCTGTGTGTGGATTCTTCACTTCATGGGAGGGGCCTAACATGCAGGGCTGTGTGTGTGTTCTTCACTTCATGGGAGGGGTCTAACATGCAGGGCTGTGTGTGGGTTCTTCACTTCATGGGAGGGGCCTAACATGGAGGGCTGTGTGTGTGTTCTTCACTTCATGGGAGGGGCCTAACATGCAGGGCTGTGTGTGGGTTCTTCACTTCATGGGAGGGGCCTAACATGGAGGGCTGTGTGTGGGTTCTTCACTTTATGGGAGCGACCTAACATGGAGGGCTGTGTGTGGGTTCTACACTTCATGGGAGGGGCCTAACATGGAGGGCTGTGTGTGTGTTCTTCACTTCATGGGAGCGGCCTAACATGGAGGGCTGTGTGTGTGTTCTTCACTTCATGGGAGGGGCCTAACATGGAGGGCTGTGTGTGTGTTCTTCACTTCATGGGAGGGGCCTAACATGGAGGGCTGTGTGTGTGTTCTTTACTTCATGGGAGGGGCCTAACATGGAGGGCTGTGTGTGGGTTCTTCACTTCATGGGAGGGGCCTAACATGGAGGGCTGTGTGTGTGTTCTTCACTTCATGGGAGGGGCCTAACATGGAGGGCTGTGTGCGGGTTCTTCACTTCATGGGAGGGGCCTAACATGGAGGGCTGTGTGCGGGTTCTTCCCTTTGGGCAAAAGGGTCTATCCTGGAGGGCTGTGTGTGGATTCTTCACTTCATGGGAGGGGCCTAACATGCAGGGCTGTGTGTGGGTTCTTCACTTCATGGGAGGGGTCTATCCTGGAGGGCTGTGTGTGGGTTCTTCACTTCATGGGAGGAGCCTAACATGGAGGGCTGTGTGCGGGTTCTTCCCTTTGGGCAAAAGGGTCTATCCTGGAGGGCTGTGTGTGGATTCTTCACTTCATGGGAGGGGCCTAACATGCAGGGCTGTGTGTGGGTTCTTCACTTCATGGGAGGGGTCTATCCTGGAGGGCTGTGTGTGGGTTCTTCACTTCATGGGAGGGGCCTAACATGCAGGGTTGTGTGTGGGTTCTTCACTTCATGGGAGGGGTCTATCCTGGAGGGCTGTTTGTGGGTTCTTCACTTCATGGGAGGGGCCTAACATGGAGGGCTGTGTGTGGATTCTTCACTTCATGGGAGGGGCCTAACATGGAGGGCTGTGTGTGTGTTCTTCACTTCATGGGAGCGGCCTAACATGGAGGGCTGTGTGTGGATTCTTCACTTCATGGGAGGGGCCTAACATGGAGGGCTGTGTGTGTGTTCTTCACTTCATGGGAGGGGTCTATCCTGGAGGGCTGTGTGTGGATTCTTCACTTCATGGGAGGGGCCTAACATGCAGGGCTGTGTGTGGGTTCTTCACTTCATGGGAGGGGTCTATCCTGGAGGGCTGTGTGTGGGTTCTTCACTTCATGGGAGGAGCCTAACATGGAGGGCTGTGTGCGGGTTCTTCCCTTTGGGCAAAAGGGTCTATCCTGGAGGGCTGTGTGTGGATTCTTCACTTCATGGGAGGGGCCTAACATGCAGGGCTGTGTGTGGGTTCTTCACTTCATGGGAGGGGTCTATCCTGGAGGGCTGTGTGTGGATTCTTCACTTCATGGGAGGGGCCTAACATGCAGGGTTGTGTGCGGGTTCTTCACTTCATGGGAGGGGTCTATCCTGGAGGGCTGTTTGTGGGTTCTTCACTTCATGGGAGGGGCCTAACATGGAGGGCTGTATGTGGGTTCTTCACTTCTTCACTTCATGGGAGGGGCCTAACATGGAGGGCTGTGTGCAGGTTCTTCCCTTTGGGCAAAAGGGTCTATCCTGGAGGGCTGTGTGTGGATTCTTCACTTCATGGGAGGGGCCTAACATGCAGGGCTGTGTGTGGGTTCTTCACTTCATGGGAGGGGTCTATCCTGGAGGGCTGTGTGTGGGTTCTTCACTTCATGGGAGGGGCCTAACATGGAGGGCTGTGTGTGGGTTCTTCACTTCTTCACTTCATGGGAGGGGCCTAATATGGAGGGCTGTGTGTGGATTCTTCACTTCATGGGAGGGGCCTAACATGCAGGGCTGTGTGTGGGTTCTTCACTTCATGGGAGGGGTCTATCCTGGAGGGCTGTGTGTGGGTTCTTCACTTCTTCACTTCATGGGAGGGGCCAAACATGGAGGGCTGTGTGCGGGTTCTTCCCTTTGGGCAAAAGGGTCTATCCTGGAGGGCTGTGTGCGGGTTCTTCACTTCATGGGAGGGGCCCAACATGGAGGGCTGTGTGTGGGTTCTTCACTTCATGGGAGGGGCCTAACATGGAGGGCTGTGTGTGGGTTCTTCACTTCATGGGAGGGGCTAACATGGAGGGATGTGTGTGGGTTCCTCACTTCATGGGAGGGGCTTAACATGGAGGGCTGCATGTGTGTTCTTCACTTCATGGGAGCGGCCTAACATGGAGGGCTGCATGTGTGTTCTTCACTTCATGGGAGTGGCCTAACATGGAGGGCTGTGTGTGGGTTTTTCACTTCATGGGAGCGGCTTAACATGGAGGGCTGCGTGTGGGTTCTTCACTTCATGGGAGGGGCCTAACATGGAGGGCTGTGTGTGGGTTCCTCACTTCATGGGAGGGGCTTAACATGGAGGGCTGCATGTGTGTTCTTCACTTCATGGGAGCAGCCTAACATAGAGGGCTGCGTGTGGGTTCTTCACTTCATGGGAGGGGCCTAACATGGAGGGCTGTGTGTGGGTTCCTCACTTCATGGGAGGGGCTTAACATGGAGGGCTGCATGTGTGTTCTTCACTTCATGGGAGCGGCCTAACATAGAGGGCTGCGTGTGGGTTCTTCACTTCATGGGAGGGGCCTAACATGGAGGGCTGTGTGTGGGTTCCTCACTTCATGGGAGGGGCTTAACATGGAGGGCTGCATGTGTGTTCTTCACTTCATGGGAGCGGCCTAACATAGAGGGCTGCGTGTGGGTTCTTCACTTCATGGGAGGGGCCTAACATGGAGGGCTGTGTGTGGGTTCTTCACTTCTTGGGAGCGGCCTAACATGGAGGGCTGCGTGTGGGTTCTTTCCTTCGGGAAGGGGCATTTTCTGGAGAGCTGTGTGCAGGTTCTCCCCTTTGAGGGAAGGGCCTAGTCTGGAGGGAGGGCTGTGTGTGGGTTCTTTCCTTTGGGGGAGAGGTCTAGTCTGTAGGACTCTGTGCGGGTTCTTTGGGGTTGGGACCTTTCTGGAGAACCATATGTGGGTTCTACCTTCATTGGAGCGGCCTATCCTGAAGGGCTCTGAGAAGGGTGGATGGTAGTTTGGATGTTCTTCCCTTCTGGGAAGTGTCATATCCTAGAGAGCTGTGAGTGAGTTTTTCCTTATGAGAGATCTGCCTATCCTGGAGGGCCATGCATGGTTTCTTCCCTTCAGGGGGGGGGGGGGGCTTGTGTGGGTTTTTCCCTTCAGGGGAGGGCCTAGCCTGGAGGGCTAAGTGAGGGTTCTTCTCTTTGGGGGAGGGGCCTAGCCTGGAGTGTTGTGTGTGTGGGGGCTCCTCCTTTCAAGGGAGAAGTCTAGACTATGGGACTGTGTGTGCTTTCTTCTCATCAGGGGAGGGTCCTGGCCTGGAGGGCTGAGTAAGGGTTCCTCTCTTTGGGGGAGGGGCCTAGCCTGGAATGCTGTATGTGTTCCTCCCTTCAGGGGAGAAGTCTAGACTAGGGAAATGTGTGTGAGTTCTTCCTTTCGTTGGAGGGGCCTAGCCCTGAGGGCTGTGTGAGGGTTCTTCTCTTTGGGGGAGGGGCCTAGCCTTGAATGCTGTATGTGTGTGTTCCTCCCTTCAGGGGAGAAGTCTAGACTAGGGGTATGTGTGTGTTCCTCCCTTCAGGGGAGAAGTCTAGACTAGGGGAATGTGTGTGAGTTCTTCTTTCGGTGGAGGGGCCCAGCCCAGAGGGCTGTGGGAGGGTTCTTCTCTTTGGGGGAGGGGCCTAGCCTGGATGATATGTATGTGGGTTCCTCCCTTCAGGGGAGAAGTCTAGACTAGGGGAATGTGTGTGAGTTCTTTAGGTGGAGGGGCCCAGCCCGGAGGGCTGTGTGAGGGTTCTTCTCTTTGGAGGAGGGGCCTAGCCTGGATGCTGTGTATGTGGGTTCCTCCCTTCAGGGGAAAAGCCTAGACTAGAGGACTGTGTGTGGGTTCTTCCCTTCAGAGGAGAGGACTATTCTGAAGGGCAGTGTCAGGGTTCTTCCATTCAGGAGAGGGGCTTATCCTGTAGGGCGAGTTCTTCTCATTTAGGAGAAAGGCCTATCATTGAGGACTATGTGCGTGTTTCTCCTTTTTGGGGAGAAAGGCCTAGTCTGGAGGGCTGTGTGCTGGTTCTTCCCTTCGGGGGAAGAGCCTATCCTGAAGGGTTGTTTGTGGGTTCTGTCCTTAGGTGAGAGTCCTAGCCTGGGAAACTGTGTGCAGGTTCTTCCTTTCAGAGGAGAAGCCTAGCCTGGAGGACTGTGTGCGCATTCTTCCTTTCGGGGTTGGAGGTCTATCTTGGAGGGTTCTTCCCTTTGGGCATGAGGGTCTATCCTGGAGGGCTGTATATGGATTCTTCCCTTCTTTAGGGGAGGGGCTCTGCATAGAGTGCTGTGTGTGGGTTCATTCCTTCAGGGGAGGGGCCTATTTTGGAGGGCTTTGTGTGGGTTGTTCCTTTTGGGGTTGGAGGTCTATCCTGGAGGGTTCTCTGCTGGTTTTTCCCTTCAAGAGAGGGGCCTCTCCTGGGTGGCTTTGATGCGGTTCTTTCCTTTGGAGAGGGGCATTTTTTGGAGGGTTGTAAGTAGGCTGTGACCCAGGAATGGGACCTAAGGGGAGGGAGTATAATGGTGAGTAGCACAATGCACCTTCCATCCACTTTACTGGTCATTGTTAGAGAACTGCCCTTACCTGGGAGTCTGGGACTGCCTTTCTATGGAGTGACTGATGTTCCTGTACTGTACTTACTCCATACGTACCCCATTCCTGTATTGTATGTCTTACAAGTAGCAAGGTCTCCGGCCTCCTTTGGTCTAACGAGAACCTCCAGGGCCAGAGATAGCTGACATCCTTCCGTATGTAGTGGGTTGTGAGGCATAGTGGGTGCAAAGATGGTGAAAGTCATTGGGCGCCAGACACTTCTTGGATGTAAAAGAGGTTTTATTTCTCTTAACTAGGGATGAGCCGAACACCCCCCTGTTCGGTTCGCACCAGAACATGTGAACAGGAAAAAAGTTCATTCGAACACGCGTACACCGTTAAAGTCTATGGGACACGAACATGAATAATCAAAAGTGCTAATTTTAAAGGCTAATATGCAAGTTATTGTCATAAAAAGTGTTTGGTGACCCGGGTCCTGCCCCAGGGGACATGGATCAATGCAAAAAAAAGTTTTAAAAATGGCCGTTTTTTCGGGAGCAGTGATTTTAATAATGCTTAAAGTCAAACAATAAAAGTGTAATATTCCTTTAAATTTCGTACCTGGGGGTGTCTATAGTATGCCTGTAAAGGGGCGCATGTTTCCCGTGTTTAGAACAGTCCGAGAGCAAAATGACATTTTAAAGGAAAAAAGCCATTTAAAACTACCCGTGGCTATTGCATTGCCGGCCCGACAATACACGTAAAAGTTCATTGATAAAAACGGCATGGGAATTCCCCACAGGGGAACCCCGAATCAAAATTTAAAAAAAAAAAATGACGTGAGGGTCCCCCTAAATTCCATACCAGACCCCTCAGGTCTGGTACGGATTTTAAGGGGAACCCCGCCCCCCTCCAAAAAAAAACAGCGTGGGGTCCCCCCAAAAATCAATACCAGACCCTTATCCGAGCACGCAATCTGGCAGGCCGCAGGAAAAGAGGGGGGGGACAAGAGAGCGCCCCCCCCCTCCTGAACCGTACCAGGCCACATGCCCTCAACATTGGGAGGGTGCTGGCATGGAGGGAGGCTCCTGCTGTGTGACGGCGTCTCCTCGTCTGACGGTTCTTAAATAACAGGGGGCGGGGCCACCCGGTGACCCCGCCCCCCTCTGACGCACGGGACATGACGGGACTTCCCTGTGGCATTTCCCATGACGTCACAGGGAAGTCCCGTCAAGTCATCGTGCGTCAGATGGGGCGGGGTCACTGGGTGGCCCCGCCCCCCGTTATTTAAGAACCGCCAGACGAGGAGACGCCATCACACAGCGGGAGCCTCTCTTCATGCCAGCATGGATGCGGAGCGGCCCGGAGAAGAAAATGAATTAGAGAAGAAGATGAATAAGATGAAGAGAAGAGCGGGAGCCTCCCCCCATGCCATGGGTGCGGAGCGGCCCGAGGAGATAGAAGACGCCGCGGAGGAGATGCTGGACGAGAACACACCAGAGGAAGAACCAGAAGAGCCAGAAGAACCAGAGGAAGAAGAAGAAGATGAAGGAAGAAAGAAGAAGCATTTAAATAAAATAATTGTCAAAAACTGTCTCTTGTAATTTTTAACATTTTTGACAGTTTTTTAGTGAAATGGTAGGGGTAAGTACCCCCTTACCATTTCACACAGGGGGGGGGCGGGATCTGGGGGTCCCCTTGTTAAAGGGGGCTTCCAGATTCCGATAAGCCCCCCGCCCGCAGACCCCCACAACCACCGGCCAGGGTTGTGGGGATGAGGCCCTTGTCCTCATCAACATGGGGACAAGGTGTTTTGGGGGGCTACCCCAAAGCACTCTCCCAATGTTGATGGCATGTGGCCTGGTACAGTTCAGGAGGGGGGGCGCTCTCTCATCCCCCCCTCTTTTCCTGCAGCCTGCCAGGTTGTGTGCTCGGATAAGGGTCTGGTATGGATTTTTGGGGAGACCCCACGCCGGGTTTTTTTTTGGCGCGGGGTTCCCCTTAAAATCCATACCAGACCTGAAAGGTCTGGTATGGAATTTAGGGGGGCCCCCACGTCATTTTTAAAAAAAAATTTTGGCAGGGGTTCCCCTTAATATCCATACCAGACCTGAAGGGCCTGGTATGGAAATTAGGGGGACCCCCACGTCATTTTTTTTTTAAATTTTGGTTCAGGATTCCCCTGTGGGGAATTCCCATGCCGTTTTTATCAATGAACTTCTATGTGTATTGTCGGCAATGCAATAGCCGCGGGTAGTTTTAAATGGCTTTTTTCCTTCGAAATGTCATTTTGCTGTCGGACTGTTCTAAACACGGGAAACATGCGCCCCTTTACAGGCATACTATAGACACCCCCCAGGTACGAAATTTAAAGGAATATTACACTTTTATTGTTTGACTTTAAGCATTATTAAAATCACTGCTCCTGAAAAAACGTCAGTTTTTAAAACTTTTTTTTGCACTGATACATGTCCCCTGGGGCAGGACCCGGGTCCCCAAACACTTTTTATGACAATAACTTGCATATAAGCCTTTAAAATTAGCACTTTTGATTTCTCCCATAGACTTTTAAAGGGTGTTCCGCAGCATTCGAATTTGCCGCGAACACCCCAAATTGTTCGCTGTTCGGCGAACTTGCGAACAGCCAATGTTCGAGTTGAACATGAGTTCGACTCGAACTCGAAGCTCATCCCTACTCTTAACAGTCCTTTTTGTATTTTTTGGGGGAGAGAGGGTTAGGGCCAGGACACCCTTAGTTGCAAACTCAATTAGCAGACTCTGAGACTTCATTAGGAGGACAGCCGTGCAGGGAAAGGCATCCAGCAAGACGCCACATCTGCACGTGCAGGAATGCTGTCTCCTATGGCAACAGTCTTTAACAGTTCCTAACACAAAGTGTAACAGTTCTCTCAGCTTCACTACAACTTCTCCTTGTAGTTCTTCAGCCCACTGAGCTCCCGGTCTCTCACTAGACCCTCTGATTCACTGACTCTGAATTCCTTGAGCTCCTCAAATCTTCATGGTGGTATCTTCCTCAACCGTCACCCCTGCTTCTCTGCTGGGTCCCTAGCTTGGCACTCCGGATACTTCTCAAGCTTCACCCCACTGGCCCGTTCAGTCCCTGGCTTGACACACAAGGCTGCTCTGCTGCTCCGTTACTTGCTTCAGTTACTCACATACCCACAACCTGACATTGGGTTGCCCTTCTCATATCTAGTACCACCAAGTTCACAGCCACCTAGTGGTAGAAGAGAAAAGTGCAACAAGGCCAAACTTAGGGAGAAATCAATAGATCTCTAACAATCAACCAGGATAACTACTCCTGGCAAGTAAATTTGTGAGGAGCTCCCTGCCTAAAATCCAGGGTGCTACATGTACTTATCCCATTCCTGTACTGTACTTACCCCATTGCTGAGGACCACTTATCACCAGATATAGAAGTTGGAACTTGTCCTCCATGTCATGTGATGTGATGAAGAGGAATGAAATGTGTAGGACCAATGATGTTTTGACAGAGTCACCCGGGACAGAGGCTTTTGGAGGGGACTGCAATCTCAGGAGTTTCCGGCAAGAGGCTAGCCTGCAGTCCCCTCCAAACGCCTCTGTCGTGGGTGAGTTTGTCAGAGGTCATCTACTATTTACAGCCAATGATGTCTTATGTGATTGGTACAAGCCTGATGAGCCAAGGAGCTGGTGATGGTGGGTAAGGGAAGCGGTCACCCCCCTGGTAGTGAAAGAAGAACCCCTGAACGGGACACGCACTGGTGACCTGAACTCCCAGGGGTCCCAGATGTTCATTTGGACCTACAGAGCTTAAAACTATAGTTCTTTATGTCCTGTTTAGGAGCCTGAAGAGAGGATAACATGGATACAGATCAGGAGGGGTGGAGAGGAAGGGTCTCAGACCCACCATCCATACAGATCTGTGCAGACATAGAAGCCAGTTTGGGCTTTGGGGCGGTTAAAGTATAGAGAAGGTGGCCTCTGGAAAGCCCCACATACAGGAGGAATCTGGATGTTTTATAGGGCAGTTCTGGGGTATTCTCCTGTGAGTCTTGGCTGGGGGAGGAGCTTAAACCTGGGGCTCACAGAAAATGGGTGCAATGAAAATAGGCATCATTCAACCTGAAGAGGTCAGCGGTTAAGTCTGGAAAGGACAGACAGAGATAGGGGGCAGCAGTGAGCTGGAAAAATGAGCTGGAGGACTGAACTGGGGGACTGGGCTGGGGGGCCGAGCTGAAGGACTGAGCAGGGGGACTGAGCTGGAGTTCTGAGCAGGGGGACTGAGCTGGAGGAAGGAGCTGGGGGACTGGGCTGGGGGACTGAGCTGGAGGACTGAGCTGGAGGAAGGAGCTGGGGGACTGAGCTGGAGTTCTGAGCAGGGGGACTGAGCAGGGGGACTGAGCAGGGGGACTGGGCTGGGGGACTGAGCTGGAGGAAGGAGCTGGGGGACTGAGCTGGAGTTCTGAGCAGGGGGACTGAGCTGGAGGACTGAGCTGGAGGAAGGAGCTGGGGGACTGGGCTGGGGGACTGAGCTGGAGGACTGAGCTGGAGGAAGGAGCTGGGGGACTGAGCTGGAGTTCTGAGCAGGGGGACTGAGCAGGGGGACTGAGCTGGAGGACTGAGCTGGAGGAAGGAGCTGGGGGACTGGGCTGGGGGACTGAGCTGGAGGACTGAGCTGGAGGAAGGAGCTGGGGGACTGAGCTGGAGGACTGAGCTGGAGTTCTGAGCAGGGGGACTGAGCAGGGGGACTGAGCAGGGAGACTGGGCTGGGGGACTGGGCTTGTGACCCACATTTATTTTCATTTCTTGGGCTTTAAGCTGTGGAATGGGCAGAAACAATGAATGTGAATGATGAATGAGCTTCTTCCAGCTGATGAACTCCACAGATATCATACCTACTCCTCACACTGATCACAGTAGGCATATGTAGGCACAGACCCCTGCCAGGTTTGTATCGTCCTGTCCATGTCATCGTAGACCCAATAGGTTCAGGAAGAGTCGGTAGGTTTCTCCCCCGAGTACACAGACTATAACACAATGAGGGGAGGGATAGAACCTCCGACTTCCCATCCTGGTGACAACCATTCTCCTCCTCACAAGTAGTCAGAAGAAATCTCCCCCCCATGGACAGCAATACAAATTTATCAGAAGGATTTATTTTCCAAGTCTATCCAGGACTTGGTTTTAGATGGAGACGGACCTGACTGCCTCTGGGGGATGGGGAGGCAATTTGAGGGGGGGGGGTTTAGGTCTGTGTGGGGTCAGTGGAGTAAGAACGTCCACCATTCCATATGGAGAGTGACTGGTGAATCATCATCCTGGGGCGTGTCATTGAAGGGAGAAGATCAGGAGACAACTGAGAAGATAGTCGCTTCTTATCAGATTGTTCCCATAATCTGCGGCTTCTGATGGCGGCTCACCAGCTATGACATCATTACACTCTGTGACTCCTCTGCCAAACCAAACACATCTAGTGCTGGAAGATAACAAGTCGTTCCATGTTCTAAATAATCCCCAGAATGTCTCCTGACAGTCCTACATGAAAAAACAGATGATGTCATGAACCCAGCTAAGGCAAATTCCCAGAATGTCCCTACACAGTCCTACCGGAAAAATCCGATGATGTCATGGACCTGCATAAGGGAGATCCCAAGACTGTCCTCATACAGTCCTGTCAGAAAAATCAGATGTCATGGACCTGCATAAGGGAGATCCCAAGACTGTCCTCATATAGTCCTACCGGAAAAATCACATGATGTCATGGACCTGCATAAGGGAGATCCCAAGACTGTCCTCATACAGTCCTACCGGAATAATCAGATGATGTCATGGACCTGCATAAGGGAGATCCCAAGACTGTCCTCATACAGTCCTACCAGAAAAATCAGATGATGTCATGGACCTGCATAAGGGAGATCCCAAGACTGTCCTCATACAGTCCTACCAGAAAAATCACATGATGTCATGGACCTGCATAAGGGAGATCCCAAGACTGTCCTCATACAGTCCTACCAGAAAAATCAGATGTCATGGACCTGCATATGGGAGGTCCCCACAATGTCTCTACACAGTCCTACCGGAAAAATCACATGATGTCATGGACCTGCATAAGGGAGATCCCAAGACTGTCCTCATACAGTCCTACCAGAAAAATCAGATGTCATGGACCTGCATAAGGGAGATCCCAAGACTGTCCTAATACAGTCCTACTAGAAAAATCAGATGATGACATGGACCTGCATAAGGGATATCCCAAGACTGTCCTCATACAATCCTACCGGAAAAATCAGATGTCATGGACCTGCATATGGGAGGTCCCCACAATGTCTCTACACAGTCCTACCGGAAAAATCACATGATGTCATGGACCTGCATAAGGGAGATCCCAAGACTGTCCTCATACGGTCCTACCAGAAAAATCAGATGTCATGGACCTGCATAAGGGAGATCCCAAGACTGTCCTCATACAATCCTACCGGAAAAATCAGATGTCATGGACCTGCATATGGGAGGTCTCCACAATGTCTCTACACAGTCCTACCGGAAAAATCACATGATGTCATGGACCTGCATAAGGGAGATCCCAAGACTGTCCTCATACAGTCCTACTGGAAAAATCAGATGATGTCATGGACCTGCATAAGGGAGATCCCAAGACTGTCCTCATACAATCCTACCGGAAAAATCAGATGTCATGGACCTGCATATGGGAGGTCCCCACAATGTCTCTACACAGTCCTACCGGAAAAATCACATGATGTCATGGACCTGCATAAGGGAGATCCCAAGACTGTCCTCATACAGTCCTACTGGAAAAATCAGATGATGTCATGGACCTGAATAAGGGAGATCCCAAGACTGTCCTCATACAATCCTACCGGAAAAATCAGATGTCATGGACCTGCATATGGGAGGTCCCCACAATGTCTCTACACAGTCCTACCGGAAAAATCACATGATGTCATGGACCTGCATAAGGGAGATCCCAAGACTGTCCTCATTCAGTCCTACCAGAAAAATCAGATGTCATGGACCTGCATAAGGGAGATCCCAAGACTGTCCTAATACAGTCCTACTAGAAAAATCAGATGATGTCATGGACCTGCATAAGGGAGATCCCAAGACTGTCCTCATACAATCCTACCGGAAAAATCAGATGTCATGGACCTGCATATGGGAGGTCCCCACAATGTCTCTACACAGTCCTACCGGAAAAATCACATGATGTCATGGACCTGCATAAGGGAGATCCCAAGACTGTCCTCATACAATCCTACCGGAAAAATCAGATGATGTCATGGACCTGAATAAGGGAGATCCCAAGACTGTCCTCATACAATCCTACCGGAAAAATCAGATGTCATGGACCTGCATATGGGAGGTCCCCACAATGTCTCTACACAGTCCTTCTGGGGAAAATTGATTGATCAGGGACCCAGATACGGGTGGTCGCTCTTCAGGGCTCTGCTCCAGTCTTGGTCTTCAGGTTAGTTTGTCTGGTGATATGGTGATTGCTGGGTGTATGGACTCCTCTGACATCAGATATTATTAGAGAGGAACTGGCCGATATAAAGATCTTCCTGGCACATTTTCTTCAGATAACACTTCTCATGTAGTAAAGACTAGTAAAGAAAGGTTTCAATGACTGAACTTACCTTCCCCTCCAGATCCGGTCAGATGATTCCCCCCACTGGATCCAGAAATATTGGGCCTTACAGGTCTGGGCCGAGGTCTGCTGGTGGGGATCTGAAGACCACCTGCTGGTCCTTCCATGCAATCATCTCCGGAATATCCCTGGCAGCACTTCCACTCCATGTCTGACACCGTCTTGTAGGCCACCTTGTATCTGGGTCTGACAAAACTGCGATACCTAAGACAGGAGGAGAAGCAGGATGAAGATGACAGACTGACACCATCCATATCATCCATATACACCAAAAACATGGCACCAAGCTTTCACCTCATCCATATACACCAAAAACATGGCACCAAGCTTTCACATCATCCATATACACCAAAAACATGGCTCTGAGCTTTCACATCATCCATATACACCAAAAACATGTCACCGAGCTTTCACATCGTCCATATACACCAAAAACATGGCACCAAGCTTTCACATCATCCATATACACCAAAAACATGGCCCTGAGCTTTCACATCATCCATATACACCAAAAACATGACACCAAGCTTTTATATCATCCATATACACCAAAAACATGGCACCAAGCTTTCACATCATCCAGATACATCAAAACATGGTACCAAGCTTTCACATCATCCATATCACCAAAAACATGACACCAAGCTTTCACATCATCCAGATACACCAAAAACATGGCACCAAGCTTTCACATCATCCAGATACCCCAAAAACATGTCACCGAGCTTTCACATCGTCCATATACACCA
Source organism: Lithobates clamitans (assembly GCA_037952925.1). Taxonomy (NCBI): domain Eukaryota; kingdom Metazoa; phylum Chordata; class Amphibia; order Anura; family Ranidae; genus Lithobates; species Lithobates clamitans. The sequence continues at coordinate 242,784 of JBBGZY010003007.1, read as the reverse complement.
AAAACATGGCACCAAGCTTTCACATCATCCATATACACCAAAAACATGGCTCTGAGCTTTCACATCATCCATATACACCAAAAACCTGTCACCGAGCTTTCACATCGTCCATATACACCAAAAACATGGCACCAAGCTTTCACATCATCCATATACACCAAAAACATGACACCAAGCTTTCACCTCATCCATATACACCAAAAACATGGCACCAAGCTTTCACCTCATCCATATACACCAAAAAACATGGCACCAAGCTTTCACATCATCCATATACACCAAAAACATGGCTCTGAGCTTTCACATCATCCATATACACCAAAAACCTGTCACCGAGCTTTCACATCGTCCATATACACCAAAAACATGGCACCAAGCTTTCACATCATCCAGATACACCAAAAACATGGCCCTGAGCTTTCACATCATCCATATACACCAAAAACATGACACCAAGCTTTTATATCATCCATATACACCAAAAACATGGCACCGAGCTTTCACATCATCCAGATACACCAAAAACATGACACCAAGCTTTCACATCATCCAGATACACCAAAAACATGACACCAAGCTTTCACATCATCCAGATACACCAAAAACATGACACCAAGCTTTCACATCATCCATATACACCAAAAACATGGCACCAAGCTTTCACATCATCCATATACACCAAAAACATGGCACCAAGCTTTTATATTATCCATATACACCAAAAACATGACACCAAGCTTTCACATCATCCATATACACCAAAAACATGGCACCAAGCTTTTATATTATCCATATACACCAAAAACATGACACCAAGCTTTCACATCATCCATATACACCAAAAACATGGCCCCGAGCTTTCACATCATCCATATACACCAAAAACATAGCACCAAGCTTTTATATTATCCATATACACCAAAAACATGGCACCAAGCTTTCACATCATCCATATACACCAAAACATGACACCAAGCTTTCACATCATCCGTATACACCAAAAACATGGCACCAAGCTTTCACATCATCCATATACACCAAAAACATGACACCAAGCTTTCACATCATCCATATACACCAAAAACATGGCACCAAGCTTTTATATTATCCATATACACCAAAAACATGGCACCAAGCTTTTATATCATCCATATACACCAAAAACATGGCACCAAGCTTTCACATCATCCATATACACCAAAAACATGGCACCGAGCTTTCACATCATCCATATACACCAAAAACATGGCACCGAGCTTTCACATCATCCAGATACACCAAAAACATGGCACAAAGCTTTCACATCATCCATATACACCAAAAACATGACCCCGAGCTTTTACATCATCCAGATACACCAAAAACATGGCACCAAGCTTTTATATTATCCATATACACCAAAAACATGGCACCGAACTTTCACATCATCCGTATACACCAAAAACATGGCACCAAGCTTTCACATCATCCAGATACACCAAAAACATGACACCAAGCTTTCACATCATCCATATACACCAAAAACATGGCACCAAGCTTTCACATCATCCATATACACCAAAAACATGGCACCGAGCTTTCACATCATCCAGATACACCAAAAACATGACCCCGAGCTTTCACATCATCCAGATACACCAAAAACATGGCACCAAGCTTTTATATTATCCATATACACCAAAAACATGGCACCGAACTTTCACATCATCCATATACACCAAAAACATGGCACCAAGCTTTTACATCATCCATATACACCAAAAACATGGCACCGAGCTTTCACATCATCCATATACACCAAAAACATGGCACCAAGCTTATACATCATCCATATACACCAAAAACATGGCACCGAGCTTTTACATCATCCAGATACACCAAAAACATGACCCCGAGCTTTCACATCATCCATATACACCAAAAACATGACACCAAGCTTATACATCATCCATATACACCAAAAACATGGCACCAAGCTTTCACATCATCCATATACACCAAAAACATGGCACCAAGCTTTTATATTATCCATATACACCAAAAACATGGCACCGAGCTTTCACATCATCCATATACACCAAAACATGACACCAAGCTTTCACATCATCCGTATACACCAAAACATGGCACCAAGCATTCACATCATCCATATACACCAAAAACATGGCGCCGAGCTTTCACATCATCCATATAAACCAAAAACATGGCACCAAGCTTTTACATCATCCAGATACACCAAAAACATGACCCCGAGCTTTCACATCATCCATAGACACCAAAAACATGACACCAAGCTTTTATATTATCCATATACACCAAAAACATGGCACCGAACTTTCACATCATCCATATACACCAAAAACATGGCACCAAGCTTTCACATCATCCATAGACACCAAAAACATGACACCAAGCTTTCACATCATCCATATACACCAAAAACATGACACCAAGCTTATACATCATCCATATACACCAAAAACATGGCACCGAGCTTTCACATCATCCATATACACCAAAAACATGACACCAAGCTTTTATATTATCCATATACACCAAAAACATGGCCCTGAGCTTTCACATCATCCATATACACCAAAAACATGGCACCAAGCTTTCACATCATCCATATAAACCAAAAACATGGCACTGAGCTTTAACATGGCTGCAATATCTACTGCTATCTGAGGAGACTTATGAGGAGGCTATGGTGAGAACCCCCTCATAATGGGCAGAGCGGGTGTACAGACCCGGGAACTCAGCACAGGGATGGTGGGAACCCCTCATAATGGGCACAGCGGGTGTACAGACCCGGGAACTCAGCACAGGGATGGTGAGAACCCCTCATAATGGGCACAGCGGGTGTACAGACCCGGGAACTCAGCACAGGGATGGTGGGAACCCCTCATAATGGGCACAGCGGGTGTACAGACCTGGGAACTCAGCACAGGGATGGTGGGAACCCCTCATAATGGGCACAGCGGGTGTACAGACCCGGGAACTCAGCACAGGGATGGTGAGAACCCCTCATAATGGGCACAGAGGGTGTACAGACCCGGGAACTCAGCACAGGGATGGGGGGGAACCTCTCATAATGGGCACAGCGGGTGTACAGACCCGGGAACTCAGCACAGGGATGGTGGGAACCCCTCATAATGGGCACAGCGGGTGTACAGACCCGGGAACTCAGCACAGGGATGGTGAGAACCCCTCATAATGGGCACAGCGGGTGTACAGACCCAGGAACTCAGCACAGGGATGGTGAGAGCCCCTCATAATGGGCACAGCGGGTGTACAGACCCGGGAACTCAGCACAGGGATGGTGAGAACCCCTCATAATGGGCACAGCGGGTGTACAGACCCGGGAACTCAGCACAGGGATGGTGAGAACCCCTCATAATGGGCACAGCGGGTGTACAGACCCGGGAACTCAGCACAGGGATGGTGGGAACCCCCTCATAATGGGCACAGCGGGTGTACAGACCCGGGAACTCAGCACAGGGATGGGGGGAACCTCTCATAATGGGCACAGCGGGTGTACAGACCCGGGAACTCAGCACAGGGATGGTGGGAACCCCTCATAATGGGCACAGCGGGTGTACAGACCCGGGAACTCAGCACAGGGATGGTGGGAACCCCTCATAATGGGCACAGCGGGTGTACAGACCCGGGAACTCAGCACAGGGATGGTGGGAAACCCTCATTAATGACACAGTAAAATATATGAATTGCTTTGTGGGTAAGAAATGCCCCTGCATGATGTACTGCACAGAACACTCACGGTAATGGGCCAGTCCAGCTATAAATAGAAAAGCACATCAAATAATTATCTCATCTGAACAGAGCAACTAAAAACACCCCAATAATAATCCAAACCATTGGAAGTTTTCTTTGGATGGGGGGTTGGAATAGAAGTTTTCTCTGGATGGGGGGTTGGAATGGAAGTTTTCTTTAGATGGGGGTTGGAATGGAAGTTTTCTCTGGATGGGGGGGTTGGAATGGAAGTTTTATCTGGATGAGGGGTTGGAATGGAAGTTTTCTCTGGATGGGGGGTTGGAATGGAAGTTTTCTTTAGATGGGGGTTGGAATGGAAGTTTTCTCTGGATGGGGGGGTTGGAATGGAAGTTTTATCTGGATGGGGGGTTGGAATGGAAGTTTTCTCTGGATGATGGGTTGGAATGGAAGTTTTCTCTGGATGGGGGGTTGGAATGGAAGTTTTCTTTAGATGGGGGTTGGAATGGAAGTTTTCTCTGGATGGGGGGTTGAAATGGAAGTTTTATCTGGATAGGGGGTTGGAATGGAAGTTTTTTCTGGATGGGGGGTTGGAATGGAAGTTTTCTTTAGATGGGGGTTGGAACGGAAGTTTTATCTGGATGGGGGGTTGGAATGGAAGTTTTATTTGGATGGGGGGTTGGAATGGAAGTTTTCTCTGGATGGGGGGTTGGAATGGAAGTTTTCTCTGGATGATGGGTTGGAATGGAAGTTTTATCTGGATGGGGGGTTGGAATGGAAGTTTTCTTTAGATGGGGGTTGGAATGGAAGTTTTATCTGGATGGGGGGTTGGAATAGAAGTTTTCTTTAGATGGGGGTTGGAATGGAAGTTTTATCTGGATGGGGGGTTGGAATGGAAGTTTTCTCTGGATGGGGGTTGGAATGGAAGTTTTATCTGGATGGGGGGTTGGAATGGAAGTTTTATTTGGATGGGGGGTTGGAATGGAAGTTTTCTCTGGATGGGGGGTTGGAATGGAAGTTTTCTCTGGATGATGGGTTGGAATGGAAGTTTTATCTGGATGGGGGGTTGGAATGGAAGTTTTCTCTGGATGATGGGTTGGAATAGAAGTTTTATCTGGATGGGGGGTTGGAATGGAAGTTTTCTTTAGATGGGGGTTGGAATGGAAGTTTTATCTGGATGGGGGGTTGGAATGGAATTTTTCTTTAGATGGGGGTTGGAATTGAAGTTTTTTCTGAATGGGGGGTTGGAATGGAAGTTTTCTTTAGATGGGGGTTGGAATGAAAGTTTTATCTGGATGGGGGGGTTGGAATGGAAGTTTTCTTTGGATGGGGGGTTGGAATGGAAGTTTTCTCTGGATGGGGGGTTGGAATGGATGTTTTCTCTGGATGATGGGTTGGAATGGAAGTTTTATCTGGATGGGGGGTTGGAATGGAAGTTTTCTTTAGATGGGGGTTGGAATGGAAGTTTTCTTTAGATGGGGGTTGGAATGGAAGTTTTATCTGGGAGGGGGAAGTGTATGTGTGGAAGGGCAGATCTTATCTTCCAGGAGGGGAAGATGAAAGGAACTTCAGAGAGAAGAAGGTCAGGAGGACACAAAGACCTCCAGAACACAAATGCTTCTTGTTCTGAGAGGAGGCTGAGAGGTGGGAGGCCCTTACTGGAGAGCTTAGGCCCCCCTGAGCCTTTGATGTTCCTGGGAGAATAAAATGCGGCTGGCGGGATAATGGCTGGGGGGGGGGGGGCAAGGTGGAAGATAAGAGACTCCTGGAGACACATTGACAGAAGGAATAATAAGGAATTTGTGAAATCAACTATGGCCGGATGAGGGGGCGTCATCCCCCCCCAGGTGTCCCTCTGAATGAGGCTGAACACCATTCTGAAGGATAGATTAGCCGTCCACAGAAATGTTTTCTTCAGTTTTTCTCTTTTGTTGGATTGAAGTCACAATAATCTGATCAAGTCCATGTCTACATTTCTTCTTAAACTTTATAACATCTGATGATCTGTGGGGTGTCCTTAGTGGGACGGTATGTCTTAGGATGATCCCATCTACAATGTGTGATCTGTGGGGTGTCCTTAGTGGGACGGTATGTCTTAGGGTGATCCCATCTACAATATGTGATCTGTGGGGTGTCCTTAGTGGGATGGTATGTCTTAGGGTGATCTTATCTACAATGTGTGATCTGTGGGGTGTCCTTAGTGGGATGGTATGTCTTAGGATGATCCCATCTACAATATGTGATCTGTGGGGTGTCCTTAGTGGGACGGTATGTCTTAGGGTGATCTCATCTACAATGTGTGATCTGTGGGGTGTCCTTAGTGGGACGGTATGTCTTAGGGTGATCTCATATACAATATGTGATCTGTGGGGTGTCCTTAGTGGGACGGTATGTCTTAGGGTGATCTCATCTACAATGTGTGATCTGTGGGGTGTCCTTAGTGGGACGGTATGTCTTAGGGTGATCTCATCTACAATGTGTGATCTGTGGGGTGTCCTTAGTGGGACGGTATGTCTTAGGGTGATCTCATCTACAATGTGTGATCTGTGGGGTGTCCTTAGTGGGACGGTATGTCTTAGGGTGATCTCATCTACAATGTGTGATCTGTGGGGTGTCCTTAGTGGGACGGTATGTCTTAGGGTTATCTCATCTACAATGTGTGATCTGTGGGGTGTCCTTAGTGGGACGGTATGTCTTAGGGTGATCTCATATACAATATGTGATCTGTGGGGTGTCCTTAGTGGGACGGTATGTCTTAGGGTGATCTCATATACAATATGTGATCTGTGGGGTGTCCTTAGTGGGACGGTATGTCTTAGGGTGATCTCATCTACAATGTGTGATCTGTGGGGTGTCCTTAGTGGGACGGTATGTCTTAGGGTGATCTCATCTACAATATGTGATCTGTGGGGTGTCCTTAGTGGGACGGTATGTCTTAGGGTGATCTCATATACAATATGTGATCTGTGGGGTGTCCTTAGTGGGACGGTATGTCTTAGGATGATCTCATCTACAATGTGTGATCTGTGGGGTGTCCTTAGTGGGACGGTATGTCTTAGGATGATCCCATCTACAATGTGTGATCTGTGGGGTGTCCTTAGTGGGACGGTATGTCTTAGGGTGATCTCATCTACAATATGTGATCTGTGGGGTGTCCTTAGTGGGACGGTATGTCTTAGGATGATCTCATCTACAATGTGTGTTCTGTGGGGTGTCCTTAGTGGGACGGTATGTCTTAGGATGATCCCATCTACAATGTGTGATCTGTGGGGTGTCCTTAGTGGGACGGTATGTCTCAGGGTGATCTCATATACAATGTGTGTTCTGTGGGGTGTCCTTAGTGGGACGGTATGTCTCAGGGTGATCTCATATACAATATGTGATCTGTGGGGTGTCCTTAGTGGGACGGTATGTCTTAGGGTGATCCCATCTACAATGTGTGATCTGTGGGGTGTCCTTAGTGGGACGGTATGTCTTAGGGTGATCCCATCTACAATGTGTGATCTGTGGGGTGTCCTTAGTGGGACGGTATATCTTAGGGTGATCTCATCTACAATATGTGATCTGTGGGGTGTCCTTAGTGGGACGGTATGTCTTAGGATGATCCCATCTACAATATGTGATCTGTGGGGTGTCCTTAGTGGGACGGTATGTCTTAGGATGATCCCATCTACAATGTGTGATCTGTGGGGTGTCCTTAGTGGGACGGTATGTCTTAGGGTGATCTCATCTACAATATGTGATCTGTGGGGTGTCCTTAGTGGGACGGTATGTCTTAGGATGATCCCATCTACAATATGTGATCTGTGGGGTGTCCTTAGTGGAACGGTATGTCTTAGGGTGATCCCATCTACAATGTGTGATCTGTGGGGTGTCCTTAGTGGGACGGTATGTCTTAGGATGATCCCATCTACAATATGTGATCTGTGGGGTGTCCTTAGTGGAACGGTATGTCTTAGGGTGATCCCATCTACAATGTGTGTTCTGTGGGGTGTCCTTAGTGGGACGGTATGTCTTGTGCCCTTTACACACGGTCGGATTTTCCGACGGAAAATGTGTGATAGGACCTTGTTGTCGGAAATTCCGACCGTGTGTAGGCTCCATCACACATTTTCCATCGGATTTTCTGACACACAAAGTTTGAGAGCAGGCTATAAAATTTTCCGACAACAAAATCTGTTGTCGGAAATTCCGATCGTGTGTACACAAATCCGACGCACAACGTGCCACACATGCTCAGAATAAATAAAGAGATGAAAGCTATTTTCTACTGCCCCGTTTATAGTCCCGACGTACGTGTTTTACGTCACCGCGTTCAGAATGATCGGATATTACCGACAACTTTGTGTGACCGTGTGTATGCAAGACCAGTTTGAGCCAACATCCGGCGGAAAAAATCCTAGGATTTTGTTGTCGGAATGTCCGATCAATGTCTGACCGTCTGTACGGGGCATTAGGATGATCCCATCTACAATGTGGGTTTCTATAGTGGGACATGATGTTCTTAGGGTGATTCCATCTACAATGTGTGATCTGTGGGGTGTCCATAGTGGGACGGTATGTCTTAGGATGATCCCATCTACAATGTGGGGTTCTATAGTGGGACAAGATGTTCTTAGGGTGATCCCATCTAAAATGTGTGATCTGTGGGGTTCTATCGTGGGACAAGATGTTCTTAGGGTGATCCCATCTAAAATGTGTGATCTGTGGGGTTCTATCATGGGACAAGATGTTCTTAGGGTGATCCCATCTAAAATGTGTGATCTGTGGGGTTCTATCGTGGGACAGGATGTTCTTAAGGTGATCTCATCTACAATGTGTAATCTGTGGGGTGTCCTTAGTGAGACGAGATGTTCTTAGGATGATCCCATTTATTTATTAAGCCAATTCCACACCCACCTAACAACTGTCCCCGAGCCACCCCCATCAAATCATTCTCTGCATCTGTTACCTTTTGTACCACCACCCCCTCCCTTTAGAATGTAAGCTCTTCGAGCCGGGCCCTCCTGTACCTTTTGTATTGAACTGTAATTGTGTTGTCCCCCCTATACATTTTTAAAGCGCTGCGTAAACTGTTGGTGCTATATAAATTGTTGATAATAATAATCTCATGTACAATGTGTGATTTGTGGGGTGTCCATAGTTGTAAAAATGTTTGAAAGTGGTTTACCTACTATTGTCATAAACTAAACCATAAGCCAGGCCCAGTAATGTCACTGATGCAATCATAAACATGGCACCTCCCAATGACATCACCAATCCAACTGTAAACCTGGCTCCTCCCAATGACATCACCAATCCAACTGTAAACCTGGCTCCTCCCAATAACATCACCAATCCAACTGTAAACCTGGCCCTTCCCAATGACATCACCAATCCAACTGTAAACCTGGCACCTCCCAATGACATCACCAATCCAACTGTAAACCTGGCTCCTCCCAATAACATCACCAATCCAACTCTAAACATGGCCCTTCCCAATGACATCACCAATCCAACTGTAAACCTGGCCCTTCCCAATTACATCACCAATCCAACTCTAAACCTGGCACTTTCCAATGACATCACCAATCCAACTCTAAACCTGGCCCTTCCCAATGACATCACCAATCCAACTGTAAACCTGGCCCTTTCCAATGACATCACCAATCCAACTGTAAACCTGGCCCCTCCCAATGACATCACCAATCTAACTGTAAACCTGGCACCTCCCAATGACATCACCAATCCAACTCTAAACCTGGCCCCTCCCAATCATATCACCAATCCAACTCTAAACCTGGCCCTTCCCAATGACATCACCAATCCAACTGTAAACCTGGCCCTTCCCAAAGACATCACCAATCCAACTGTAAACCTGGCCCTTCCCAAAGACATCACCAATCCAACTGTAAACCTGGCCCTTCCCAATGACATCACCAATCCAACTGTAAACCTGGCCCTTCCCAATGACATCACCAATCCAACTGTAAACCTGGCCCTTCCCAATGACATCACCAATCCAACTGTAAACCTGGCACTTCCCAATGACATCACCAATCCAACTGTAAACCTGGCACCTCCCAATGACATCACCAATCCAACTGTTAACATGGCACCTCCCAATGACATCACCAATCCAACTCTAAACATGGCACCTCCCAATGACATCACCAATCCAACTGTAAACCTGGCACCTCCCAATGACATCACCAATCCAACTGTAAACCTGGCACCTCCCAATAACATCCCCAATCCAACTCTAAACATCGCCTTTCCCAATGACATCACCAATCCAACTGTAAACCTGGCCCTTCCCAATGACATCACCAATCCAACTGTAAACCTGGCACCTCCCAATGACATCACCAATCCCACTCTAAACCTGGCCCCTCCCAATGACATCACCAATCCAACTGTAAACCTGGCACCTCCGAATGACATCACCAATCCCACTCTAAACCTGGCACCTCCCAATGACATCACCAATCCAACTGTAAACCTGGCACCTCCGAATGACATCACCAATCCCACTCTAAACCTGGCACCTCCCAATGACATCACCAATCCAACTCTAAACCTGGCACCTCCCATTGACATCACCAATCCAACTGTAAACCTGGCACCTCCCAATGACATCACCAATCCAACTCTAAACCTGGCACCTCCCAATGACATCACCAATCCAACTCTAAACCTGGCACCTCCCAATGACATCACCAATCCAACTGCTAACATGGCCCTTCCCAATGACATCACCAATCCAACTGTAAACCTGGCTCCTCCCAATAACATCACCAATCCAACTCTAAACATGGCCCTTCCCAATGACATCACCAATCCAACTGTAAACCTGGCCCTTCCCAATGACATCACCAATCCAACTCTAAACCTGGCACCTCCCAATGACATCACCAATCCAACTCTAAACCTGGCCCTTCTCAATGACATCACCAATCCAACTGTAAACCTGGCCCTTTCCAATGACATCACCAATCCAACTGTAAACCTGGCCCCTCCCAATGACATCACCAATCCAACTGTAAACCTGGCACCTCCCAATGACATCACCAATCCAACTCTAAACCTAGCCCCTCCCAATCATATCACCAATCCAACTCTAAACCTGGCCCTTCCCAATGACATCACCAATCCAACTGTAAACCTGGCCCTTCCCAAAGACATCACCAATCCAACTGTAAACGTGGCCCTTCCCAATGACTTCACCATTCTAACTGTAAACCTGGCCCTTCCCAATGACATCACCAATCCAACTGTAAACCTGGCCCTTCCCAATGACATCACCAATCCAACTGTAAACCTGGCCCTTCCCAATGACATCACCAATCCAACTGTAAACCTGGCACTTCCCAATGACATCACCAATCCAACTGTAAACCTGGCACCTCCCAATGACATCACCAATCCAACTGTTAACATGGCACCTCCCAATGACATCACCAATCCAACTCTAAACATGGCACCTCCCAATGACATCACCAATCCAACTGTAAACCTGGCACCTCCCAATGACATCACCAATCCAACTGTAAACCTGGCACCTCCCAATAACATCCCCAATCCAACTCTAAACATCGCCTTTCCCAATGACATCACCAATCCAACTGTAAACCTGGCCCTTCCCAATGACATCACCAATCCAACTGTAAACCTGGCACCTCCCAATGACATCACCAATCCCACTCTAAACCTGGCCCCTCCCAATGACATCACCAATCCAACTGTAAACCTGGCACCTCCGAATGACATCACCAATCCCACTCTAAACCTGGCACCTCCCAATGACATCACCAATCCAACTGTAAACCTGGCACCTCCCAATGACATCACCAATCCCACTCTAAACCTGGCACCTCCCAATGACATCACCAATCCAACTCTAAACCTGGCACCTCCCAATGACATCACCAATCCAACTCTAAACCTGGCACCTCCCAATGACATCACCAATCCAACTCTAAACCTGGCACCTCCCAATGACATCACCAATCCAACTCTAAACCTGGCACCTCCCAATGACATCACCAATCCAACTGCTAACATGGCCCTTCCAAATGACATCACCAATCCAACTCTAAACCTGGCACCTCCCAATGACATCACCAATCCAACTCTAAACCTGGCACCTCCCAATGACATCACCAATCCAACTGTAAACCTGGCACCTCCGAATGACATCACCAATCCCACTCTAAACCTGGCACCTTCCAATGACATCACCAATCCAACTCTAAACATGGCACCTCCCAATGACATCACCAATCCAACTGTAAACCTGGCACCTCCCAATGACATCACCAATCCAACTCTAAACCTGGCACCTCCCAATGACATCACCAATCCAACTGTAAACCTGGCACCTCCCAATGACATCACCAATCCAACTCTAAACCTGGTGTCTCCCAATGACATCACCAATCCAACTGTAAACCTGGCCCTTCCCAATGACATCACCAATCCAACTGTAAACCTGGCCCTTCCCAATGACATCACCAATCCAACTGTAAACCTGGCCCTTCCCAATGACATCACCAATCCAACTGTAAACCTGGCACTTCCCAATGACATCCCCAATCCAACTGTAAACCTGGCACCTCCCAATGACATCACCAATCCAACTGTTAACATGGCACCTCCCAATGACATCACCAATCCAACTCTAAACATGGCACCTCCCAATGACATCACCAATCCAACTGTAAACCTGGCACCTCCCAATGACATCACCAATCCAACTGTAAACCTGGCACCTCCCAATGACATCACCAATCCAACTGTAAACCTGGCACCTCCCAATAACATCCCCAATCCAACTCTAAACATCGCCTTTCCCAATGACATCACCAATCCAACTGTAAACCTGGCCCTTCCCAATGACATCACCAATCCAACTGTAAACCTGGCACCTCCCAATGACATCACCAATCCCACTCTAAACCTGGCCCCTCCCAATGACATCACCAATCCAACTGTAAACCTGGCACCTCCGAATGACATCACCAATCCCACTCTAAACCTGGCACCTCCCAATGACATCACCAATCCAACTGTAAACCTGGCACCTCCGAATGACATCACCAATCCCACTCTAAACCTGGCACCTCCCAATGACATCACCAATCCAACTCTAAACCTGGCACCTCCCAATGACATCACCAATCCAACTCTAAACCTGGCACCTCCCAATGACATCACCAATCCAACTCTAAACCTGGCACCTCCCAATGACATCACCAATCCAACTGCTAACATGGCCCTTCCCAATGACATCACCAATCCAACTCTAAACCTGGCACCTCCCAATGACATAACCAATCCAACTCTAAACCTGGCCCCTCCCAATGACATCACCAATCCAACTGTAAACCTGGCACCTCCCAATGACATCACCAATCCAACTGTAAACCTGGCACCTCCGAATGACATCACCAATCCCACTCTAAACCTGGCACCTCCCAATGACATCACCAATCCAACTCTAAACATGGCACCTCCCAATGACATCACCAATCCAACTGTAAACCTGGCACCTCCCAATGACATCACCAATCCAACTCTAAACCTGGCACCTCCCAATGACATCACCAATCCAACTGTAAACCTGGCACCTCCCAATGACATCACCAATCCAACTCTAAACCTGGTGTCTCCCAATGACATCACCAATCCAACTGTAAACCTGGCTCCTCCCAATAACATCCCCAATCCAACTCTAAACATCGCCTTTCCCAATGACATCACCAATCCAACTGTAAACCTGGCCCTTCCCAATGACATCACCAATCCAACTGTAAACCTGGCACCTCCCAATGACATCACCAAGCAAACTCTAAACCTGGCACCTCCCAATGACATCACCAATCCAACTGTAAACCTGGCCCTTCCTAATGACATCACCAATCCAACTGTAAACGTGGCCCTTCCCAATGACATCACCAATCCAACTGTAAACATGGCACCTGCCAATGACATCACCAATCCAACTGTAAACCTGGCCCCTCCCAATGACATCACCAATCCAACTGTAAACATGGCACCTGCCAATGACATCACCAATCCTACTGTAAACATGGCCCTTCCCAATGACATCACCAATCCAACTGTAAATATAGCACCTCCCAATAACTAGCCCAACGATAAACCAGAACCATCCCAGTTTCATACAGAGTCCGCCATTTAAAAGGGTAAATCCCAGTGACACCACCAACCCAGTTATAAGCCAGAACCATCCCAGTGTCATACAGAGCCCTCCTATAAGGGCAGTTCAGCTATGGAATTCCCCCTGTAATAACAGCATGAAATATAAAGAGAACAGAAAAGACTGAACAGAGAGGGAGTACTCGGAATGGTCAGGGGTGGGTAGTGGGGTTCTCCAGGGTTCTGTGCTGGGACCAATCCTATTTAATTTGTTCATAAACGACCTGGAGGATGGGATAAACAGTTCATTCTCTGTATTTGTGGACGATAATAAGCTAAGGAGGGTGTTTCGTCAGATTAGGCGACCCGTCAGAATGTGTAACGGAAGTGATGTTGCCGCCATCTTGGTACACCCCACACTCCTCCACAGTGAAGATACACTGGGAAGGGGGCAAGCGGACATCTTGTTACACCCACCGGAGTTTTGTACTTTACACTTTTTTAAACAGTAAACTGAGGTTATATAGTGAAATACAATACTTACATCCCTGTGTGAATGTTTACATGTTGAATTTTAAAAGCAGCAAACTTCTGTCTGATTAGCAAACCTCTGAGATGATCAGGCTTTCCGCTGATTTTAAAATTCAACATCTAAACAGTAAGACGGAGTCCTAAGTACTGTATTTCACTATAAATGCGGGTGTAGCAAGATGGCGGCGACGAAACTTCACTTCCGTTACACATGCTTACAGGTCACCTAATCTGATGAAACAAGGGCAATAACTTCTCCGCAGGATGTGGAAACCTTGCAAGAAGATCTGAACAAATGAATGGGGGAGGGGCGACTACATGGCAATGTAGAAAAATGTAAAATAATGCATTTGGGTGGTAAAAATCTGAAGTCAATCTATAGACTGGGGGGAGAACCTCTGGGGGGATCTAGGATGGAAAAGGACCTGGGGGTCCTAGTAGATGATAGGCTCAGCAATGACATGCAATGCCAAGCTGCTGCTAACAAAGCAAACAGAATATTGGCATTAAAAAGGAGATCAACTCCAGAGATAAAACGATAATTCTCCCGCTCTACAAGACTCTGGTCCGGCCGCACCTGGAGTATGCTGTCCAGTTCTGGGCACCAGTCCTCAGGAGGAATGTACTGGAAATGGAGCGAGTACAAAGAAGGGCAACAAAGCTAATAAAGGGTCTGGAGGATCTTAGTTATGAGGAAAGGTTGTGAGCTCTGAACTTATTCTCTCTGGAGAAGAGACGCTTGAGAGGGGATATGATTTCATTGTATAAATACCGGACTGGTGACCCCACAATATATAAATACCTGACTGGTGACCCCACAATATACAAATACCGGACTGGTGACCCCACAATATATAAATACCAGACTGGTGACCCCACAATATATAAATACCGGACTGGTGACCCCACAATATACAAATACTGGACTGGTGACCCCACAATATACAAATACTGGACTGGTGACCCCACAATATATAAATACCGGACTGGTGACCCCACAATATACAAATACCGGACTGGTGACCCCACAATATATAAATACCAGACTGGTGACCCCACAATATATAAATACCGGACTGGTGACCCCACAATATATAAATACCGGACTGGTGACCCCACAATATATAAATACCGGACTGGTGACCCCTACAATATACAAATACCGGACTGGTGACCCCACAATATATAAATACCGGACTGGTGACCCCACAATATATAAATACCGGACTGGTGACCCCACAATATACAAATACCGGACTGGTGACCCCACAATATATAAATACCGGACTGGTGACCCCACAATATACAAATACCGGACTGGTGACCCCACAATATACAAATACTGGACTGGTGACCCCACAATATACAAATACTGGACTGGTGACCCCACAATATATAAATACCGGACTGGTGACCCCACAATATACAAATACCGGACTGGTGACCCCACAATATATAAATACCAGACTGGTGACCCCACAATATATAAATACCGGACTGGTGACCCCTACAATATACAAATACCGGACTGGTGACCCCACAATATATAAATACCGGACTGGTGACCCCACAATATAAAAATACCGGACTGGTGACCCCACAATATACAAATACCGGACTGGTGACCCCACAATATATAAATACCGGACTGGTGACCCCACAATATATAAATACCTGACTGGTGACCCCACAATATACAAATACCGGACTGGTGACCCCACAATATACAAATACCGGACTGGTGACCCCACAATATATAAATACCGGACTGGTGACCCCACAATATATAAATACCGGACTGGTGACCCCGCAATATATAAATACCTGACTGGTGACCCCACAATATATAAATACCAGACTGGTGACCCCACAATAGGGATAAAACTTTTTCACAGAAGGGAGTTTAATAAGACTCGTGGCCACTCATTAAAATTAGAAGAAAAGAGATTTAACCTTAAACTACGTAGAGGGTTCTTTACTGTAAGAGCGGTAAGGATGTGGAATTCCCTTCCACAGGTGGTGGTCTCAGCGGGGAGCATTGATAGCTTCAAGAAACTATTAGATAATCACCTGAATGACCGCAACATACAGAGATATACAATGTAATACTGACACATAATCACACACATAGGTTGGACTTGTGTCTTTTTTTCAACCTCTTCTACTATGTAACTGGAAGCTTTTCTTACATTCCCAATACAGATTTCTGACCCTCAGAGCTCACAATCTATGAATGATACTCACATGACAGTGCGCGGACATTGTATCTGCCCCCACACACACGGCTGGTACTCCGGCTTCACGTAAGTCTCAACGCCATCTTCTACCATACAAGTGACGGTCCGGGTCATCATGTACGCACACCAGTTCCTGGGGAGATACAAAGAGATGACATCATAACCAAAGCTTAATAATATAAAGGAGACACTAAGCGATGACATCATGACTGAGGTGTAATAATATTACATAGAGGACACGAGGAGTGTTGTATGGACCAGATCTTATAAGGGATCAGAGATGACATCATGACTGAGGTGTAATAATATTACATAGAGGACACGGGGAGTGTTGTATGGACCAGATCTTATAAGGGATCAGAGATGACATCATGACTGAGGTGTAATAATAATATATAGAGGACACGGGGAGTGTTGTATGGACCAGATCTTATAAGGGATCAGAGATGACATCATGACTGAGGTGTAATAATATTACATAGAGGACACGGGGAGTGTTGTATGGACCAGATCTTATAAGGGATCAGAGTTGACATCATGACTGAGGTGTAATAATATTACATAGAGGACACGAGGAGTGTTGTATGGACCAGATCTTATAAGGGATCAGAGATGACATCATGACTGAGGTGTAATAATATTACATAGAGGACACGGGGAGTGTTGTATGGACCAGATCTTATAAGGGATCAGAGATGACATCATGACTGAGGTGTAATAATAATATATAGAGGACACGGGGAGTGTTGTATGGACCAGATCTTATAAGGGATCAGAGATGACATCATGACTGAGGTGTAATAATATTACATAGAGGACACGGGGAGTGTTGTATGGACCAGATCTTATAAGTCTGGAGTGAAAACCAGATACAGACTAGAAAGGGAAAGACAAAAATTGGGGACAGACCTAGGAGGTGGAACAAGGAGCAGACTAGGGGTGGAGCCAGGAATTGGGGACAGACCTAGGGGGTGGAACCAGGAGCAGACTAGGGGTGGAGCCAGGAATTGGGGACAGACCTAGGAGATGGAACCAGGAGCAGACTAGGGGTGGAGCCAGAAATTGGGGAAGACCTAGGGGGTGGAACCAGGAGAAGACTAGGGGTGGAGTTAGGATTTGGGGACAGACATAGGAGATGGAACCAGGAACAGACTAGGTGTGAGCCAGCAATTGGGGACAGACCTAGGAGGTGGAACCAGGAGAAGACTAGGGGTGGAGCTAGGAATTGGGGACAGACCTAGCAGGTGGAACCAGGAACAGACTAGGGGTGGAGCCAGGAGTTGGGGACAGACCTAGGGGGTGGAACCAGGAGCAGACTAGGGCTGGAGCCAGGAATTGGGGACAGACCTAGGAGATGGAACCAGGAGCAGACTAGGGGTGGAGCCAGAAATTGGGGAAGACCTAGGAGATGGAACCAGGAGCAGACTAGGGGTGGAGCTAGGAATTGGGGACAGTCCTAGGAGGTGGAACAAGGAGCAGACTAGGGGTGGAGCCAGGAATTGGGGACAGACCTAGGGGGTGGAACCAGGAGAAGACTAGGGGTGGAGCTAGGAATTGGGGACAGACATAGGAGATGGAACCAGGAGCAGACTAGGTGTGGAGCCAGCAATTGGGGACAGACCTAGGAGGTGGAACCAGGAGCAGACGGGGTGGAGCCAAGAATTGGGGACAGACCTAGGAGATGAAACCAGGAGCAGACTAGGGGTGGAGCCAGGAATTGGGGACAGTCCTAGGAGGTGGAACAAGGAGCAGACTAGGAGTGGAGCCAGGAATTGGGGAAGACCTAGGAGATGGAACCAGGAGCAGACTAGGGGTGGAGCCAGGAATTGGGGACAGACCTAGGAGGTGGAACCAGGAACAGACTAGGGGTGGAGCCAGGAATTGGGGACAGACCTAGGGGTGGAACCAGGAGCAGACTTGGGCTGGAGTCAGGAATTGGGGACAGACCTAGGAGATGGAACCAGGAGCAGACTAGTTGTGGAGCCAGCAATTGGGGACAGACCTAGGAGGTGGAACCAGGAGCAGATGGGGTGGAGCCAAGAATTGGGGACAGACCTAGGAGATGAAACCAGGAGCAGACTAGGGGTGGAGCCAGGAATTGGAGACAGACCTAGGAGGTGGAACCAGGAGCAGACTAGGGGTGGAGCTAGCAATTGGGGACAGACCTAGGAGGTGGAACTAGGATCAGATTAGGGGTGGAGCCAGGAATTGGGGACAGAACTAGGAGGTGGAACCAGGATCAGATTAGGGGTGGAGCCAGTAGTGGGGACAGAACTAGGAGGTGGAACCAGGAGCAGACTAGGGGTGGAGCCAGGAATTGGGGACAGACCTAGGAGATGGAACCAGGAGCAGACTAGGGGTGGAGCCAGGAATTGGGGACAGACCTAGGAGGTGGAACCAGGAACAGACTAGGGGTGGAGCTAGGAATTGGGGACAGTCCTAGGAGGTGGAACAAGGAGCAGACTAGGAGTGGAGCCAGGAATTGGGGAAGACCTAGGAGATGGAACCAGGAGCAGACTAGGGGTGGAGCCAGGAATTGGGGACAGACCTAGGAGGTGGAACCAGGAGCAGACTAGGGGTGGTGTCAGGAATTGGGGACAGAACTAGGTGGCGGAACCAGGAGCAGACTGGGGGGGAGCCAGGAATTGGGGACAGACCTAGGAGGTGGAACCAGGATCAGATTAGGGGTGGAGCCAGGAATTGGGGACAGAACTAGGAGGTGGAACCAGGATCAGATTAGGGGTGGAGCCAGTAGTGGGGACAGAACTAGGAGGTGGAACCAGGAGCAGACTAGGGGTGGAGCCAGGAATTGGGGACAGACCTAGGAGATGGAACCAGGAGCAGACTAGGGGTGGAGCCAGGAATTGGGGACAGACCTAGGAGGTGGAACCAGGAACAGACTAGGGGTGGAGCTAGGAATTGGGGACAGTCCTAGGAGGTGGAACAAGGAGCAGACTAGGAGTGGAGCCAGGAATTGGGGAAGACCTAGGAGATGGAACCAGGAGCAGACTAGGGGTGGAGCCAGGAATTGGGGACAGACCTAGGAGGTGGAACCAGGAGCAGACTAGGGGTGGTGTCAGGAATTGGGGACAGAACTAGGTGGCGGAACCAGGAGCAGACTGGGGGGGAGCCAGGAATTGGGGACAGACCTAGGAGGTGGAACCAGGATCAGATTAGGGGTGGGGCTAGGAATTGGGGACAGAACTAGGAGGTGGAACCAGGAGCAGACTAGGGGTGGAGCCAGGAATTGGGGACAGACCTAGGAGGTGGAACCAGGAGCAGACTAGGGGTGGAGCCAGGAATTGGGGACAGACCTAGGAGGTGGAACCAGGAGCAGGCTAGGGGTGGAGCCAGGAAAATTGGGGAATTATCTGAGAAGGAAAATTGGGGAATTATCTGAGAAGGAAAATTGGGGAATTATCTGAGAGGGAAAATTGGGGAATTATCTGAGAGGGAAAATTGGGGAATTATCTGAGAGGGGAAATTGGGGAATTATCTGAGAGGGGAAATTTGAGTTAGAGGCGGGAGAGGAAAATCAGGACAGATGTGGGAGGGAGAATTGGGGAATTATCTGAGAGGGGAAATTGGGGAATTATCTGAGAGGGAAAATTGGGGAATTATCTGAGAGGGAAAATTGGGGAATTATCTGAGAGGGAAAATTGGGGAATTATCTGAGAGGGAAAATTGGGGAATTATCTGAGAGGGAAAATTGGGGAATTATCTGAGAGGGGAAATTGGGGAATTATCTGAGAGGGGAAATTTGAGTTAGAGCCGGGAGAGGAAAATCAGCACAGTTGTGGGAGGGAAATTGGGGAATTATCCGAGAGGGAAATTGGGGAATTATCTGAGAGGGAAAATTGGGGAATTATCTGAGAGGGAAAATTGGGGAATTATCTGAGAGTGAAAATTGGGGAATTTTCTGAGAGTGAAAATTGGGGAATTATCTGAGAGTGAAAATTGGGGAATTATCTGAGAGGGAGAATTGGGGAATTATCTGAGAGGGAAATTTGGGGAATTATCTGAGAGGGAGAATTGGGGAATTGTCTGAGAGCGAAAATTGGGGAATTGTCTGAGAGCGAAAATTGGGGATTTATCTGAGAGGGAGAATTGGGGAATTATCTGAGAGGGAGAATTGGGGAATTATCTGAGAGGGAAAATTGGGGAATTATCTGAGAGGGAGGATTGGGGAATTATCTGAGAGGGAAAATTGGGGAATTATCTGAGAGGGAGAATTGGGGAATTATCTGAGAGGGAGAATTGGAGAATTATCTGAGAGGGAGAATTGGGGAATTATCTGAGAGGGAGAATTGGAGAATTATCTGAGAGGGAGAATTGGGGAATTATCTGAGAGGGGAAATTTGAGTTAGAGCTGGGAGAAGAAAATCAGGACAGATGTGGGAGGGAGAATTGGAGAATTATCTGAGAACGAAAATTGGGGAATTATCTGAGAACGAAAATTGGGGAATTATCTGAGAGGGAGGATTGGGGAATTATCTGAGAGGGAAAATTGGGGAATTATCTGAGAGGGAGAATTGGGGAATTATCTGAGAGGGAGAATTGGGGAATTATCTGAGAGGGAGAATTGGGGAATTATCTGAGAGGGAAAATTGGGGAATTATCTGAGAGGGAGGATTGGGGAATTATCTGAGAGGGAAAATTGGGGAATTATCTGAGAGGGAGAATTGGGGAATTATCTGAGAGGGAGAATTGGAGAATTATCTGAGAGGGAGAATTGGGGAATTATCTGAGAGGGAGAATTGGAGAATTATCTGAGAGGGAGAATTGGGGAATTATCTGAGAGGGAGAATTTGGGAATTATCTGAGAGGGAAAATTGGGGAATTATCTGAGAGGGAAAATTGGGGAATTATCTGAGAGGGAAAATCGGGGAATTATCTGTGAGGGAGAATTTGGGAATTATTTGAGAGGGAAAATTGGGGAATTATCTGAGAGGGAGAATTGGGGAGTTATCTGAGAGGGAAATTGGGGAATTATCTGAGAGTGAAAATTGGGGAATTATCTGAGAGTGAAAATTGGGGAATTATCTGAGAGTGAAAATTGGGGAATTTTCTGAGAGTGAAAATTGGGGAATTATCTGAGAGTGAAAATTGGGGAATTATCTGAGAGGGAGAATTGGGGAATTATCTGAGAGGGAAATTTGGGGAATTATCTGAGATGGAGAATTGGGGAATTGTCTGAGAGCGAAAATTGGGGAATTGTCTGAGAGCGAAAATTGGGGATTTATCTGAGAGGGAGAATTGGGGAATTATCTGAGAGGGAGAATTGGGGAATTATCTGAGAGGGAAAATTGGGGAATTATCTGAGAGGGAGGATTGGGGAATTATCTGAGAGGGAAAATTGGGGAATTATCTGAGAGGGAGAATTGGGGAATTATCTGAGAGGGAGAATTGGAGAATTATCTGAGAGGGAGAATTGGGGAATTATCTGAGAGGGAGAATTGGAGAATTATCTGAGAGGGAGAATTGGGGAATTATCTGAGAGGGGAAATTTGAGTTAGAGCTGGGAGAAGAAAATCAGGACAGATGTGGGAGGGAGAATTGGAGAATTATCTGAGAACGAAAATTGGGGAATTATCTGAGAACGAAAATTGGGGAATTATCTGAGAGGGAGGATTGGGGAATTATCTGAGAGGGAAAATTGGGGAATTATCTGAGAGGGAGAATTGGGGAATTATCTGAGAGGGAGAATTGGGGAATTATCTGAGAGGGAGAATTGGGGAATTATCTGAGAGGGAAAATTGGGGAATTATCTGAGAGGGAGGATTGGGGAATTATCTGAGAGGGAAAATTGGGGAATTATCTGAGAGGGAGAATTGGGGAATTATCTGAGAGGGAGAATTGGAGAATTATCTGAGAGGGAGAATTGGGGAATTATCTGAGAGGGAGAATTGGAGAATTATCTGAGAGGGAGAATTGGGGAATTATCTGAGAGGGAGAATTTGGGAATTATCTGAGAGGGAAAATTGGGGAATTATCTGAGAGGGAAAATTGGGGAATTATCTGAGAGGGAAAATCGGGGAATTATCTGAGAGGGAGAATTGGGGAGTTATCTGAGAGGGAAAATTGGGGAATTATCTGAGAAAGAAAATTGGGGAATTATCTGAGAGGGGAAATTTGGGAATTTTCTGAGAGGGGAAATTTGGGAATTTTCTGAGAGAGAAATTTGGGAATTTTCTGAGAGGGGAAATTTGGGTTAGAGCCAGGAGAGGAAAATCAGGACAGATGTGGGAGAGAAGAGGGCAGATTCAGTAAGGGAAAGTAGAGACAAATGAGGGAAGACCAGGGATCGATTCACTAAGGGTGCCAAACCCTCCTCACCTTCACCACCTATCTACACCTCTTGGTAAATCCGGTACTGATAACACCAGACTGTGACTTTACACTGTAGCAGGCACCCCAGGTCTATGGTCAGTGTATGACCTGTGGGGGGACACAGACCCCACAGTCCCTAGCACCCCCTCCAGGTTAATGGTAACTACTTAGAATCAGGTGTGGATGGAGCTGCAGTATGATTTTCATCCACAAGATGGCAGCAGTGATCTGCAGCACACAGTACACTGGATGGATTACAGAACAAAGCCGTCCCCTGCTGAGCCAGAGGTCACCTGACCTTTCATTGACACCAATGAGGAGTGTGCTGGAGATAAATGGATTAGACGGAGATGAAAGGAAGGATTGGGGTCCTGGTGTGTGTCTGCGGCTATGGGGGCCAACTGGTCACATTGCACAGAGAATGACTGAACAGACAGCAATGACATCAGATGACATGAGGAGGAATCGCCCTAGTATTGTGATTGGATACTGTGAGGCCTTACAGACAGTTCTTATTTCAGATACACTGATAGTTTAGGCCCAGCCCCGATTCACTAAGGGTGCCGAACCTCCTCACCTTCACCACCTATCTACACCACTTGGTAAAACCGGTACTGATAACACCAGACTGTGACTTCACACTGGAGCCGTCACCCCAGGTCTATGGTCAGTGTATGACCTATGGGGGGGAACCCAGACTCCACAATCCCTATATGAGGGGCCCTTCAGCTGTTCCTTGGGGCTAGTGATTGCTGCAATGTCTCATCTTGATCTGAGGAACATCCACTTTGTTCTTTCTTAAATTTGTAAGTCAATTTGATGGATCTATATATAGGGAAACTCCAACCAGAACCATATTAGTGAGATCTCTGTACACCCGCTGTGCCCATTATGAGGGGTTCCCACCATCCCTGTACTGAGTTCCCGGGTCTGTACACCCGCTGTGCCCATTATGAGGGGTTCCCACCATCCCTGTGCTGAGTTCCCGGGTCTGTACACCCGCTGTGCCCATTATGAGGGGTTCCCACAATCCCTGTGCTGAGTTCCCGGGTCTGTACACCCGCTGTGCCCATTATGAGGGGGTCCCACCATCCCTGTACTGAGTTCCCAGGTCTGTACACCCACTGTGCCCATTATGAGGGGTTCCCACCATCCCTGTGCTGAGTTCCCGGGTCTGTACACCCGCTGTGCCCATTATGAGGGGTTCTCACCATCCCTGTGCTGAGTTCCCGGGTCTGTACACCCGCTGTGCCCATTATGAGGGGTTCCCACCATCCCTGTGCTGAGTTCCCGGGTCTGTACACCGGCTGTGCCCATTATGAGGGGTTCTCACCATCCCTGTGCTGAGTTCTCGGGTCTGTACACCCGCTGTGCCCATTATGAGGGGTTCTCACCATCCCTGTGCTGAGTTCCCGGGTCTGTACACCCGCAGTGCCCATTATGAGAGGTTCTCACCATCCCTGTGCTGAGTTCTGGGTTCTGTAGACCCGCTGTGCCCATTATGAGGGGTTCCCACCATCCCTGTGCTGAGTTCCCGGGTCTGTACACCCGCTGTGCCCATTATGAGGGGTTCCCACCATCCATGTGCTGAGTTCCCAGGTCTGTACACCTGCTGTGCCCATTATGAGAGGTTAATTTTGTTTATTGAAAATCTTACAAACAACAACTTATATACAATAAAACCATAATAAATAAATAAAACATATTTACAAAATATTTGAATTTGATAATACAAAACAAGAACATAATAAATAGTACAAACCAAATTGCGCACAACACAATCCCTATGGGAGAGCCAGACTAAGGAACATCACCGTCACCATGCATGGAGCCTTTTATCAAAAATATATTTCATCTTGAAAATCTAGGGGAGTGAATGAAGAATACAAAGAAAAGCCGCACACCCCGAGATCAACAGGCAGCAGCTACAGAGTCCTGATATTCCTCCCTTATCCAGGCCTCCTGCTGCCACCTGCCTTTCTCAAGACCCCGAATCTTCCCAACCTCACCCAGAATGTCCTGCACCACCACTTCCACAGGGAGGATTTTACCCCGTAAGGATACCTGACACCGTGCACTCCACGTGAAATAACGGACTACCAGACTAACTAAAAAAAGTGTTTCCAAATCATAATCCCGACGAGTCTGGAATGCCCCATACACCCACTCTGCATAACTCATATGGGGGAGGAAGGGTATACTCAGAGCCCTCCCAACCCTCTTGTACACCTCTATATTAAAAGGGCATTGAAGTAGAAAGTGATCCATGGACTCCACCACTCCTCCACACTCCACTCTCGGGCAGCCCCGATCACTCATGGAAAGAAACTTCAAGTTGCCCTTCACATATAGTTTTCCATGAAAGGCAAGCCAAGCCTGATCCCTAAACTTCATTGGGATTCTCTCCAAATTAATCAATCACAAACCCACCCCCAAAACCAGGTTTGGGCAATCCCTCAAGGCCAGTGGCTCGCAAAAAGCAGAGCTCATGATCCGCTTCTCAAGAAGTTTCCTTGGAAGAGATTTGACTTCTCCTGCTGTTACTTGCCACTGCCGAAGCATTTTCAAACACGGGGCAACATAAGCCGGGAGCTGTTCATGCTTGACCCTCAGGCTCTTCACTGGCCCACCATTTTCCCAGTCTCGCAGAAAGGGCCTAAACCAGGACTGGAAAATACCAACCCACCCAGGCAGTCTCTCTGCCAACATGTTACCAAGATTGTACTTCAGAAACATCAGAGAGAAAAAGACTACAGGGTTGATCATCCCTAGACCACCCTCCTGCCTAGGAAGGTAAGTCACATTCCTTTTGACAAGGTTTATTCTGTTCCCCCATAACAGCTGGAAGAAACAACTATAGATCCTGGTATAGAGAGAAACTGGCAAAATGCAAACAAAACTGACATACAGAAAAATCGGAATCAGGTAAGTCTTGATCAGATCAACCTTTTCCCTCAAGGAAAGCTGCCAACCTTTCCAGCTTGCCACCTTGGCATCGACATTCTCTAGCCTGTTCACCCAATTTGCATGACCATAGTCACCTGGGCCGAATTCAATGCCTAGAACTCGAATTTTTTGTTGGGGCTCCGGGAAGTCATCCGGGAGAACAAAGCTCTCAACTTCCACACCCATCCAGAAAGCTTCACACTTGTCCTGGTTGACCTTTGAACCTGATGCCTCTGCATACTGCCCTATCACTGAGACCACCTCCTGCGCCTCCGCAGTCCCAGAGATAAAAACAGAAACATCATCAGCATAGGCCACAACCTTCAAAGGAGGCTCACCAGCGATGCCCAAAGGTACCCCACACAATGGTCCACTCTCTAGCCTTCTAATGAAGGGGTCGATTGCAAACACATATAGCAGAGGACTCAATGGACACCCCTGACGCACACCCGAGCCGACCGCAAAGGGCTGCCCGACCCAACCATTAACCAGAGGAAAGCTTTCAGCCCCTTTGTACAAAATCTTGAGCCAATCAATGAAACCCCCCTCCAGGCCATATTTGTCAAGAAGGAGCCACAAGTACTCATGATTAACCCGATCAAAGGCCTTAGCCTGATCCAATGTCAGCAAAAATTTACCCCAACCAGCAGCCCTACAACGCTCCAAGGCCTCACGGACAGCTAACACTGCTGAGAAAGTGCTTCTACCTTGGACCGAACAGTGCTGGTGGCGGGATAAAAAACTGCCTGCAACTGGTGATAATCGCCAGAAGAAAATCTTTGCCAGTATCTTTCTATCGACATTAAGAAGGCTAATGGGGCGCCAATTCCCAATCATGGAAGGATCTTTACCCTTTGACTGAAGGATCACTGCAGATTGCCTCATGGAGGGAGGGAGAGAACCCTCATTCAAACAGCCATTAAAAACCTCCGCAAGGTAGGGAGCCAGGATCGTCTTAAAACATTTATAGAACTCGGCTGTCAAACCATCTGGCCCTGGAGTTTTCTTGATGGCTAGTTTATCAATAGCCCGGATTACCTCATCTGCAGAGATTTCATCTGTCAAATTCATCAAAGGAACATTACTTTCCAGTCCTGGTGTAGAGTCCAAAAAACCCAACATCCTTGTCCGATCAAGGTTCCTTCCTCCCAGGAGATCGGCATAGTATGACCTGACAACCTCCAGGATCCCTGACCTAGACTTCGTCAGAGAGCCCGTACTGTCCCTCAGGCCATTGACCGTCTTAACTGCTACGCTCTGTTTACAGTTCTGGTAAGGGTCAGGCGAATGGTATTTCCCGTAATCCCTCTCCTGAACCAAAGAGGCGTGTCGGTCATATTGATGTCTCCTAAGGAGGAGCTTCACCTCAGAGATCGCCCTAGAATCTCCTCCATTCGAAACAAGGCGGTCAAGTTTCCTCCGCAAACGCTGGTAGGTGATATACTTATCTTGCTGCTTCTTTCTTCCTATGGCCTTGAAAAGCCCAACAGTCCGCTGTTTAACAAGCTCCCACCATTCTGACTTGCTGTTGCAAAAGTCTAGGATCGTTACCTGTGCTTGAAAAAAATCCTCAAAGGATTGTCTTACTCTCTCGTCTTCCA
This sequence comes from Lithobates clamitans, assembly GCA_037952925.1. Taxonomy (NCBI): domain Eukaryota; kingdom Metazoa; phylum Chordata; class Amphibia; order Anura; family Ranidae; genus Lithobates; species Lithobates clamitans. The sequence goes on along the minus strand of JBBGZY010003007.1, from coordinate 215,270 downwards.
GGAGGGCCGAATTCAATCTCCAGATACCCCTCCCCCTAGGTGGCATGTCTGGGGCATTCAGAGTCACAGATAGAATACAGTGATCAGAAAACTCCACTGCCCGACACACAGGTGCCGAAAAAGCGGAGTCTCCCTTTAAAAAAAACCTATCTATCCTACTCTGACTATTACCTCGCTGAAAAGTGAACCCCCTGCTGTCTGGGCAGCGCTTAATGTGCGCATCTACCAGACCTGCTTCCCTAACTATCGCATTAAGAAAAAGGGTGTCATAGCCCAGCTTATCTCTGAAACCTCTCCTGTCTTTAGACCTAGTAATGGTGTTGAAATCACCTCCAAAGATAACCTGCTGGGCCATAAAAAGAAAAGGCTTAATCTTTGTAAAGAGGCATTTCCTGTCCCACTTCGTCTGGGGACCATAGATGTTAATCACGCACAAGTCCTGCCCCTTCACAGAGATGTCTAAGACCATGCATCTCCCTATCTCTACCTCAATTACCCGCTGGCACGTTACCATACCAGAAAAAAGGACTGCAACTCCGCTGTAAGGCTCGGCCGCAAGAGACCAAAATGAGGGACCTCGTCTACACTCCTTCTTTGCTAGATGTATATCGGCCAGACTACTCAGATGGGTCTCTTGCAAAAACAAAATGTCAGCATCAAACTCGCTGAGCAAAAATAAGGCCATATGACGAGTACTTACTGATCTTAAGCTGGCAACATTAATGGTTGCCACTTTTAACGGAGTGGGAACTGCCATTAGGGTAGTTGAGGCAGCCGTTTCTTAGCCTGACTACTCCCTCTTCCTGGAGAACCAGCGCGCTTTGTTGCACCCTGGCACTCATCATCCATAGTGGATGCAGAACTGAATGAGTCCCATTCATCCTCATCATCATCATCATCATCATCATCATCAGACAGGACCTTAAACTTATTTTCTAAAGGCAAAAATTTAGGATTTAAGGTAACTGAACCCCCTTTTTTCCTTCTTTTGCCCCTCCTCCTCCTATCCTCCAACCACTCCATATCATCCTTAGACAAACCAGACTCAACAGCCTCCCCACCCCTATCCTCCCCTTCAACCCCCTCCCCCCCACTCCCCCTTCCCTTATCTACCACCAGGCCAGCCTCTCCACCATCCACCCCACTCCTCTGCACCCCACGATCCTCAATAGAAACCCTGCAGCGTCGGGGGAGGGGGGTTGGCACCACACCTAACGCACCTGCCTCAGCACCTCTTGCTGCCTCTGCAATTTTAGGAGACACAGACACAGAAGGATTGGACACATTTTTGGCAACCGATACCTTACCTACAGAAGACACAGGCACACTAGGTAAACGCACAGACTGGGGAGACACAGACACATTAGGTATTGGCACAGACTGGGGCACAACAGACTGGGGAGACACATTAGGTATTGGCACAGACTGGGGCACCACAGATTGGGGAGACACATTAGGTATTGGCACAGACTGGGGCACCACAGATTGGGGAGACACATTAGGTATTGACACAGACTGGAGAACAACAGACTGGGGAGACACATTAGATATTGGCACAGACTCAGATGGACTCACAGGCACCCCAGCTGCTGAGCTCCGAGCATCCTCCATGTCCATGCGGAAGAACTCTCTCATGAGCTCAGGATTGTTGTGCATTGCCTCAGGACACTGACTGTAAGGATGTCCCACCGCATTGCACAGATTGCACCTGATGATATTACAGTCCTTCGCCAAATGTCCTATACCCTGACACAGAGAGCACTTCATCACTGGACAGGAGGATGCGAGATGTCCTTTATCTCCACACTTATTGCAGAGCTTTGGCTGGCCTGGATAGAAGATGGTCAGCCTGTCCCTCCCCAGGAAAGCTGAGGATGGCAGATGCTGGACAACATTATCAACATACTGTAATTTTAGCTGTACAGACCATCCCCCCGTCCATATTCCCCGATCATCTACAATCTTTTTTAGGGGGCTCAGGACATCTCCATACCTCCTCAACCATACAGATAAATCCCCTTGTGTTATGGATTCATTGCGGACCAAAATTGTGACCATTTTAATGAGGGGCTGGCGTGAAACAAGCTTTGGGATGAGCCCTTTCCAGTCCGGCAGGCCCCTACACACGTGTTCATACTTCTCCCAAAATATGTCCAAAGACTCTGGACGGATAAAGGACAAATCGTATTCATAGGAACCTGCCGGACTGATCAGGGCGAAGATATCTGTGGGTGTAAACCACATCTGTAGAATCTTATCCACCACTGTCCTCCTATGTGGGGGGATTCCACCGCCTTCCCATTTTAATTGCACAACATTCCTCCTTTTAAACATGGAGGAAGATAAAACATTTTCGTGCTCCCTCCCTGCTTGCTGCCCCTTCCCAGATCTTGTAGCAGCAACACCAGCATAAGTTTTTCTTACACCAGCAGCATTTGCAGTCTTGTCCTTAGACACAATCAAACCTGCTGGCAGAGAGTCTGAATCAGCTGGGATAGCAGTCTTCTGATTAGAGGCAGGACCCTCCCCCTCCCCCGAGCACATGGTTTCTTTTCTGGGATCAATCACAGTCATGGCTGCTGCAGACTCCTGGAAAGTTGTAGCACTACTGCACCCAGCATCTCCTCCACCATTCACAGGAACAGCCGCTGTGCCTGGTCCAGGCAAAGTCTCTGTATTGTCCATGGACCTCTCTGCAGACTGAAGCTGACAGTTATTAGCAGATGTTATTGCATGCTGTGTATTGTCTATGGGTCAGGGCTGACTGCCTGCAGCACTACAACCCTCAGCAAGCGCATTGTCATTAAAGTTCACACCATCATCCTGCACACACACTGTACCTGCACCTTGTCTCTCCACAGGTCTTTCTTCCACAGGGCTAGGAACGGTGTCCATCTTTTCCTCACCATCCTGGGAAGTGGATTCAAGTTTATTGATGAAATCCAGCATGGCAGAACCTTCAACCTCCTGCTCAGATGTTCCACATTGCTGGGGAGTGAAGAGGAGAGAGGCCTCCACCATTGAAGGCTCAGCAGATGTCTGAGGTGTTGAAGAGCTGGGCTCATCCTCCGGGCCCACTTTCTCACTCTCTGCTGTCTGTAGCTGCATCTCCTCACTGGTCTCCTCACCCTCCATGCAGGAAGCGGCTCCTCTTCTCATTTGGCTGAATCTTTCTTCATTCTTATATTTCTCTTTAAATGCTCCACTATTCTCCTTCAGAGAACTCACCAGTTCTTTCTGCTTCCGCAGAGCTTGTTCCAGGTCTTTCAGCTCAGGCCTCAGAGCCGGTCTTTTCTTGCTGAACACTTTGGCACAAATCTGCTTTTTCTTTTTAAATTCATTTTTCAAAGCCACCAACTTCTCCTCTTCCTTCTCAATCCGCTTCAATGTTTCAATAACCCTCCGTCTAAAGGCAGACAGGGACTCATCTTTCCTTGGGCCAGGCCCAGTGTCGTCCACAGGCTGAGGCCTATTCAGGGGGCCTCCACCAGGGTCCTCCCCAGGATCCTGCATCACTCCTGGGGCAGAGGAGCAACTCTAGCCCCTGGTCTCTGGAAGCACAGGAGCAAAGGAACTAGCAACCTCACACCTCGCTGTCAGGGAGTGGAATGGCAGTTTCCCACCATCCCTGTGCTGAGTTCCCGGGTCTGTACACCCACTGTGCCCATTATGAGAGGTTCCCACCATCCCTGTGCTGAGTTCCTGAGTCTGTACACCCGCTGTGCCCATTATGAGGAGTTCTCACCATCCCTGTGCTGAGTTCCCGGGTCTGTACACCCACTGTGCCCATTATGAGGGGTTCCCACCATTTCTGTGCTGAGTTCCTGGGTCTGTACACCTGCTGTGCCCATTATGAGGGGTTCCCACCATCCCTGTGCTGAGTTCCCAGGTCTGTACACCTGCTGTACCCATTATGAGGGGTTCTCACCATCCCTGTACTGAGTTCCCGGGTCTGTAGACCCGCTGTGCCCATTATGAGGGGTTCTCACCATCCCTGTACTGAGTTCCCGGGTCTGTACACCCGCTGTGCCCATTATGAGGAGTTCCCACCATCCCTGTGCTGAGTTCCCTGGTCTGTACACCCGCTGTACCCATTATGAGGGGTTCTCACCATCCCTGTACTGAGTTCCCGGATCTGTACACCCGCTGTGCCCATTATGAGGAGTTCCCACCATCCCTGTGCTGAGTTCCCGGGTCTGTACACCCGCTGTGCCCATTATGAGGGGTTCCCACCATCCCTGTACTGAGTTCTCGGGTCTGTACACCCACTGTGCCCATTATGAGTGGTTCCCTCCATCCCTGTGCTGAGTTCCCGGGTCTGTACACCCGCTGTGCCCATTATGAGGGGTTAATTTTGTTTATTGAAAAATCTTACAAACAACAACTTATATACAATAAAACCATAATAAATAAATAAAACATATTTACAAAATAATTGAATTTGATAATACAAAACAAGAACATTATAAATGGTACAAACCAAATTGCGCACTACATAATCCCTACGGGAGAGCCAGACTAAGGAACATCACCGTCACCATGCATGTAGCCTTTTATCAAAAATATATTTCTCTTGAAAATCTAGGGGAGTGAATGAAGAATACAAAGAAAAGCCGCACACCCCGAGATCAACAGGCAGCAGCTACAGAGTCCAGATATTCCTCCACGCCCTTATTCAGGCCTCCTGCTGCCACCTGCCTTTCTCAAGACCCCGAATCTTCCCAACCTCACCCAGAATGTCCTGCACCACTACTTCGACAGGGAGGATTTTACCCCGTAAGGATACCTGACACCGTGCACTCCACGTGAAATAACGGACTACCAGACTAGCTAAAAAAAGTGTTTCCAAATCATAATCCCGACCAGTCTGGAATGCCCCATACACCCACTCTGCATAACTCATATGGGGGAGGAAGGGTATACTCAGAACCCTCCCAACCCTCTTGTACACCTCTATATTAAAAGGGCATTGAAGTAGAAAGTGATCCATGGACTCCACCACTCCTTCACACTCCACTCTCGGGCAGCCCCGATCACTCATGGAAAGAAACTTCAAGTTGCCCTTCACATATAGTTTTCCATGAAAGGCAAGCCAAGCCTGATCCCTAAACTTCATTGGGATTCTCTCCAAATTAATCAATCGCAAACCCACCCCCAAAACCAGGCTTGGGCAATCCCTCAAGGCCAGTGGCTCGCAAAAAGCAGAGCTCATGATCCGCTTCTCAAGAAGTTTCCTTGGAAGAGATTTGACTTCTCCTGCTGTTACTTGCCACTGCCGAAGCATTTTCAAACACGGGGCAACATAAGCCGGGAGCTGTTCATGCCTGACCCTCAGGCTTTTCACTGGCCCACCATTTTCCCAGTCTCGCAGAAAGGGCCTAAACCAGGACTGGAAAATACCAACCCACCCAGGCGGTCTCTCTGCCAACATGTTACCAACATTGTACTTCACAAACATCAGAGAGAAAAAGACTACAGGGTTGACCATCCCTAGACCACCCTCCCGCCTAGGAAGGTAAGTCACATTCCTTTTGACAAGGTTTATTCTGTTCCCCCATAACAGCTGGAAGAAACAACTATAGATCCTGGTATAGAGAGAAACTGGCAAAATGCAAACAAAACTGACATACAAAAAAATCGGAATCAGGTAAGTCTTGATCAGATCAACCTTTTCCCTCAAGGAAAGCTGCCAACCTTTCCAGCTTGCCACCTTGGCATCAGCATTCTCCAGCCTGTTCACCCAATTTGCATGACCATAGTCACCTGGGCCGAATTCAATGCCTAGAACTCAAATTTTTTGTTGGGGCTCCGGGAAGTCATCCGGGAGAACAAAGCTCTCACCTTCCACACCCATCCAGAAAGCTTCACACTTGTCCTGGTTGACCTTTGAACCTAATGCCTCTGCATACTGCCCTATCACTGAGACCACCTCCTGCGCCTCCGCAGTCCCAGAGATAAAAACAGAAACATCATCAGCATAGGCCACAACCTTCAAAGGAGGCTCACCAGTGATGCCCAAAGGTACCCCACACAATGGTCCCCTGTCTAGCCTTCTAATGAAGGGGTCGATTGCAAACACATATAGCAGAGGACTCAATGGACACCCCTGACGCACACCCGAGCCGACCGCAAAGGGCTGCCCGACCCAACCATTAACCAGAGGAAAGCTTTCAGCCCCTTTGTACAAAATCTTGAGCCAATCAATGAAACCCCCCTCCAGGCCATATTTGTCAAGAAGGAGCCACAAGTACTCATGATTAACCCGATCAAAGGCCTTAGCCTGATCCAATGTCAGCAAAAATTTACCCCAACCAGCAGCCCTACAATGCTCCAAGGCCTCCCGGACAGCTAACACCGCTGAGAAAGTGCTTCTACCTTGGACCGAACAGTGCTAGTGGCGGAATAACAAACTGCCTGCAACTGGTGATAATCGCCAGAAGAAAATCTTTGCCAGTATCTTCCTATCGACATTAAGAAGGCTAATGGGGCGCCAATTCTCAATCATGGAAGGATCTTTACCCTTTGACAGAAGGATCACTGCAGATTGCCTCATGGAGGGAGGGAGAGAACCCTCATCCAAACAGCCATTAAAAACCTCCGCAAGGTAGGGAGCCAGGATCGTCTTAAAACATTTATAGAACTCGGCTGTCAAACCATCTGGCCCTGGAGTTTTCTTGATGGCTAGTTTATCAATAGCCTGAATTACCTCATCTGCAGTGATTTCATCTGTCAAATTCATCAAAGGAACATTACTTTCCAGTCCTGGTGTAGAGTCCAAAAAACCCAACATCCTTGTCCAATCAAGGTTCCTTCCTCCCAGGAGATCAGCATAATATGACCTGACAACCTCCAGGATCCCTGACCTAGACTTCGTCAGAGAGCCCGTACTGTCCCTCAGGCCATTGACCGTCTTAACTGCTACGCTCTGTTTACAGTTCTGGTAAGGGTCAGGCGAATGGTATTTCCCATAATCCCTCTCCTGAACCAAAGAGGCGTGCCGGTCATATTGATGTCTCCTAAGGAGGAGCTTCACCTCAGAGATCGCCCCAGAATCTCCTCCATTCGAAACAAGGCGGTCAAGTTTCCTCCGCAAAAGCTGGTAGGTAATATACTTATCTTGCTGCTTCTTTCTTCCAATGGTCTTGAAAAGCCCAACAGTCCGCTGTTTAACAAGCTCCCACCATTCTGACTTGCTGTTGCAAAAGTCTAGGATCGTTACCTGTGCTTGAAAAAAATTCTCAAAGGATTGTCTTACTCTCTCATCTTCCAGGAGGGCCGAATTCAATCTCCAGATACCCCTCCCCCTAGGTGGCATGTCTGGGGCATTCAGAGTCACAGATAGAATACAGTGATCAGAAAACTCCACTGCCCGACACACAGGTGTCGAAAAAGTGGAGTCTCCCTTTAAAAAAAAAACCTATCTGTCCTACTCCGACTACTACCTCGCTGAAAAGTGAACCCCGTGCTGTCTGGGCAGCGCTTAATGTGCGCATCTACCAGACCTGCTTCCCTAACTATCGTGTTAAGAAAAAGGGTGTCATAGCCCAGCTTATCTCTGAAACCGCTCCTGTCTTTAGACCTAGTAATGGTGTTGAAATCACCTCCAAAGATAACCTGCTGGGCCGTAAAAAGAAAAGTCTTAATCATTGTAAAGAGGCATTTCCTGTCCCACTTCGTCTGGGGACCATAGATGTTAATCAGGCGCAGGTCCTGCCCCTTCACAGAGACGGCACAGAGGCAAAAATAAGGCCATATGACGAGCACTTACTGATCTTAAGCTGGCAACATTAATGGTTGCCACTTTTAACGGAGTGGGAACTGCCATTAGGGTAGTTGAGACAGCCGTTTCTTAGCCTGACTACTCCCTCTTCCTGGAGAACCAGCGTACTTCGTTGCACCCTGGCACTCATCCTCCATAGAGGATGCCGAACTGAATGAGTCCCACTCATCATCATCATCAGACAGGACCTTAAACTTATTTTCCAAAGGCAAAGCTTTAGGATTTAGGGTAACTGAACCCCCTTTTTTCCTTCTTTTGTCCCTCCTCCTCCTATCCTCCAACCACTCCATATCATCATTAGACAAACCAGATTCAACAGCCTCCCAACCCCTATCTTCCCCTTCATCCCCCTCCTCCCACTCCCCCTTCCCTTATCAACCACCAGGCCAGCCTCTCCACCATTTTCCCCACTCCTCTGCACCCCGCGATCCTCAATAGAAACCCTGCAGCATCAGGGGAGGGGGGTTGGCACCACACCTAACGCACCTGCCTCAGCACCGCTTGCTGCCTCTGCAATTTTAGAAGACACAGACACAGAAGGATTGGACACATTCTCGGCAACTGATACCTTACATACAGGCTGGGAAGACACTGACAAACTAGGTAAACACACAGACTGGGAAGATACAGACATACTGGCTATTGGCACAGACTGGGGCACCGCACCACAGACAGGAAAGACACAGACACATTGGGTATTGGCACAGACTGGGGCACCAAAGACCGGGGAGACACAGTCACATTAGGTATCGGCACAGACTGGGGAGACACATTAGGTATTGGCACAGACTGGGGCACCACAGACTGGGGAGACACATTAGGTATTGGCACAGACTCAGATGGACTCACAGGCACCCCAGCTGCTGAGCTCTGAGCATCCTCCATGTCCATGCGGAAGAACTCTCTCATGATCTCAGGATTGTTGTGCATTGCCTCAGGACACTGACTGTAAGGATGTCCCACCGCATTGCACAGATTGCACCTGATAATATTACAATCCTTCGCCAAATGTCCTATACCCTGACACAGAGAGCACTTCATCACTGGACAGGAGGATGCAAGATACCTTTTATCTCCACACTTATTGCAGAGCTTTGGCTGGCCTGGATAGAAGATGGTCAGCCTGTCCCTCCCCAGGAAAGCTAAGGATGGCAGATGCTGGATGACATTATCAATTACTTTTCATTTTAACTGCACAGATCATCTCCCCCCCGTCCATATTCCCCGATCAACCAAAATCTTTTTTAGGGGGCTCAGGACGTCTCCATACCTCCTCAACCATACAGATAAATCCCCTTGCGGTATGGACTCATTTTGGACCAAAATTGTGACCATTTTAATGAGAGGTTGGCATGAAACAAGCTTTGGGATGAGCCCTTTCCAGTCCGGCAGGCCCCTACACACGTGCTCATACTTCTCCCAAAATATGTCCAAAGACTCCGGATGGATAAAGGACAAATCATATTCATAGGAACCTGCCGGACTGATCAGGGCGAAGATATCTGTGGGTGTAAACCCCATCTGTAGAATCTTATCCACCACAGTCCTCCTATGTGGGGGGATTCCACCGCCTTCCCATTTTAATTGAACAATATTCCTCCTTTTAAACAAGGAGGAAGATAAAACATTTTCATGCTCCTTCCCTGCTTGCTGCCCCTTCCCAGATCTTGTAGCAGCAACACCAGCATAAGTTTTTCTTACACCACCAGCATTTGCAGTCTTGTCCTTAGACACATTCAAGCCTGCTGGCAGAGAGTCTGAATCAGCTGGGATAGCAGTCTTCTGATTAGCAGCGGCAGGACCCTCCCCCTCCCCCGAACACACAGTTTCTTTCCTGGGATCAATCACAGTCATGGCTGCTGCAGACTCCTGGAAAGTTGTAGCACTACTGCCCCCAGCATCTCCTCCACCATTCACAAGAGCAGCCGCTGTGCCTGGTCCAGGCAAAGTCACTGTATTGTCCATGGACCTCTCTGCAGACTGAAGCTGACAGTTATTAGCAGATGTTATTGCATGCTGTGTATTGTCTATGGGTCTGGGCTGACTGCATGCAGCACTACAACCCTCAGCAAGCACATTGTCATTAAAGTTCACACCATCCTGCACACACACTGTACCTGCACCTGCTTGCTGTGGTGTCACCTCTGCGATGTTATGGCTGATCTGGGATCAGACTTCCCCCCAGTTGCTGCAGACGTAATGGTGGATCTTGCTCTCTCCACAGGTCTCTCTTCCACAGGGCTAGGAACGGTGTCCATCTTCTCATCATCATATGGGGAGCCGCATTCAGGGGGAATTCCAACTTATTGATAACCTCCAGCATACCAGAACCTTCAACCTCCTGCTCAGATGTTCCACATTGCTGGGGAGTGAAGGGGACAGAGGCCTCCACCATTGAGGACTCAGCAGATATCTGAGGTGTTAAAGAGCTGGGCTCATCCTCCGGGCCCACTTTCTCACTCTCAGCTGACTCTGTCTGTAGCTGCATCTCCTCACTGGTCTCCTCACCCCCCATGCAGGAAGCGGCTCCTCTTCTCATTTGGCTAAACCGTTCTTCATTTCTGTATTTTTCTTTAAATGCTCCACTATTCTCCTTCAGAGAACTCACCAGTTCTTTCTGTTTCCGCAGAGCTTGTTCCAAGTCTTTCAACTCAGGCCTCAGAGCCGGTCTTTTCCTAATGAACACTTTGGCACAAATCTGCTTTTTTTTTTTTAATTCAGCTTTCAAAGCTACCAACTTCTCTTCTTCCTTCTGAATCCGCTTCAGTGTTTCAACAACCCTCCATCTAAAGGCAGACAGGGATTCATCTTTTCTTAGGCCAGGCCCAGAATCTTCCACGGGCTGAGGCCTATCCATGATTCAGCATCCCTCCTGCGGCAGAGAAGCAACTCTAGCCCCTGGTCTCTGGAAGCACAGGAGCTAAGGAACTAGCAACCTCACACCTCGCTGTCAGGGAGTGGAATGGCAGTTTCCCACCATCCCTGTGCTGAGTTCCCAGGTCTGTACACCCGCTGTGCCCATTATAAGGGGTTCCTACCATCTCTGTGCTAAGTTCCCAGGTCTGCACACCCGCTGTGCCCATTATGAGGAGTTTCCAGTATCCCTGTGTGGAGTTCCCGGGTCTGTACACCTGCTGTGCCCATTATGAGGAGTTCGCACCATCACTGTGCTGAGTTTCCTGGTCTGTACACCTCCTGTGCCAGCTAACCTCCTGGGTTGTAGACTGAACTAGAGCTGACCTCCTGGGTTGTTGACTGAACTGGAGCTGACCTTCTGACCTAGAAGGACCACTCCAGTTCAGCCTTTAACTGAGGAGGTAAGCTGCAGTTCAGTCTACAACCCAGGAGGTCAGCTCCAGTTCAGTCTGAAACCCAAGAGGTCAGCTATAGTTCAGTCTACAACCCAGAAGGTCAGCTCCAGTTTAGTTTACAACCCAGGAGGTCAGCTCCAGTTCAATCTACAACCCAGGAGGTCAGCTCCAGTTCAGTCTACAACCCAGAAGGTCAGCTCCAGTTCAGTCTACAACCCAGAAGGTCAGCTCCAGTTCAGTCTACAACCCAAGAGGTCAGCTCCAGTTCAGTCTACAACCCAGGAGGTCAGCTCTAGTTCAGTCTACAACCCAGAAGGTCAGCTCCAGTTCAGTCTACAACCCAGAAGGTCAGCTCCAGTTCAGTCTACAACCCAGAAGGTCAGCTCCAGTTCATTCTACAACCCAGAAGGTCAGCTCCAGTTCAGTCTACAACCCAGAAGGTCAGCTCCAGTTCAGTCTACAACCCAGAAGGTCAGCTCCAGTTCAGTCTACCACTCTGGAGGTCAGCTCCAGCTGAGTCTACAACCCAGAAGGTCAGCTCCAGGTTGTATAGGACTATAGGAGACTGGATCTGGATGGTTGGTGCTGACCTCCTGGTCTCTAGGCTGTGTTTGTGCTTACCTTCTGAACACTAGGCTGTAGTTGGCACCAATATCCTGGACTCTAGGCTGTGGTTTGAACTGACCTCCTAGACTCTAGGTTGTGGTTGATATTGACCTCCTAGACTCTAGTCTGTGGTTGGCACTAATTTCTACCACTCTGGAGGTCAGCTCCAGCTGAGTCTACAACCCAGAAGGTCAGCTCCAGGTTGTATAGGACTATAAGAGACTGGATCTGGATGGTTGGTGCTGACCTCCTGGACTCTAGGCTGTGGTTGGCATTAATCTCCTTGACTCTAGGCTGTGGTTTGCACTGACCTCCTAGACTCTAGGCTGTGGTTGATATTGACCTCCTAGACTCTAGGCTGTGGTTGTGCTTACCTTCTGGACTCTAGGCTGCGGTTGGCACTTATATCCTGGTCTCTAGGCTGTGGTTTTGCTGACCTCCTAGACTCTAGGCTATGGTTGGAGCTGACCTCCTGGACTCTACTGCAGTTGACGCTGGCCTCCTAGACTCTAGGCTACCGTTGGTGATGACCTCCAAGACTCTAGGCTGCGGTTGCCGCTGACCTCCTGGACTCTATACTGCAGTTGACGCTGACCTTCTAGACTCTAGTCTATGGTTGGCACTGACATCCTGGTCTCTAGGCTGTGGTTGGCACTGGCCTCCTGGACTCTAGGCTGCAGTTGGGGCTGGCCTCCCAGACTCTAGGCTGTGGTTGGGGCTGGCCTCCCAGACTCTAAGCTGCGGTTGGGGCTGGCCAGCACTGACATCCAGGTCTCTAGGCTGCTGTTGGCACTGGCCTCCCAGACTCTAGGCTACGGTAGGCGCAGACATCCTGGATTCTAGGCTGTGAATGGCACTGCCCTCCCGGACTCTAGGCTGTCACTGGCATGACCTCTGGCTTTACATTATTTTTGGAGCTCATACTCTGAAAAGTGGAACTGGCCAGCTGTGTAAGTCATGGTTGGCACAGAGCCATCCCCCATGTGTCTCACAGGCCCTTTTAATTAATACAAAGTTTACTGAGTGAAAAACGTGGATTGCATCAGAGGACTGGAGGGGAGTCATCCAGCCACCAAACCATGTTTATACCGTGCTGTGCCAGCTATACATAACCAGCAGATCTGAAGAGTGGTGGGAACATTGTACAAGAGATAATAGACATTAGAGGATATACCACCAGATATCATTGCTGGGATGTGAAGAACATTATACTAAATATAACCCCTCAGATATAGAAGACATTATAGTGGATATGAGACCTCAGATATAGAGGACATTATAGTAGATATGAGACCTCAGATATAGAGGACATTATAGTAGATATAAGACCTCAGATATAGAGGACGTTATAGTAGATATAAGACCTCAGATATAGGGGACATTATAGTAGATATGAGACCTCAGATATAGAGGACATTATAGTAGACATGAGACCTCAGATATAGAGGACATTATAGTAGACATGAGACCTCAGATATAGAGGACATTATAGTAGATATAAAACCTCAGATATAGAGGACATTATAGTAGATATAAAACCTCAGATATAGAGGACATTATAGTAGACATAAGACCTCAGATATAGAGGACATTATAGTAGATATAAGACCTCAGAAATAGAGGACATTATAGTAGATATAAGACCTCAGATATAGAGGACATTATAGTAGATATAAGACCTCAGATATAGAGGACATTATAGTAGATATAAGACCTCAGATATAGAGGACATTATAGTAGACATGAGACCTCAGATATAGAGGATGTTATAGTAGATATAAGACCTCAGATATACAGGATGTTATAGTAGATATAAGACCTCAGATATAGAGGACGTTATAGTAGATATAAGACCTCAGATATAGAGGACGTTATAGTAGATATAAGACCTCAGATATAGAGGACATTATAGTAGACATAAGACCTCAGATATAGAGGACATTATAGTAGATATAAGACCTCAGATATAGAGGACGTTATAGTAGATATAAGACCTCAGATATAGAGGACATTATAGTAGATATAAGACCTCAGATATAGAGGACATTATAGTAGACATGAGACCTCAGATATAGAGGACGTTATAGTAGATATAAGACCTCAGATATAGAGAACAGTATAGTGCATATAGGACCTCGGATATAGGGGACATTACAGTAGATATAAGACCTTGGATATAGAGGACATTATAGTAGATATAAGACCTCAGATATAGAGGACATTATAGTAGATATAAGACCTCAGATATAGAGAACAGTATAGTGCATATAGGACCTCGGATATAGGGGACATTACAGTAGATATAAGACCTTGGATATAGAGGACATTATAGTAGATATAAGACCTCAGATATAGAGGACATTATAGTAGATATAAGACCTCAGATATAGAGAACGTTATAGTAGATATAAGACCTCAGATATAGAGGACATTATAGTAGACATAAGACCTCAGATATAGAGGACATTATAGTAGACATAAGACCTCAGATATAGGGGACATTACAGTAGATATAAGACCTTGGATATAGAGGATATTATAGAAGATAGAAGACCTCAGATATAGAGGACAATATAGTAGATATAAGACCTCAGAAATAGAGAACAGTATAGTGCATATAGGACCTCGGATATAGGGGATATTATAGTAAATATAAGACCTCAGATTTAAAGGACATTATAGTAGATATAAGATATAGGGGACATTACAGTAGAGAAAACACCTCAGCTATAGGGACAATATAGTAGATATAGGACCTCAGATATAGAGGACATTATAGTAGCTTTAACCCCTCAGATATAAGGGACAGTATAAGATATAAGACCTCAGATGTAGAGCATTATGGGCGATATAAGACCTCAGATATAGAGGACATTATAGTAGATAAAAGACCTCATATATATAGAACATTGTAGTGGATATAAGCTCTCAGTTATAGAGGATATGACAGTAGACATAACCCCCTCAGATATAGGGGACATTATAGTAGATATAAGACCTCAGATATAGAGGACATTTTAGTAGATATAAGACCTTAGATATAGAGGACAGTATAGTGAGTATAAGACCTCAGATATAGAGGACATTATAGTAGATATAAGACCTCAGATATAGAGGACATTATAGTAGATATAAGACCTCAGATATAGAGGACATTATAGTAGATATAAGACCTCAGATATAGAGGACATTATAGTAGATATAAGACCTCAGATATAGAGGACATTATAGTAGATATAAGACCTCAGATATAGAGGACATTTTAGTAGATATAAGACCTTAGATATAGAGGACAGTATAGTGAGTATAAGACCTCAGATATAGAGTATATTTTAGTATATTTGACACCTTTTGGGTTAGGACATTATGACAGATATACTATCTGGACTATGGAGGATATAAAGGCTGTGTGTAGAGGCGGGGGCATTCATCCAGATATGAAGGAACGTCTTAATGGACATTATAGTAGGAATATAACATGTGGTCCATAGAGGACTTTATAGTAGGAATATAACATGTGGTCTATAGAGGACATTATAGTAGGAATATAACATGTGGTCTATAGAGGACTTTATAGTAGGAATATAACATGTTGTCTATAGAGGACATTATAGTAGATATACTGTGTGGTCTATAGAGGACATTATAGTAGGAATATAACATGTGGTCTATAGAGGACATTATAGTAGATATACTGTGTGGTCTATAGAGGACATTATAGTAGGAATATAACATGTGGTCTATAGAGGACATTATAGTAGGAATATAACATGTGGTCTATGGAGGACATTATAGCAGATATAATGTTTGTAATATATAGGACATTGTAGTACATTTGACACCTTAGGGTGAGGACATTATGGCAGATATACTGTCTGGACTATGGAGGATATAAAGGCTGTGTGTGAAGGCGGGGGCATTCATCCAGATATGAAGGAAAGTCTTAACGGACAGTAAAGAATGTTCTACGTGCACCTCACATGGTACATAGGTAACTGTGACTAATAATCTTTATGTCAGACAACCCCCCCCCCCCCCCCACTGTGTTTCCTCAGGAAGGATTCATGAAATTATGGGTCACCTTCTACAGAAGTGTCTTTGGCGTTTAGGTGTTAGAGGACTTTTCATGGTTCTGTTCCCAACCAGAAAGAGAGTGACCTACAAGCCATGGGCAGGACTGTGGTTGGTACTTTCCATGGGCCACCTACCTGTGCCGGCTGGCAGCCCGAAGGCCATTCTGTGCTTGTGTTACCCCTTGTGCTGTCATGACTTGATTTTGCGGGGCCGTCCCTCCTGTGTATAGGTTGTAACGAGGTGGGTAGTTTGTGGCGTAGCTTCCCCCAAGATTAAGACATAGTATATAGCTGCACAAACACCACAATGACTTTGCCATGGTCATCCAAGTGGTCAATCAAGTAAAATCTGGAAAAAAGGAAAATTCCACACTACAGATTGTAAGTGGACTAGGACATCCCACCAAGTTGCCAGAGAGTTTGTATCCCGTAAGGGCCCAGAACCCGTCTCCAGCCGGGTCCTACAACTCCTAGACACTAGATGAGATATGGTGGCCTCATGTATGGACAACTCCTGCAGTCTTCTATTCTCTGGAGTATTGCGGTGTCCAGTGGCCCCCGGGATTCACAACGATCCAACGAATGGAAGGATTCAGTACAGGTCTATGGCCCGGGTCCCACAACTCCTAGACACTAGATGAGATATGGTGGCCTCATGTATGGACAACTCCTGCAGTCTTCTATTCTCTGGAGTATTCCGGTGTTCAGTGGCCCCCAGGATTCACAACGATCCAACGAATGGAAGGATTCAGTACAGGTCTATGGCTTGGCTGGATCCTGGTCCCCGCCGATTACGTCATCCAGACGCTGTGGTGTTCCCCAAAGTTTCTGTAGTGCTTGTAGTGGGAGAGCGGATCCCGTAAATGGTAATCCACTTATGGTGCAGACAATTCCACAATACATGGATAAACGTTCCCACATGTGTCATCTCATGAAATCCCAGAATCCATGAAACTGACTAATCAGTGCTACAACTCCACGTCAGTGCCAGGAAAATCTCAACGTAAATCCTGGAAGGTCCCACCAGCCCCCCAGTGTCCGGGTTCCCCTGGGATGTCCAGCATCCAGTCCCTGCTCTGTGGTACCCAGGCCAGCCTTGGTCTCCCTCTGCCAGCTCCGCAGATCCCACACACACAGACTTCTCGCCTCCTTAAACCATCCCTGGACAGCCCCCTCTAGCCAGCATCCTCAGAGTGGGGGGGGGGAGGGGAGGGGAGGGGAGAGATGAGAGGTGAAAGTCTTCCATCCCCCTCCCAAAACTTCCTGCCTCTCTCTGGATCCTTAACCCTGAGAGGGATGAGGAGTGTCAGCGCTGGGGCTCCGTAACGTACTTTACCCACCCATTATTATATGACCATGTTCTCCAACTCCTCCATTATTACAGTGCCTGGAAAAAGTATTCATACCCCTCGAAATTTCCCACATTTTCTCATGTTACCACCAAGAACACAAATTGGGATTTTTTGTGATAGACCAACACAAAGTGGCTCATAATTGTGAAGTGGAAAGAAAATGATACAAATAAATATGTGAAAAGTGTGGGGGGCATTTGTATTCAGCCCCTTTACTCTGATACCCCTAACTAAAATCTAGTGGAACCAATTGCCTTCAGAAGTCACCTGATCAGTAAATAGAGTCCACCCGTGTGTCATTTAATCTCAGTATAAATACAGCTGTTCTGTGAAGCCCTCAGAGGTTTATTAGAGAATCTTACATAGTTACATTGTAGGTGAGGTTAAAAAAAAAGACACAAGTCCATCAAGTCCAACCTATGTGTGTGATTATATGTTAGTATTACATTGTATATCCCTGTATGTTGCGGTCATTCAGGTGATTATCTAATAGTTTCTTGAAGCTATCAATGCTCCCCGCTGAGACCACCGCCTGTGGAAGGGAATTCCACATCCCTGCCGCTCTTACAGTAAAGAACCCTCTACGTAGTTTAAGGTTAAACCTCTTTTCTTCTAATTGTAATGAGTGGCCACGAGTCTTATTAAACTCCCTTCTGTGAAACAGTTTTATCCCTATTGTGGGGTCTCCAGTACGGTATTTGTAAATTGTGGGGTCACCAGTCCGGTATTTATATATTGTGGGGTCACCAGTCCGGTATTTGTATATTGTGGGGTCACCAGTCCGGTATTTATATATTGTGGGGTCTCCAGTACGGTATTTGTAAATTGTGGGGTCACCAGTCCGGTATTTATATATTGTGGGGTCACCAGTCCGGTATTTGTATATTGTGGGGTCACCAGTCCGGTATTTATATATTGTGGGGTCACCAGTCCGGTATTTATATATTGTGGGGTCACCAGTCCGGTATTTGTATATTGTGGGGTCACCAGTCCGGTATTTATATATTGTGGGGTCACCAGTCCGGTATTTATATATTGTGGGGTCACCAGTCCGGTATTTATATATTGTGGGGTCACCAGTCCGGTATTTATACAATGAAATCATATCCCCTCTCAAGCGTCTCTTCTCCAGAGAGAATAAGTTCAGAGCTCACAACCTTTCCTCATAACTAAGATCCTCCAGACCCTTTATTAGCTTTGTTGCCCTTCTTTGTAGTCGCTCCATTTCCAGTACATCCTTCCTGAGGACTGGTGCCCAGAACTGGACAGCATACTCCAGGTGCGGCCGGACCAGAGTCTTGTAGAGCGGGAGAATTATCGTTTTATCTCTGGAGTTGATCCCCTTTTAATGCCAATATTCTGTTTGCTTTGTTAGCAGCAGCTTGGCATTGCATGTCATTGCTGAGCCTATCATCTACTAGGACCCCCAGGTCCTTCTCCATCCTAGATCCCCCCAGAGGTTCTCCCCCCAGTCTATAGATTGCATTCAGATTTTTACCACCCAAATACATTATTTTACATTTTTCTACATTGAACCTCATTTGCCATGTAGTTGCCCCTCCCCCATTCATTTGTTCAGGTCTTTTTGCAAGATTTCCACGTCCTGCGGAGAAGTTATTGCCCTGCTTAGCTTAGTATCGTCTGCAAATACAGAGATTGAACTGTTTATCCCATCCTCCAGGTCGTTTATGAACAAATTAAATAGGATTGGTCCCAGCACAGAACCCTGGGGGACCCCACTACCCACCCCTGACCATTCTGAGTACTCCCCATTTATCACCACCCTCTGAACACGCCCTTGTAGCCAGTTTTCAATCCATGTACTCACCCTATGGTCCATGCCAACGCACCTTATTTTGTACAGTAAACGTTTATGGGGAACTGTGTCAAATGCTTTTGCAAAATCCAGATACACCACATCTACGGGCCTTCCTTTATCTAGATGGCAACTCACCTCCTCATAGAAGGTTAAACAGCATCATGAAGGCCAAGGAACACACCAGACAGGTCAGGGATAAAGTTGTGGAGAAGTATAAAGCAGGGTTAGGTAATAAAAAAATCTCCCAAGCTTTGAACATCTCACGGAGCTCTGTTCAATCCATCATCGGAAAATGGAAAGAGTATGGGCACAACTGCAAACCTACCAAGACATGGCCGTCCACCTAAACTGACCGGCCGGGCAAGGAGAGCATTCATCAGAGAAGAGCCAAGAGGTCCATGGTAACTCTGGAGGAGCTGCAGAGATCCACAGCTCAGGTGGGAGAATCTGTCCACAGGACAACTATTAGTCGTGTTCTCCACAAATCTGCCCTTTATGGAAGAGTGACAAGAAGAAAGACATTGGTGAAAGAAAGTCATAAGAAGTCCTGTTTGTAGTTTGTGAGAAGCCATGTGGAGGACACAGCAAACATGTGGAAGAAGGTGATCTGGTCACATGAGACCAAAATTCAACTTTATGGCCTAAACGTAAAACTCTATGTGTTGGGAAAACTAAGACTGCCCATCACCCTGAACACACCATCCCCACCGTGAAACATGGTGGTGGCAGCATCATGTGGTGGGGATGGTTTTCTTCAGCAGGGACAGGGAAGCTGGTCAGAGTTGATGGGAAGATGGATGGAGACAAATACAGGACAATCTTAGAAGAAAACCTGTTATGCCGCATACACACGGTCGGACTTTCCGGCATACTTGGTCCGGTGGATCAGAGTCTGCCGGACAATCCGCTCGTGTGTAGGCTCCGGCGGACTTTTCCGGCGGACTTCTTCCCAAAAGCCCGCCGGACCTAGATTTGAAACATGTTTTAAATCTTTCCGTCGGACTCAGTTTCAGGCGGAAAGTCCGCTCGTCTGTGTGCTAGTCTGACGGAAAGCCCGCTCGTGTGTATGCTGGTCCTATGAACCAGATACGACGCCAGGGCAGGGTATTGCATCTCGCGCTCGCTGCAATAGGAAAAACACATTTTCCTATTGCAGCGAGCGTGGGGCGTACCAGGCCCTTAGGTCTGGTATGGATTATAAAGGGAAACCCCTATGCCGAAAAACCGGCGTGGGGTCCCCCCTAAAATCCATACCAGACCCCGATCCGAGCATGCAGCCTGGCCGGTCAGGAAAGGGGGTGGGGACGAGCGAGCGCCCCCCCCCTCCTAAACCGTGACCAGGCCACATGCCCTCAACATGGGGTGTCGGTGCTTTGGGGGAGGGGGGCGCCCTGCGGGGCCCCCCACCCCAAAGCACCTTGTCCCCATGTTGATGAGGACAAGGGCCTCATCCCCACAACCCTGGTCGTTGGTTGTCGGGGTCTGCGGGCGGGGGGCTTATTGGAATCCGGGAGCCCCCTATAAGAGGGCCCCCAGATCCCGGCCCCCCCACCCTATGTGAATGAGTATGGGGTACATGGTACCCCTACCCATTCATCTGGGGGAAAAAGTGTCAATAATAAAACACACTACACAGATTTTTTAAATAATTTATTAAACAGCTCTGGGGGGGTCTTCCTCCGGCTTCGGGGGTCCTCTTCTGGCTTCGGGGGTCCCTCCAGTTCCTCTTCTCCTGGCGTCCAGTTGGTTCTTCTCCACTCTCTCTGGCCTCTTCTCCCGGTGTTCCAGTTCTTCGGCTGGCTCCTCCGCTGTCTTCAGGTAGCTCTCTTGCCAGCGGAGGTCTGGACTTCTGGGCTTCTTGTCTTCTTCCCTTTTCTCCAGATGTTGACACGACGTTCTCTCCGGCTGGACTGCTCTCTGAGGGTCTAGTTGTGACTTATATAGGCGGAGACCCCGCCCCCATATGATGTCACAGTCCCTGGGAATGCTGGGACTGTGACGTTTTAGGGGGCGGGGTCTCCGCCTATATAAGTTACAACGCAGCCCTCAGAGAGCAGTCCAGCCGGAGAGAGCGTCGTGTCAACATCTGGAGAAAAGGGAAGAAGACAAGAAGCCCAGAAGTCCGGACCTCCGCTGGCAAGAGAGCGGCCTGAAGACAGTGGAGGAGCCAGCCGAAGACCTGCGACACCGGGAGAAGAGGAACCGGAGAGAGCGGAGAAGAACCAACCAGACGCCAGGAGAAAAGGGAACCCCTGAAGCCGGAGGAAGACCCCCCCGGAGCTGTTTAATAAATTATTTTAAAAATCTGTGTAGTGTGTTTTATTATTGACACTTTTTCCCCCAGGTGAATGGGTAGGGGTACCATGTACCCCATACTCATTCACATAGGGTGGGGGCCCCGCCCGCAGACCCCGACAACCAACGGCCAGGGTTGTCGGGAAGAGGCCCTTGTCCTCATCAACATGGGGACAAGGTGCTTTGGGGTGGGGGGGCTGCAGGGCGCCCCCCTCCCCCAAAGCACCGACACCCCATGTTGAGGGCATGCAGCCTGGTACGGTTCAGGGGGGGGGGGGCGCTCGCTCGTCCCCACCCCCTTTCCTGACTGGCCAGGCTGCGTGCTCGGATCAGGGTCTGGTATGGATGTTAGGGGGGACCCCACGCCGGTTTTTCGGAATAGTTGTTTCCCTTTATAATCCATACCAGACCTAAGGGCCTGGTATGACCCGCGATGGGGCTCGCAAGGTGTCAATCTCGCCGATAAAAGCGGCAAGATTGACTTCCTTTTCTAGTCCCGTCGTACCCGAGTCATGATCAAAATGAATGGACTTGTCCGTGTGTGGGTAAGTCCGTTCATTCTGAAAGTCCGCCGTAACTCCACCGGAAAGTCCGGTCGTGTGTGGGCAAGTCCGTCCGTTAGAAAGTCCTGCGCACCTGGCGGACAAAGTCTGTCAGAAAGTGTGCCGGACCAAGTATGCCAGAAAGTCCGATCGTGTGTACGCCGCATTACAGTCTACAAAAGACTTGAGACTGGGGCGGAGGTTCACCTTCCAGCAGGACAACGACCCGAAACATCCAGCCAGAGCTACAATGGAATGGTTTACATCAAAGCATATTCATGTGTTAGAATGGCCCAGTCACAGTCCAGACCTAAATCACATTGAGAATCTGTGGCAAGACTTGAAAATTGCTGTTCACAGACGCTCTCCATCCAATCTGACAGAACTTGAGATATTTTACAAAGAAGAATGGGCAGAAATGTCCTCTCTAGATGTGCAAAGCTGGTAGAGACACCCCCAAAAAGACTTGTAGAGAAAGGGGGTTCTACAAAGTAGCAGCACATTACTCCCCTCTGCAGCACATTCCTTCTCCATCTCTCTGCAGCACATTCCTTCTCCATCTCTCTGCAGCACATTCCTTCTCCATCTCTCTGCAGCACATTCCTTCTCCATCTCTCTGCAGCACATTCCTTCTCCGTCTCTCTGCAGCACATTCCTTCTCCATCTCTCTGCAGCACATTCCTTCTCCATCTCTCTGCAGCACATTCCTTCTCCATCTCTCTGCAGCACATTCCTTCTCCATCTCTCTGCAGCACATTCCTTCTCCGTCTCTCTGCAGCACATTCCTTCTCCATCTCTCTGCAGCACATTCCTTCTCCATCTCTCTGCAGCACATTCCTTCTCCATCTCTCTGCAGCACATTCCTTCTCCATCTCTCTGCAGCACATTCCTTCTCCATCTCTCTGCAACACATTCCTTCTCCATCTCTCTGCAGCACATTCCTTCTCCATCTCTCTGCAGCACATTCCTTCTCCGTCTCTCTGCAGCACATTCCTTCTCCATCTCTCTGCAGCGCATTCCTTCTCCATCTCTCTGCAGCACATTCCTTCTCCGTCTCTCTGCAGCACATTCCTTCTCCGTCTCTCTGCAGCACATTCCTTCTCCGTCTCTCTGCAGCACATTCCTTCTCCATCTCTCTGCAGCACATTCCTTCTCCATCTCTCTGCAGCACATTCCTTCTCCATCTCTCTGCAGCACATTCCTTCTCCGTCTCTCTGCAGCACATTCCTTCTCCATCTCTCTGCAGCACATTCCTTCTCCATCTCTCTGCAGCACATTCCTTCTCCGTCTCTCTGCAGTACATTCCTTCTCCGTCTCTCTGCAGCACATTCCTTCTCCATCTCTCTGCAGCACATTCCTTCTCCGTCTCTCTGCAGCACATTCCTTCTCCGTCTCTCTGCAGCACATTCCTTCTCCATCTCTCTGCAGCACATTCCTTCTCCATCTCTCTGCAGCACATTCCTTCTCCATCTCTCTGCAGCACATTCCTTCTCCATCTCTCTGCAGCACATTCCTTCTCCATCTCTCTGCAGCACATTCCTTCTCCATCTCTCTGCAGCACATTCCTTCTCCATCTCTCT
This sequence comes from Lithobates clamitans, assembly GCA_037952925.1. NCBI lineage: Eukaryota > Metazoa > Chordata > Amphibia > Anura > Ranidae > Lithobates > Lithobates clamitans. The sequence continues at coordinate 191,912 of JBBGZY010003007.1, read as the reverse complement.
GCAACACATTCCTTCTCCATCTCTCTGCAGCACATTCCTTCTCCATCTCTCTGCAGCACATTCCTTCTCCGTCTCTCTGCAGCACATTCCTTCTCCATCTCTCTGCAGCACATTCCTTCTCCATCTCTCTGCAGCACATTCCTTCTTCATCTCTCTGCAGCACATCTCACCTCTCTGCAGCACATTCCTTCTCCGTCTCTCTGCAGCACATTCCTTCTCCATCTCTCTGCAGCACATTCCTTCTCCGTCTCTCTGCAGCACATTCCTTCTCCATTTCTCTGCAGCACATTCCTTCTCCGTCTCTCTGCAGCACATTCCTTCTCCATCTCTCTGCAGAACATTCCTTCTCCATCTCTCTGCAGCACATTCCTTCTCCACCTCTCTGCAGAACATTCCTTCTCCATCTCTCTGCAGCACATTCCTTCTCCACCTCTCTGCAGCACATTCCTTCTCCACCTCTCTGCAGAACATTCCTTCTCCACCTCTCTGCAGCACATTCCTTCTCCATCTCTCTGCAGCACATTCCTTCTTCATCTCTCTGCAGCACATCTCACCTCTCTGCAGCACATTCCTTCTCCGTCTCTCTGCAGCACATTCCTTCTCCATCTCTCTGCAGCACATTCCTTCTCCATCTCTCTGCAGCACATTCCTTCTCCATCTCTCTGCAGCACATTCCTTCTCCGTCTCTCTGCAGTACATTCCTTCTCCATCTCTCTGCAGCACATTCCTTCTCCATCTCTCTGCAGCACATTCCTTCTCCATCTCTCTGCAGCACATTCCTTCTCCATCTCTCTGCAGCACATTCCTTCTCCATCTCTCTGCAGCACATTCCTTCTCCATCTCTCTGCAGCACATCTCACCTCTCTGCAGCACATTCCTTCTCCGTCTCTCTGCAGCACATTCCTTCTCCATCTCTCTGCAGCACATTCCTTCTCCATCTCTCTGCAGCACATCTCACCTCTCTGCAGCACATTCCTTCTCCGTCTCTCTGCAGCACATTCCTTCTCCATCTCTCTGCAGCACATTCCTTCTCCATCTCTCTGCAGCACATTCCTTCTCCATCTCTCTGCAGCACATCTCACCTCTCTGCAGCACATTCCTTCTCCATCTCTCTGCAGCACATTCCTTCTCCGTCTCTCTGCAGCACATCTCACCTCTCTGCAGCACATTCCTTCTCCATCTCTCTGCAGCACATTCCTTCTCCGTCTCTCTGCAGCACATTCCTTCTCCATCTCTCTGCAGCACATTCCTTCTCCATCTCTCTGCAGCACATTCCTTCTCCATCTCTCTGCAGCACATTCCTTCTCCATCTCTCTGCAGCACATTCCTTCTCCGTCTCTCTGCAGCACATTCCTTCTCCATCTCTCTGCAGCACATTCCTTCTCCGTCTCTCTGCAGCACATTCCTTCTCCGTCTCTCTGCAGCACATTCCTTCTCCATCTCTCTGCAGCACATTCCTTCTCCATCTCTCTGCAGCACATTCCTTCTCCATCACTCTGCAGGACATTCCTTCTCCATCTCTCTGCAGCACATTCCTTCTCCATCTCTCTGCAGCACATTCCTTCTCCGTCTCTCTGCAGCACATTCCTTCTCCATCTCTCTGCAGCACATTCCTTCTCCATCTCTCTGCAGCACATTCCTTCTCCACCTCTCTGCAGCACATTCCTTCTCCACCTCTCTGCAGCACATTCCTTCTCCATCTCTCTGCAGCACATTCCTTCTCCATCTCTCTGCAGCACATTCCTTCTCCATCTCTCTGCAGCACATTCCTTCTCCATCTCTCTGCAGCACATTCCTTCTCCACCTCTCTGCAGCACATTCCTTCTCCATCTCTCTGCAGCACATTCCTTCTCCATCTCTCTGCAGCACATTCCTTCTCCATCTCTCTGCAGTACATTCCTTCTCCACCTCTCTGCAGCACATTCCTTCTCCATCTCTCTGCAGCACATTCCTTCTCCATCTCTCTGCAGTACATTCCTTCTCCACCTCTCTGCAGCACATTCCTTCTCCATCTCTCTGCAGCACATTCCTTCTCCATCTCTCTGCAGCACATTCCTTCTCCATCTCTCTGCAGCACATTCCTTCTCCATCTCTCTGCAGCACATTCCTTCTCCATCTCTCTGCAGCACATTCCTTCTCCATCTCTCTGCAGCACATTCCTTCTCCATCTCTCTGCAGCACATTCCTTCTCCATCTCTCTGCAGCACATTCCTTCTCCATCTCTCTGCAGCACATTCCTTCTCCATCTCTCTGCAGCACATTCCTTCTCCGTCTCTCTGCAGCACATTCCTTCTCCGTCTCTCTGCAGCACATTCCTTCTCCGTCTCTCTGCAGCACATTCCTTCTCCGTCTCTCTGCAGCACATTCCTTCTCCGTCTCTCTGCAGCACATTCCTTCTTCGTCTCTCTGCAGCACATTCCTTCTCCGTCTCTCTGCAGCACATTCCTTCTCCGTCTCTCTGCAGCACATTCCTTCTCCGTCTCTCTGCAGCACATTCCTTCTCCATCTCTCTGCAGCACATTCCTTCTCCATCTCTCTGCAGCACATTCCTTCTCCATCTCTCTGCAGCACATTCCTTCTCCATCTCTCTGCAACACATTCCTTCTCCATCTCTCTGCAGCACATTCCTTCTCCATCTCTCTGCAGCACATTCCTTCTCCATCTCTCTGCAGCACATTCCTTCTCCATCTCTCTGCAGCACATTCCTTCTCCATCTCTCTGCAGCACATTCCTTCTCCATCTCTCTGCAGCACATTCCTTCTCCATCTCTCTGCAGCACATTCCTTCTCCGTCTCTCTGCAGCACATTCCTTCTCCATCTCTCTGCAGCACATTCCTTCTCCATCTCTCTGCAGCACATTCCTTCTCCATCTCTCTGCAGCACATTCCTTCTCCATCTCTCTGCAGCACATTCCTTCTCCATCTCTCTGCAGCACATTCCTTCTCCGTCTCTCTGCAGCACATTCCTTCTCCGTCTCTCTGCAGCACATTCCTTCTCCACCTCTCTGCAGCATATTCCTTCTCCGTCTCTCTGCAGAACATTCCTTCTCCATCTCTCTGCAGCACATTCCTTCTCCGTCTCTCTGCAGCACATTCCTTCTCCGTCTCTCTGCAGCACATTCCTTCTCCATCTCTCTGCAGCACATTCCTTCTCCATCTCTCTGCAGCACATTCCTTCTCCATCTCTCTGCAGCACATTCCTTCTCCATCTCTCTGCAGCACATTCCTTCTCCATCTCTCTGCAGCACATTCCTTCTCCATCTCTCTGCAGCACATTCCTTCTCCATCTCTCTGCAGCACATTCCTTCTCCATCTCTCTGCAGCACATTCCTTCTCCGTCTCTCTGCAGCACATTCCTTCTCCGTCTCTCTGCAGCACATTCCTTCTCCATCTCTCTGCAGCACATTCCTTCTCCGTCTCTCTGCAGCACATTCCTTCTCCGTCTCTCTGCAGCACATTCCTTCTCCATCTCTCTGCAGCACATTCCTTCTCCATCTCTCTGCAGCACATTCCTTCTCCATCTCTCTGCAGCACATTCCTTCTCCATCTCTCTGCAGCACATTCCTTCTCCATCTCTCTGCAGCACATTCCTTCTCCGTCTCTCTGCAGCACATTCCTTCTCCATCTCTCTGCAGCACATTCCTTCTCCATCTCTGCAGCACATTCCTTCTCCATCTCTCTGCAGCACATTCCTTCTCCATCTCTCTGCAGCACATTCCTTCTCCATCTCTCTGCAGAACATTCCTTCTCCATCTCTCTGCAGCACATTCCTTCTCCATCTCTCTGCAGCACATTCCTTCTCCATCTCTCTGCAGCACATTCCTTCTCCGTCTCTCTGCAGCACATTCCTTCTCCGTCTCTCTGCAGCACATTCCTTCTCCGTCTCTCTGCAGCACATTCCTTCTCCGTCTCTCTGCAGCACATTCCTTCTCCATCTCTCTGCAGCACATTCCTTCTCCATCTCTCTGCAGCACATTCCTTCTCCATCTCTCTGCAGCACATTCCTTCTCCATCTCTCTGCAGCACATTCCTTCTCCATCTCTCTGCAGCACATTCCTTCTCCATCTCTCTGCAGCACATTCCTTCTCCGTCTCTCTGCAGCACATTCCTTCTCCATCTCTCTGCAGCACATTCCTTCTCCATCTCTCTGCAGCACATTCCTTCTCCATCTCTCTGCAGCACATTCCTTCTCCATCTCTCTGCAGCACATTCCTTCTCCATCTCTCTGCAGCACATTCCTTCTCCGTCTCTCTGCAGCACATTCCTTCTCCATCTCTCTGCAGCACATTCCTTCTCCATCTCTCTGCAGCACATTCCTTCTCCGTCTCTCTGCAGCACATTCCTTCTCCGTCTCTCTGCAGCACATTCCTTCTCCATCTCTCTGCAGCACATTCCTTCTCCGTCTCTCTGCAGCACATTCCTTCTCCGTCTCTCTGCAGCACATTCCTTCTCCGTCTCTCTGCAGCACATTCCTTCTCCATCTCTCTGCAGCACATCTCACCTCTCTGCAGCACATCTCACCTCCACCACCCCCTGGTGGACATCTGTGGGGGGATGACAGTATTATGACCCTTTTCCTGAAGATCCAGGAATTGTCGGGAATGATGAGCGCAGAGTTTAGGAAGTCAAATTTCCTGGATTCTGTCATCTGCTGGGAGGTGACATTGCTGAGCCGAGGATTCGGAAACCGTCCGTTATTATTATCTACACAACAATCCATCAATGTGTGATATGGGGGTGACACCGTCCGGTGTGGGGTCACCCCAATTCCTTTATAATGATATCATCGTATGATATGGGGGTGACACCGTCCGGTGTGGGGTCACCTCAATTCCTTTATAATGATATCATCGTATGATATGGGGGTGACTCCGTCCGGTGTGGGGTCACCCCAATTCCTTTATAATGATATCATCGTATGATATGGGGGTGACACCGTCCGGTGTGGGGTCACCCCAATTCCTTTATAATGATATCATCGTATGATATGGGGGGGACACCGTCCGGTGTGGGGTCACCCCAATTCCTTTATAATGATATCATCGTATGATATGGGGGGGACACCGTCCGGTGTGGGGTCACCTCAATTCCTTTATAATGATATCATCGTATGATATGGGGGTGACGCCGTCCGGTGTGGGGTCCCCTCAATTCCTTTATAATGATATCATTCCCTCTCTGCAAATCCCTCCACTGGCCTCCATTCAGTGTCCTCCACCCCTCTCTACCAATCCCTCCACTGGTCTCCATTCAGTGTCCTCCACCCCTCTCTACCAATCCCTCCACTGGTCTCCATTCAGTGTCCTCCACCCCTCTCTACCAATCCCTCCACTGGCCTCCATTCAGTGTCCTCCACCCCTCTCTACCAATCCCTCCACTGGTCTCCATTCAGTGTCCTCCACCCCTCTCTACCAATCCCTCCACTGGTCTCCATTCAGTGTCCTCCACCCCTCTCTACCAATCCCTCCACTGGCCTCCATTCAGTGTCCTCCACCCCTCTCTACCAATCCCTCCACTGGTCTCCATTCAGTGTCCTCCACCCCTCTCTGCCAATCCCTCCACTGGCCTCCATTCAGTGTCCTCCACCCCTCTCTACCAATCCCTCCACTGACCTCCATTCAGTGTCCTCCACCCCTCTCTACATATCCCTCCACTGGCCTCCATTCAGTGTCCTCCACCCCTCTCTACCAATCCCTTCACTGGTCTCCATTCAGTGTCCTCCACCCCTATCTACCAATCCCTCCACTGGCCTCCATTCAGTGTCCTCCACCCCTCTCTACCAATCCCTCCACTGTCCTCCATTCAGTGTCCTCCACCCCTCCCTACCAATCCCTCCACTGTCCTCCATTCAGTGTCCTCCACCCCTCTCTACCAATCCCTCCACTGTCCTCCATTCAGTGTCCTCCACCCCTCTCTACCAATCCCTCCACTGGCCTCCATTCAGTGTCCTCCACCCCTCTCTGCCAATCCCTCCATTGGTCTCCATTCAGTGTCCTCCACCTCTCTCTACCAATCCCTCCAATGACCTCCATTCAGTGTCCTCCACCCCTCTCTACCAATCCCTCCACTGACCTCCATTCAGTGTCCTCCACCCCTCTCTACCAATCCCTACACTGACCTCCATTCAGTGTCCTCCACCCCTCTCTGCCAATCCCTCCACTGACCTCCATTCAGTGTCCTCCACCCCTCTCTGCCAATCTCTCCACTGGTCTCCATTCAGTGTCCTCCACCCCTCTCTACCAATCCCTCCACTGACCTCCATTCAGTGTCCTCCACCCCTCTCTGCCAATCCCTCCACTGGTCTCCATTCAGTGTCCTCCACCCCTCTCTACCAATCCCTCCACTGGTCTCCATTCAGTGTCCTCCACCCCTCTCTACCAATCCCTCCACTGACCTCCATTCAGTGTCCTCCACCCCTCTCTGCCAATCCCTCCACTGGTCTCCATTCAGTGTCCTCCACCCCTCTCTACCAATCCCTCCACTGACCTCCATTCAGTGTCCTCCACCCCTCTCTGCCAATCCCTCCACTGGTCTCCATTCAGTGTCCTCCACCCCTCTCTGCCAATCCCTCCACTGGTCTCCATTCAGTGTCCTCCACCCCTCTCTACCAATCCCTCCACTGACCTCCATTCAGTGTCCTCCACACCTCTCTGCCAATCCCTCTAGCATTTCGTCATAACATCATCTCATAATATCACACAAACCATCCTCTTCATCTCCCTCATCCTCTCCTCCAATGCTTGCCTCCAGAATACTCCAGATCCTCTTCCATCCTCTGGAACTCTTCACCTTAATCTAAATATCTCCTAATCTGTCCACTTTTAGGAGATCCCTGAGAACTCATCTCTTCAGAAAGACCTATCCTGTCCCCATCCAACAACTGAGCTTTTACTTTCTCCATAAACTCACCCCCTCACATTTTATACCTTTTGTATCACTTGCCCTACCTAATTAAATTGTAAGCTCACAGGAGCAGGGCCCTCCTTATCCCTCTTGTTTTGTAAGGCAGCCTATAGATGGTGCAAATCTCTTTCCTTCTCCTGTCGGAGGGTGTGGGTGGGGAAAGCTGTCCCCACTGGGACACGACAGTGATTATCGCTAGCGGCGATAGCAGCCGCTTGCGATAATTGGAAGCAAATCTGGCAGGCTGGTTGTACCCAAGTTGATTGATCGATCAACTTGGAACATTCAGCCTTGGCCAGTTACTGCTGGTGGCTGGCCTAACTGTACTGTTTGCCTTTATACTGTAAAGAGTTGGCTCTATAGAAATCCTGTATAATAATATTTGATCAGCCTGGTCAGTAATAATTGGCCCTATGGCCAGGATAATAGGGAAGAGATGATAAATTCAGGGTTTTCATCTGGAGAAGAACCTTGGAGACATCACCTGCCATCAATTAGTTCATTTCTATGGGGACATTTGTGGGTCGTTTGCCCCTCCCTCTTGGGCGCTCCTTGGCAGTTGTCTTACCAATAAATCTTCCTGGGAAAACATTGGTGGATGCCAGGAAGGATTTTCTCCTGGAGGATAAATATTCATCGGTGGAGTCTTGTTACCACTTACACAGAAGTTCTCAGAACTCAGGACACACCTGTGTAAACACACAGATACCTCGATGTCTGGACCCCCAGATAACAATATTCCAGGACCCCACATCCCAATCACAGGTGTAATATGGGGTAGCTGGGGGTCCCGGTCCAGGATCACCTCCCGTCTACTATGATCTTTATAGTCCACACTAGAGGGTCCATGTGTGGACAGAAAACTATTTCTCATTGTTTATAGAGGACATTTCAGAAAGACTCTGGGAGGAATGTCTGGTATGATTGGTGGGATTAGGTGGATGAAGGTTGAAAGGTTCAGCCTTATGCTGTGTATATTTGTGGAAGTGACCAAAGATAACTGAGGATTACATGGCCCACCAAGACTGAAAGGTGACACCTTCCTCTGTATAACAAGAGCCCTCTTGTAGCTTTTTGACCCCCCCCCCCTTTCCAGGAGGCCCTGGGATACATATCTCCATTTGTCTATCTGGTAAGAAGAATATAATAATATTGCACAAAATATCTTCCTAGCTTCTGAACATCACACAGACAGAAGGTCTATCTATAGTCAGCTCAGTACTCTACAGTATGGATTACCTCAGCCGACCCCCTAGACTTTGTATTATTCACTACCCAAACGTTAGCTATAACATAGATACTTCATCAGAATCTTCACCGTCCTCCAAACATGATGCCCAAATAAATAAAGGTCTTTATTTATTACTATTGTGCGCTGGGTATAAGTAGCGGGTATGATGTTTTGTGGGGGGTGAGCAACCTTTGTATAGTCACAGATACCAGTCCAGTGATATCATGGTAAACATTGGTGTGTTTATTGATACTATACATAGGGGTATACAGCAATCCAAAAATAAACAGTTCAAAAACGTCCATAAAATCCTAGCCATGTCCCACCACTAACTACACAATCTAACTATCAGGCGACTGCTTCTCAGCCTCCACATACTGTTTTACAGTTACCACCAACCTCTATCTCTAACAGAAGTGACCTGTCCGCTCCCCAACCTTTATCTCTAACAAACGTGACCTGTCCGCTCCCCAAACTTTATCTCCAACAGACCTGACCTGCCCACTCCCCAACCTCTATCTCTAACAGACAGATCTGTCCACTCCCCAACCTTTATCTCTATCAAACGTGACCTGTCTGCTCCCCAACGTTTATCTCCAACAGACCTGACCTGTCTGCTCCTCAACCTTTATCTCCAACAGATGTGATGTGCCCACTCCCCAGGCTGTAGAGCAATGACTGTGTGTCCAGGTGAACCTAAAGAGCCCACAAGGGAGAGGTAACACCCAGAGTGGACAGATTATCAGAGGTCACAAAAGGTATAGGGCAGAAGCCTGGGAGATATGTAAACCCTGAAGAAGACATTTCCAGGTTCGGAAGTAAAAATTAACATATAAAAAAAATATATAAGTTGGTGAGCTTTGTTGTCAGCCATGATTCACAGTCCTAGTTGGTAGCTCTAGTTGTCAGCCCTTGTTGTAAGCCCTAGTTGTCAGACCCAGTTGTCAGCTCTAGTAGTCTTTAGTTATCTGCCCTAGTTTTCAGCGCTGGTTGTCAGCTCCCGTTGGTGATCTTTGTTGTCAGCCATAGTTGTCGGCTTTAGTTGTTAGCACCTGTTGGTGAACTTTGTTTTCAGCCTTGAGTGTCAGCCATTGTTGTCAGACCCAGTTGTCAGTTCCAGCTGTCAGCCCCATTGCGTAGTTGTCAGCTCTAGCTGTCACCCCCCCATTGGTGACCTTTGTTGTTGGCCCTAAGTGTCAGTTGTAGTTATCAGCTCTAGTTGTCAGCTCTAGTTGTTGGCCCCAAGTTGGTGACCTTTGTTGTCAGCCCTAAGTGTCAGCTCTTGTTGTCAGCCTTAGTTTTCAGATCTGTCAGCAGCCGTTAGTGACCTTTGTTGTCGGCCCTATGTGTCAGCTATAGTTGTTTGCTCTAGCTTTAAGTTCTAGTTGTCGGCTCCAGTTGTGGATCCTAGTTCTAGGCTCTAGTTGTGGGCTCTAATTTTCAGTTGTAGATTTCATCTCTAGTTTTTGGCTCTAGTTGTCGGCTCCAGTTCTGGCCCCTAGTTTTCAGCTCTAGTTTTCGGCTCTAGTTGTGGGCCCTAGTTTTCAGGTGTGGTTTTCATCTCTAGTTCTTGGCTCTAGTTGTGCACCCTAGTTTTCAGGTGCAGTTTTCATCTCTAGTTCTTGGCTCTAGTTGAGGGCCCTACTTTTCAGGTGTAGTTTTTATCTCTAGTTCTAGGCTCTAGTTGTGGACCCTAGTTTTCAGTTATAATTTTCATCTCTAGTTCTTGGCTCTAGTTGTCAGATCCAGTTGTGGCCCCTAGTTTTCAGCTCTAGTTGTCGGCTCTAGTTGTTGGCTTTGTTGAAAGCCCTAGTTTTCATCTCTAGTTCTCATCTCTAGTTGTGGGCCCTAGTTTTCAGGTGTAGCTTTCATCTCTAGTTCTCAGCTCTAGTTGTGGGCCCTAGTTTTCAGGTGTAGTTTTCATCTCTAGTTCTTAGTTCCAGTTGTGGCCCCTAGTTTTCAGGTGTAGTTTTCATCTCTAGTTCTTAGCTCCAGTTGTGGCCCCTAGTTTTCGACTCTAGTTCTCGGCTCTAGTTGTGGCCCCTAGTTTTCATCTCTAATTCTTCGCTCCAATTGTGGACCCTAGTTTTTGGCTCTAGTTCCTGGCTTTAGTTGTGGGCCCTAGGTTTCAGGTGCAGTTTTCATCTCTAGTTCTTGGCTCTAGTTTTGGGCCCTAGTTTTCAGGTGCAGTTTTCATCTCTAGTTCTTGGCTCTAGTTGTGGGCCCTAGTTTTCAGGTGTAGTTTTTATCTCTAGTTCTAGGCTCTAGTTGTGGTCCCTAGTTTTCAGTTATAGCTTTCATCTCTAGTTCTCGGTTCTATTTGTGGGCCCAGGTTTTCAGGTGTAGTTTTCATCTCTAGTTCTTGGCTCTAGTTGTCAGATCCAGTTGTGGCCCCTAGTTTTCAGCTCTAGTTGTCGGCTCTAGTTGTCGGCTCTGTTGTAGGCCCTAGTTTTCATCTCTAGTTCTCGGCTCTAGTTGTGGGCCCTAGTTTTCAGGTGTAGTTTTCATCTCTAGTTCTTAGCTCCAGTTGTGGCCCCTAGTTTTTGACTCTAGTTCTCGGCGCTAGTTGTGGCCCCTAGTTTTCATCTCTAATTCTTCGCTCCAATTGTGGACCCTAGTTTTTGGCTCTAGTTCCTGGCTCTAGTTGTGGGCCCTAGTTTTCAGGTGCAGTTTTCATCTCTAGTTTTTGGCTCTAGTTGTGGCCTTTAGTTTTCGGCTCTAGTTCTCAGCTCTAGTTGTGGGCTCTAGTTTCTAGCTCTAGTTTTTGGCTCTAGTTCTTGGCTCTAGTTGTGGGCCCTAGTTGTCGGCTCTAGTTCTTGGCTCTAGTTGTGGGCCCTAGTTTTCGGCTCTAGTTCTTGGCTCTAGTTGTTGGCCCTAGTTTTCATCTCTAGTTCTTGGCTCCAATTGTGGCCCCTAGTTTTTGGCTCTAGTTTCTGGCTCTAGTTGTAGGCCCTAGTTTTCAGGTGTAATTTTCATCTTTAGTTCTTCGTTCTAGTTGTGGGCCCTAGTTTTCGGCTCTAGTTCTCAGCTCTAGTTCTCGGCTCTAGTTCTCGGCTCTAGTTTTTGGCTCTAGTTCTTGGCTCTAGTTGTGGGCCCTAGTTTTCGGCTCTAGTTCTCGGCTCTAATTTTTGGCTCTAGTTATTGGCTCTAGTTCTTAGCTCTAGTTGTGGGCCCTAGTTTTCGGCTCTAGTTCTCGGCTCTAGTTGTGGGCCCTAGTTTTCAGGTGTAGTTTTCATCTCAAGTTCTTAGCTCCAGTTGTGGCCCCTAGTTTTCGGCTCTAGTTCTCGGCTCTACTTGTGAACCCTATGTTTCATCTCTAGTTCTTGGCTCCAATTGTGGCCCCTAGTTTTTGGCTCTAGTTCCTGGCTCTAGTTGTGGACCATAGTTTTCAGCTCTAATTCTCAGCTCTAGTTTTTGGCTCTAGTTCCTGGCTCTAGTTGTAGGCCCTAGTTTTCAGGTGTCATTTTAATTTCTAGTTCCTGGCTCTAGTTGTGGGCCCTAGTTTTCGGCTCTAGTTGTGGGCCCTAGTTTTTTGCTTTAGTTCTCGGCTCTAATTGTGGGCCCTAGTTTTTGGCTCTTGTTCCTGGCTCTAGTTGTAGGCCCTAGTTTTCAGGTGTAATTTTAATTTCTAGTTCTTGGCTCGAGTTGTGGGCCCTAGTTTTCAGCTCTAGTTCTCGGCTCTAGTTTTTGGCTCTAGTTCTCGGCCCTAGTTGTGGGCCCTAGTTTTTGGCTCTAGTTCTCAGGCCCTAGTTGTGGGCCCTAGTTTTTGGCTCTAGTTCTTGGCTCTAGTTGTTGGCCCTAGTTTTCATCTCTAGTTCTTGGCTCCAATTGTGGCCCCTAGTTTTTGGCTCTAGTTTCTGGCTCTAGTTGTAGGCCCTAGTTTTCAGGTGTAATTTTCATCTTTAGTTCTTCGTTCTAGTTGTGGGCCCTAGTTTTCGGCTCTAGTTCTCAGCTCTAGTTCTCGGCTCTAGTTCTCGGCTCTAGTTTTTGGCTCTAGTTCTTGGCTCTAGTTGTGGGCCCTAGTTTTCGGCTCTAGTTCTCGGCTCTAATTTTTGGCTCTAGTTATTGGCTCTAGTTCTTAGCTCTAGTTGTGGGCCCTAGTTTTCGGCTCTAGTTCTCGGCTCTAGTTCTTGGCTCTGGTTGTGGGCCCTAGTTTTCGGCTCTAGTTCTTGGCTCTAGTTGTTGGCCCTAGTTTTCATCTCTAGTTCTTGGCTCCAATTGTGGCCCCTAGTTTTTGGCTCTAGTTTCTGGCTCTAGTTGTAGGCCCTAGTTTTCAGGTGTAATTTTCATCTCTAGTTCTTCGTTCTAGTTGTGGGCCCTAGTTTTCGGCTCTAGTTCTCAGCTCTAGTTCTCGGCTCTAGTTTTTGGCTCTAGTTATTGGCTCTAGTTCTTGGCTCTAGTTGTGGGCCCTAGTTTTTGGCTCTAGTTCTTGGCTCTAGTTGTGGGCCCTAGTTTTCGGCTCTAGTTCTCGGCTCTAATTTTGGCTCTAGTTATTGGCTCTAGTTCTTAGCTCTAGCTGTGGGCCCTAGTTTTCGGCTCTAGTTCTCGGCTCTAGTTGTGGGCCCTAGTTTTCAGGTGTAGTTTTCATCTCAAGTTCTTAGCTCCAGTTGTGGCCCCTAGTTTTCCTGTCTAGTTCTCGGCTCTACTTGTGAACCCTAGTTTTCATCTCTAGTTCTTGGCTCCAATTGTGGCCCCTAGTTTTTGGCTCTAGTTCCTGGCTCTAGTTGTGGACCATAGTTTTCAGCTCTAATTCTCAGCTCTAGTTTTTGGCTCTAGTTCCTGGCTCTAGTTGTAGGCCCTAGTTTTCAGGTGTCATTTTAATTTCTAGTTCCTGGCTCTAGTTGTGGGCCCTAGTTTTTGGCTTTAGTTCTCGGCTCTAATTGTGGGCCCTAGTTTTTGGCTCTAGTTCCTGGCTCTAGTTGTAGGCCCTAGTTTTCAGGTGTAATTTTAATTTCTAGTTCTTGGCTCGAGTTGAGGGCCCTAGTTTTCAGCTCTAGTTCTCGGCTCTAGTTTTTGGCTCTTGTTCTCGGCCCTAGTTGTGGGCCCTAGTTTTTGGCTCTAGTTCTTGGCTCTAGTTGTGGGCCCTAGTTTTCGGCTCTAGTTCTTGGCTCTGGTTGTGGGCCCTAGTTTTTAAACCTTGTTCTCGGCTCTAATTGTGGGCCCTAGTTTTTGGCTCTAGTTCTTGGCTCTGGTTGTGGGCCCTAGTTTTTGGCTCTAGTTCTCGGCTCTAGTTTTTGGCCCTAGTTTTTGGCTCTAGTTCTTGGCCCTAGTTTTTGGCTCTAGTTCTTGGCCCTAGTTTTTGGCTCTAGTTCTTGGCCCTAGTTTTTGGCTCTAGTTCTTGGCTCTAGTTTTTGGCTCTAGTTCTTGGCCCTAGTTGTTGGCCCTAGTTTTTGGCTCTAGTTCTTGGCTCTGTTTGTGGGCCCTAGTTTTTGGCTCTAGTTGTGAGCCCTAGTTTTTGGCACTAGTTCTCGGCTCTAGTTGTGGGCCCTAGTTTTTGGCTCTAGTTCTCGGCTCTAGTTGTGGGCCCTAGTTTTCGGCTCTAGTTCTCGGCTCTAGTTGTGGGCCCTAGTTTTTGGCTTTTGTTCTTGGCTCTAGTTCTCGGCTCTAGTTCTGGGCCCTAGTTTTTGGCTCTAGTTTATTTTATTTTATTTTATTTATTTCAGGTACTTATATAGCGCCGTCAATTTACGCGGCGCTTTACATATACATTGTACATTTACATCAGTCCCTACCCTCAAGGAGCTTACAATCTAAGGTCCCTAACTCACATTCATACATACTAGGGACAATTTAGACAGGATCCAATTAACCTACCAGCATGTCTTTGGAGTTCTTGGCTCTGGTTGTGGGCCCTAGGTTTCGGCTCTAGTTCTCGGCTCTAGTTGTGGGACCTAGTTTTTGGCTCTAGTTCTTGGCTCTAGTTGTGGGCCCTATTTTTTAAATCTTGTTCTCAGGCTCTAGTTGTGGGCCCTAGTTTTTGGCTCTTGTTCTTGGCTCTAGTTCTCGGCTCTAGTTGTGGGCCCTAGTTTTTGGCTCTAGTTCTTGGCTCTGGTTGTGGGCCATAGTTTTCAGCTCTAGTTCTTGGCTCTAGTAGTGGGCCCTAGTTTTCAGTTGTAGTTTTCATCTCTAGTTCTTAGTTGTGAGACTAGTTTGCAGCCCTAGCTTGTGAGTGGCTAAGCGGGATAGCCATGTGACCTTGCTGAGTGCAGATACGATTGGTGTGTATGGTAATGTATAGTTGTGGGCCCTAGTTTTCGGCTCTAGTTCTCAGCTCTAGTTTTTGGCTCTAGTTCTCGGCTCTGGTTGTGGGCCCTAGTTTTCAAATCTTGTTCTCGGCTCTAGTTGTGGGCCCTAGTTTTCAAATCTTGTTCTCGGCTCTAGTTGTGGGCCCTAGTTTTCAAATCTTGTTCTCGGCTCTAGTTGTGGTCCCTAGTTTTTGGCTCTAGCTCTAGGCTCTAGTTGTGGGCCCTAGTTTTGATCTCTACTTCTTGGCTCCAATTGTGGCCCCTAGTTTTTGGCTCTAGTTCCTGGCTCTAGTTGTGGGCCCTAGTTTTCGGCTCTAGTTCTCGGCTTTAGTTGTGGGCCCTAGTTTTTGGCTCTAGTTATGGACCATATTTTTCGGCTCTAGTTCTCAGCTCTAGTTTTTGGCTCTAGTTCTTGGCTCTAGTTATGGGCCCTAGTTTTCAAATCTCGTTCTCGGCTCTAGTTGTGGGCCTTAGTTTTCAGTTGTAGTTTTCATCTCTAGTTCATAGTTGTGAGACTAGTTTGCAGCCCTAGCTAAGCGGGATAGTCATGTGACCTTGCTGAGTGCAGATACGATTGGTGTGTATGGCAATGTATAGTTGTCGGCCCTAGTTTTTGGCTCTAGTTCTCGGCTCTAGTTGTGGGCCCTAGTTTTTGGCTCTTGTTCTTCGCTCTTGTTCTTGGCTCTAGTTTTTGGCTCTAGTTGTGGGCCCTAGTTTTTGGCTCTAGTTCTTGGCTCTGGTTGTGGGCCCTAGTTTTCAGCTCTAGTTCTCGGCTCTAGTTGTGGGCCCTAGCTTTGGCTCTTGTTCTCGGCTCTAGTTGTGGGCTCTAGTTGTGGGCCCTAGTTTTTGGCTCTAGTTCTCGGCTCTAGTTGTGGGCCCTAGTTTTTGGCTCTTGTTCTTGGCTCTAGTTCTCGGCTCTAGTTGTGGGCCCTAGTTTTTGGCTCTAGTTCTTGGCTCTAGTTGTGGGCCCTAGTTTTCAGCTCTAGTTCTCGGCTCTAGTTGTGGGCCCTAGTTTTTGGCTCTTGTTCTCGGCTCTAGTTGTGGGCTCTAGTTGTGGGCCCTAGTTTTTGGCTCTTGTTCTCGGCTCTAGTTGTGGGCTCTAGTTGTGGGCCCTAGTTTTCGGCTCTAGTTCTCGGCTCTAGTTGTGGGCCCTAGTTTTTGGCTCTAGTTCTTGGCTCTGGTTGTGGGCCCTAGTTTTCAGCTCTAGTTCTTGGTTCTAGTTGTAGGCCCTAGTTTTTGGCTCTAGTTCTCAGCTCTAGTTGTGGGCCCTAGTTATTTCGCTCATATCTTGGCTCTAGTTGTGGGCCCTAGTTTTCAAATCTTGTTCTCAGCTCTAGTTGTGGGCCCTAGTTTTCAGTTGTAGTTTTCATCTCTAGTTCTTAATTGTGAGACTAGTTTGCAGCCCTAGCTTGTGAGTGGCTAAGCGGGATAGCCATGTGACCTTGCTGAGTGCAGATACGATTGGTGTGTATGGCAATGTATAGTTGTGGGCCCTAGTTTTTGGCTCTAGTTCTCGGCTCTAGTTGTGGGCCCTAGTTTTCAAATCTTGTGGGCCCTAGTTTTTGGCTCTAGTTCTCGGCTCTAGTTGTGGGCCCTAGTTTTTGGCTCTAGTTCTCGGCTCTAGTTGTGGGCCCTAGATTTTGGCTCTAGTTCTCGGCTCTAGTTGTGGGCCCTAGTTTTTGGCTCTAGTTCTCGGCTCTAGTTGTGGGCCCTAGTTTTTGGCTCTAGTTCTCGGCTCTAGTTGTGGGCCCTAGTTTTTGGCTCTAGTTCTCGGCTCTAGTTGTGGGCCCTAGTTTTTGGCTCTAGTTCTCGGCTCTAGTTGTGGGCCCTAGTTTTTGGCTCTAGTTCTCGGCTCTAGTTGTGGGCCCTAGTTTTTGGCTCTAGTTCTCGGCTCTAGTTGTGGGCCCTAGTTTTTGGCTCTAGTTCTCGGCTCTAGTTGTGGGCCCTAGTTTTTGGCTCTAGTTCTCGGCTCTAGTTGTGGGCCCTAGTTTTTGGCTCTAGTTCTCAGCTCTAGTTGTAGGCCCTAGTTTTCAGTTGTAGTTTTCATCCCTAGTTCTTAGTTGTGAGACTAGTTTGCAGCCCTAGCTTGTGAGTGGCTAAGCATGATAGCCATGTGACCTCGCTGAGCACAGATACGATTGGTGTGTATGGCAATGTATGGTTGTACACATCTAGACAGCGAGCCCCTACTATGATGGCAGCAGTGAAAGGGTTACACAGACATGACCTCATCGTCTCTCCAAGGGGCCATTATCGCTGTGCTAATATTAGGATGTTGGATAAACAGAGACTCGAGAAATCGGGGAAGGGTCCAAATCCCTTCATACTTTCCATAGATGACATTAACCCCTCTCAGGCCGGAGATGTCGAACGTCACAGGACACCCCATGTCACCGGTACAACATAATGTAAAGAATTCACCAGCTGTTACTCCAGATGTTTCCACATATGATTCCCAAAACCTTTCCTATACACGGCCTGAACACGTCAGGACAAGGATCCTTTGTTGTAGGAAGCTTCCCACCCCCAACATAGAAGAACCTCAATATCTTCCAGACTCCGGGATCGGCCCCTCTCTGGGGAATATCAGGAAGGTTCAGAAGCTATAAGAAGACAGACTACATAGTTACATAGTATTACATTGTTACATAGTAGGTGAGGTTGAAAAAAGACACAAGTCCATCAAGTCCAACCTATGTGTGTGATTATATGTCAGTATTACATTGTATATCTCTGTATGTTGTGGTTGTACTACAAATGTATGAAACATATTCTGGACAGGGGGACATGGAACACGTGTGCAACATATACTGGAGGAGGGGACATGGAACAGGTCTACAACATATGCCTGAGGAGGGGACATGTAACATGTGTCCATTGTCCAACATATAATGGAGGAGGGGACATTGAACACGTGTCAAATATATACCGGAGAGAGGACATGGAACACGTGTCCAACATGTACTGGAGGGAGGACATGGAACACGTGTCCAACATGTACCAGAGAGGACATGGAACACGTGTGCAACATATACTGGAGGAAGATCATGGAACAGGTCTACAACATATGCCTGAGGAGGGGACATGTAACATGTGTCCTTTGTCCAACATATAATGGAGGAGGGGACATTGAACACGTGTCAAATATATACTGGGGAAGAGGACAGGGAACACGTGCACAACATGTACCACAGGAAAGGATGTGTAACATGTGTCCAACATATACTGGAGGAAAGGACATGGAACACGTGTTCAACATGTACCAGAGGGAGGACATGGAACACGTGTCCAACATGTACCAGAGAGGACATGGAACACGTGTCCCACATATACTGGAGGAGAGGACATGCAACATGTGTCCAATATGTAATGGAGGGAGGACATGGAACACATGTCCAACATGTACCAGAGAGGACATGGAACATGTGTCCCACATATACTGGAGGAGGGGACATTGAACACATGTACAACATGTACCAGGGGGAGGACATGGAACACGTGTCCAACATGTACCGAGGAGAGTACATGGAACACATGTCAAACATGTACCTGGAGGAGAGGACATGGAACACATGTACAACATGTACCAAGGAGAGGACATAGAACACATGTACAACATACACCAGAAGAAAGGACATGGAACATGTGTGCAAAATATACCAGAGGAAAGGACATGGATCACATGTATAACATGTACTGAATGAGAGGACATGAAACCTGTGTATAACATGTACCAGGGTCCAGGGGAGAGGTCATAGAATATGTGTGCAACATATACCAGAGGAGAGGACATGGAACATGTGTCCAACATTTACTCAGAAGAGGGGACACAACACGTGTACAACATATACTGGAGGAGAGGACATGGAACACATGTACAACATGTATTGGAGGAGAGGACATGGAACATATGTACAACATATACCAGATGAGAGGGCATGGAAAATGTGTCCAACATGTAACGGAGGAGAGAACATGGAACGTGTGTCCAACATGTACCAAAGGAGAAGACATGGAACATGTGTACAACATGTATTGGAGGAGAGGACATGGAACACATGTACAACATGTACTAGAGGAGAGTACCTGGAAAACGTATAGAACATGTATCAGGGAGAGTACATGGAACACATGTCCAACATGTATCAGGGAGAGTACATGGAACACATGTCCAACATGTACTAGAAGAGGGAGAACATGGAACACGCATACAATATGTACTAGAGGAGAGGACATGGAACACATGTACAACTAGTACCGGAGGAGAGGACATGGAACATGTGTACAACATATACCCGAGGATACACGTGTACAACATATACCAGAGGAGAGGACATGGAACACATGTACAACATACACCAGAAGAAAGGACATGGAACATGTGTGCAACATATACCTGAGGAAAGGACATGGAACATGTGTATAACGTACTGAATGAGAGGACATGGAACATGTGTATAACATGTACCAGGGGAGAGGTCATAGAATACGTGTGCAAAATATACTAGGGGAGAGGACATGGAACATGTGTCCAACATATACCAGAGGAGGGGGACATGGAACATGTGTACAAAATATACCGGAGGAGAGGACATGGAACACTTGTACAACGTGTATTGGAGGAGAGGACATGGAACACATGTACAACATATAACAGAGAGGAGGACATGGAACATGTGTCCAACATGTAACGGAGGAGAGAACATGGAACACATGTCCAACATGTACCGAAGGAGAGGACATGAAACACATGTCCAACATGTACCGGAGGAGAGGACATGGAAGACGTGTGCCAACACGTACTAGAGGAGAGTACATGGAACATGTGTACAACATGTACCAGGGAGAGTACATGAAACACATATCCAACATGTACTGGAGGAGAGAACATGGAACACATGTACAGCATATACCAGAGAAGGGGACATGGAACACGTATTACAACATGTACCGGGGGGGGGGGACATAGAACACATATTACAACATATACCGGAGGAGGACACTCTCCAGGATTAGGACATCCCCTCAGGATTAGGACATTCCCAAGGATTAGGACACCCTCCTGGATTAGGACACCCCCAGGATTAGGACACCCTCCTGGATTAGGACACCCCCAGGATTAGGACACCCTCCGGGATTAGGACACTCCCAAGGATTAGGACACCCTCCTGGATGAGGACACCCCCAGGATTAGGGCACCCCCAGGATTAGGACACCCCACAGGATTAGGACACTCCTCAGGATTAGGACACCCTCCGGGATTAGGACACTCCCAAGGATTAGGACACCCTCCTGGATGAGGACACCCCCAGGATTAGGGCACCCCCAGGATTAGGACACCCCACAGGATTAGGACACTCCTCAGGATTAGGACACCCTCCGGGATTAGGACACTCCCAAGGATTAGGACACCCTCCTGGATTAGGACACCCCCAGGATTAGGGCACCCCCAGGATTAGGACACCCCCAGGATTAGGGCACCCCCAGGATTAGGACATCCCCTCAGGATTAGGACATTCCCAAGGATTAGGACACCCTCCTGGATTAGGACACCCCCAGGATTAGGACACCCTCCTGGATTAGGACACCCCCAGGATTAGGGCACCCCCAGGATTAGGACACTCCCAAGGATTAGGACACCCTCCTGGATTAGGACACCCCCAGGATTAGGGCACCCCCAGGATAAGGACACCCCGCAGGATTAGGACACTCCTCAGGATTAGGACACCCTCCAGGAATAGGACACCCTCCAGGATTAGGGCACCCACAAGGATTAGAACACCCCCAGGATTAGGGCACCCACAAGGATTAGGACACCCTCAGGATTAGGGCACCCTCCTGGATTAGGACACCCCCAGGATTAGAACACCCCCAGGATTAGGGAACCCCCAGGATTAGGACACTGCCCAGGATTAGTACACCCCACAGGATTAGGACACTCCTCAGGATTAGGACACCCTCCAGGATTAGGACACACACAAGAATTAGGACACCCCCAAGGAATAGGACACTCCCCAGAACTAGGAATCCCCAGGATTAGGACACCCTTCAGGATTAGGACACCCCCAAGGATTAGAGCACTCCCCAGGATTAGAACACTCCCCAGGATTAGGAAACCTCCAGGATTAGGGCGCCCTCCAGGATTAGGACACCCCCAGGATTAGGACACCCTCCAGGATTAGTACACTTCCCAGGATTAGGACACTCCCCAGGATTAGGACATCCCCTCAGGATTAGGACATTCCCAAGGATTAGGACACCCTCCTGGATTAGGACACCCCCAGGATTAGGACACCCTCCAGGATTAGGACACTTCCAAAGGTTAGGACACCCTCCTGGATTAGGACACCCCCAGGATTAGGGCACCCCCAGGATTAGGACACCCCACAGGATTAGGACACTCCTCAGGATTAGGACATCCTCCAGGAATATCCCCTCAGGGACATGCCCTCAGGATTAGGACATTCCCAAAGATTAGGACACCCTCCTGGATTAGGACACCCCCAGGATTAGGACACCCTCCAGGATTAGGACACTCCCAAGGGTTAGGACACCCTCCTGGATTAGGACACCCCCAGGATTAGGGCACCCCCAGGATTAGGACACCCCACAGGATTAGGACACTCCTCAGGATTAGGACACTCCTCAGGATTAGGACATCCTCCAGGAATAGGACACCCTCCAGGATTAGGGCACCCACAAGGATTAGAACACCCCCAGGATTAGGGCATTTACAAGGATTAGAACACCCTCAGGATTAGGGCACCCTCCTGGATTAGGACACCCCCAGGATTAGGGAACCCCCAGGATTAGGACACTGCCCAGGATTAGGACACCCCACAGGATTAGGGCACTCCTCAGGATTAGGACACTCCCAGGATTAGGACACCCTCCAGGATTAGGGCGCCCTCCAGGATTAGGACACCCCCAGGATTAGGACACCCTCCAGGATTAGGACACCCTCCAAGAGTACAACATGTATTGGAGGAGAGGACATGGAACATATGTACAACATATACCAGATGAGAGGGCATGGAAAATGTGTCCAACATGTAACGGAGGAGAGAACATGGAACGTGTGTCCAACATGTACCAAAGGAGAAGACATGGAACATGTGTACAACATGTACTGGGGAGAGTACATGGAACATGTGTCCAACATGTATTGGAGGAGAGGACATGGAACACATGTACAACATGTACTAGAGGAGAGTACCTGGAAAACGTATAGAACATGTATCAGGGAGAGTACATGGAACACATGTCCAACATGTATCAGGGAGAGTACATGGAACACATGTCCAACATGTACTAGAAGAGGGAGAACATGGAACACGCATACAATATGTACTAGAGGAGAGGACATGGAACACATGTACAACTAGTACCGGAGGAGAGGACATGGAACATGTGTACAACATATACCCGAGGATACACGTGTACAACATATACCAGAGGAGAGGACATGGAACACATGTACAACATACACCAGAAGAAAGGACATGGAACATGTGTGCAACATATACCTGAGGAAAGGACATGGAACATGTGTATAACATGTACTGAATGAGAGGACATGGAACATGTGTATAACATGTACCAGGGGAGAGGTCATAGAATACGTGTGCAAAATATACTAGGGGAGAGGACATGGAACATGTGTCCAACATATACCAGAGGAGGGGGACATGGAACATGTGTACAAAATATACCGGAGGAGAGGACATGGAACACTTGTACAACGTGTATTGGAGGAGAGGACATGGAACACATGTACAACATATAACAGAGAGGAGGACATGGAACATGTGTCCAACATGTAACGGAGGAGAGAACATGGAACACATGTCCAACATGTACCGAAGGAGAGGACATGAAACACATGTCCAACATGTACCGGAGGAGAGGACATGGAAGACGTGTGCCAACACGTACTAGAGGAGAGTACATGGAACATGTGTACAACATGTACCAGGGAGAGTACATGAAACACATATCCAACATGTACTGGAGGAGAGAACATGGAACACATGTACAGCATATACCAGAGAAGGGGACATGGAACACGTATTACAACATGTACCGGGGGGGGGGGACATAGAACACATATTACAACATATACCGGAGGAGGACACTCTCCAGGATTAGGACATCCCCTCAGGATTAGGACATTCCCAAGGATTAGGACACCCTCCTGGATTAGGACACCCCCAGGATTAGGACACCCTCCTGGATTAGGACACCCCCAGGATTAGGACACCCTCCGGGATTAGGACACTCCCAAGGATTAGGACACCCTCCTGGATGAGGACACCCCCAGGATTAGGGCACCCCCAGGATTAGGACACCCCACAGGATTAGGACACTCCTCAGGATTAGGACACCCTCCGGGATTAGGACACTCCCAAGGATTAGGACACCCTCCTGGATGAGGACACCCCCAGGATTAGGGCACCCCCAGGATTAGGACACCCCACAGGATTAGGACACTCCTCAGGATTAGGACACCCTCCGGGATTAGGACACTCCCAAGGATTAGGACACCCTCCTGGATTAGGACACCCCCAGGATTAGGGCACCCCCAGGATTAGGACACCCCCAGGATTAGGGCACCCCCAGGATTAGGACATCCCCTCAGGATTAGGACATTCCCAAGGATTAGGACACCCTCCTGGATTAGGACACCCCCAGGATTAGGACACCCTCCTGGATTAGGACACCCCCAGGATTAGGGCACCCCCAGGATTAGGACACTCCCAAGGATTAGGACACCCTCCTGGATTAGGACACCCCCAGGATTAGGGCACCCCCAGGATAAGGACACCCCGCAGGATTAGGACACTCCTCAGGATTAGGACACCCTCCAGGAATAGGACACCCTCCAGGATTAGGGCACCCACAAGGATTAGAACACCCCCAGGATTAGGGCACCCACAAGGATTAGGACACCCTCAGGATTAGGGCACCCTCCTGGATTAGGACACCCCCAGGATTAGAACACCCCCAGGATTAGGGAACCCCCAGGATTAGGACACTGCCCAGGATTAGTACACCCCACAGGATTAGGACACTCCTCAGGATTAGGACACCCTCCAGGATTAGGACACACACAAGAATTAGGACACCCCCAAGGAATAGGACACTCCCCAGAACTAGGAATCCCCAGGATTAGGACACCCTTCAGGATTAGGACACCCCCAAGGATTAGAGCACTCCCCAGGATTAGAACACTCCCCAGGATTAGGAAACCTCCAGGATTAGGGCGCCCTCCAGGATTAGGACACCCCCAGGATTAGGACACCCTCCAGGATTAGTACACTTCCCAGGATTAGGACACTCCCCAGGATTAGGACATCCCCTCAGGATTAGGACATTCCCAAGGATTAGGACACCCTCCTGGATTAGGACACCCCCAGGATTAGGACACCCTCCAGGATTAGGACACTTCCAAAGGTTAGGACACCCTCCTGGATTAGGACACCCCCAGGATTAGGGCACCCCCAGGATTAGGACACCCCACAGGATTAGGACACTCCTCAGGATTAGGACATCCTCCAGGAATATCCCCTCAGGGACATGCCCTCAGGATTAGGACATTCCCAAAGATTAGGACACCCTCCTGGATTAGGACACCCCCAGGATTAGGACACCCTCCAGGATTAGGACACTCCCAAGGGTTAGGACACCCTCCTGGATTAGGACACCCCCAGGATTAGGGCACCCCCAGGATTAGGACACCCCACAGGATTAGGACACTCCTCAGGATTAGGACACTCCTCAGGATTAGGACATCCTCCAGGAATAGGACACCCTCCAGGATTAGGGCACCCACAAGGATTAGAACACCCCCAGGATTAGGGCATTTACAAGGATTAGAACACCCTCAGGATTAGGGCACCCTCCTGGATTAGGACACCCCCAGGATTAGAACACCCCCAGGATTAGGGAACCCCCAGGATTAGGACACTGCCCAGGATTAGGACACCCCACAGGATTAGGGCACTCCTCAGGATTAGGACACTCCCAGGATTAGGACACCCTCCAGGATTAGGGCGCCCTCCAGGATTAGGACACCCCCAGGATTAGGACACCCTCCAGGATTAGGACACCCTCCAAGATTAAGACATTCTCCAGGATTAGGACACCTCCAGGATTAGGGCACCCCCAGGATTAGGGAACCCCCAGGATTAGAACACTCCCAGGATTAGGGAACCCCCAGGATTAGGACACTGCCCAGGATTAGTACACCCCACAGGATTAGGACACTCCTCAGGATTAGGACACCCTCCAGGATTAGGACACACACAAGAATTAGGACACCCCCCAGGAATAGGACACCCTCCAGGATTAGGACACTCCTAGGATTAGGACACCCTCCAGTATTAGGACACCCACAAGCATTACTACACTACCCAGAACTAGGAATCCCCAGGATTAGGACACCCTTCAGGATTAGGACACCCCCAAGGATTAGGGCACTCCCCAGGATTAGGACACTCCCCAGGATTAGGACACCTCCAGGATTAGGGCGCCCTCCAGGATTAGGACACCCCCAGGATTAGGACACCCACCAGGATTAGTACACTTCCCAGGATTAGTAAACTTCCCAGGATTAGGACACTCCCCAGGATTAGGACATCCCCTCAGGATTAGGACATTCCCAAGGATTGGGAGACCCTCCTGGATTAGGACACCCCCAGGATTAGGACACCCTCCAGGATTAGGACACCCCCAGGATTAGGGCACCCCCAGGATTAGGACACTCCCAAGGATTAGGGCACCCCCAGGATTAGGACACCCCACAGGATTAGGACACTCCTCAGGATTAGGACATCCTCCAGGAATATCCCCTCAGGGACATCCCCTCAGGATTAGGACATTCCCAAAGATTAGGACACCCTCCTGGATTAGGACACCCCCAGGATTAGGACACCCTCCAGGATTAGGACACTCCCAAGGGTTAGGACACCCTCCTGGATTAGGACACCCCCAGGATTAGGGCACCCCCAGGATTAGGACACCCCACAGGATTAGGACACTCCTCAGGATTAGGACACTCCTCAGGATTAGGACATCCTCCAGGAATAGGACACCCTCCAGGATTAGGGCACCCACAAGGATTAGAACACCCCCAGGATTAGGGCATTCACAAGGATTAGAACACCCTCAGGATTAGGGCACCCTCCTGGATTAGGACACCCCCAGGATTAGAACACCCCCAGGATTAGGGAACCCCCAGGATTAGGACACTGCCCAGGATTAGGACACCCCACAGGATTAGGGCACTCC
Organism: Lithobates clamitans; assembly: GCA_037952925.1. Classification (NCBI taxonomy): domain Eukaryota; kingdom Metazoa; phylum Chordata; class Amphibia; order Anura; family Ranidae; genus Lithobates; species Lithobates clamitans. Next base: position 166,245 of record JBBGZY010003007.1, on the reverse strand, counting down.
TCAGGATTAGGACACTCCCAGGATTAGGACACCCTCCAGGATTAGGGCGCCCTCCAGGATTAGGACACCCCCAGGATTAGGACACCCTCCAGGATTAGGACACCCTCCAAGATTAAGACATTCTCCAGGATTAGGACACCTCCAGGATTAGGGCACCCCCAGGATTAGGGAACCCCCAGGATTAGAACACTCCCAGGATTAGGGAACCCCCAGGATTAGGACACTGCCCAGGATTAGTACACCCCACAGGATTAGGACACTCCTCAGGATTAGGACACCCTCCAGGATTAGGACACACACAAGAATTAGGACACCCCCCAGGAATAGGACACCCTCCAGGATTAGGACACTCCTAGGATTAGGACACCCTCCAGTATTAGGACACCCACAAGCATTACTACACTACCCAGAACTAGGAATCCCCAGGATTAGGACACCCTTCAGGATTAGGACACCCCCAAGGATTAGGGCACTCCCCAGGATTAGGACACTCCCCAGGATTAGGACACCTCCAGGATTAGGGCGCCCTCCAGGATTAGAACACCCCCAGGATTAGGACACCCACCAGGATTAGTACACTTCCCAGGATTAGTAAACTTCCCAGGATTAGGACACTCCCCAGGATTAGGACATCCCCTCAGGATTAGGACATTCCCAAGGATTGGGAGACCCTCCTGGATTAGGACACCCCCAGGATTAGGACACCCTCCAGGATTAGGACACCCCCAGGATTAGGGCACCCCCAGGATTAGGACACTCCCAAGGATTAGGACACCCTCCTGGATTAGGACACCCCCAGGATTAGGGCACCCCCAGGATTAGGAAACCCCACAGGATTAGGACACTCCTCAGGATTAGGACACCCTCCAGGAATAGGAAACCCTCCAGGATTAGGGCACCCACAAGGATTAGAACACCCCCAGGATTAGGGCACCCACAAGGATTAGGACACCCTCAGGATTAGGGCACCCTCCTGGATTAGGACACCCCCAGGATTAGGACACACACAAGAATTAGGACACCCCCCAGGAATAGGACACCCTCCAGGATTAGGACACTCCTAGGATTAGGACACCCTCCAGTATTAGGACACCCACAAGCATTACTACACTCCCCAGAACTAGGAATCCCCAGGATTAGGACACCCTTCAGGATTAGGACACCCCCAAGGATTAGGGCACTCCCCAGGATTAGAACACTCCCCAGGATTAGGACACCTCCAGGATTAGGGCGCCCTCCAGGATTAGGACACCCCCAGGATTAGGACACCCTCCAGGATTAGTACACTTCCCAGGATTAGGACACTCCCCAGGATTAGGACATCCCCTCAGGATTAGGACATTCCCAAGGATTAGGACACCCTCCTGGATTAGGACACCCCCAGGATTAGGACACCCTCCAGGATTAGGACACTCCCAAGGATTAGGACACCCTCCTGGATTAGGACACCCCCAGGATTAGGGCACCCCCAGGATTAGGACATCCCACAGGATTAGGACACTCCTCAGGATTAGGACATCCTCCAGGAATAGGACACCCTCCAGGTTTAGGGCACCCACAAGGATTAGAACACCCCCAGGATTAGGGCACCCACAAGGATTAGAACACCCTCGGGATTAGGGTACCCTCCTGGGTTAGGACACCCCCAGGAATAGAACACCCCCAGGATTAGGGAACCCTCAGGATTAGGACACTGCCCAGGATTAGGACACCCCACAGGATTAGGGCACTCCTCAGGATTAGGACACCCTCCAGGATTAGGACACTCCCAGGATTAGGACACCCTCCAGTATTAGGACACCCACAAGCATTACTACACTCCCCAGAACTAGGAATCCTCAGGATTAGGGCGCCCTCCAGGATTAGGACACCCCCAGGATTAGGACACCCTCCAGGATTAGGACACCCTTCAGGATTAAGACACCCTCCAAGATTAAGACATTCTCCAGGATTAGGACACCTCCAGGATTAGGGCGCCCTCCAAGATTTGGACACCCTCTAGGATTAGGATGCCCCCAGGATTAGGATAACCCCCAGGATTAGGAGATTCTCCAGGATTAGGATACCTTCAGGATTAGGGCACCCTCCAGGATCAGGGCTCCCTCCAGTATTAGGACATTCCAAAGGATTAGGGCACCCCTAGGATTAAAACACCCCCTCCAAGGACTAGGACACCCATAGGATTATTGTCCTCCAGGGTTAAGATATCTTCCAGGATTATGACACCCCCAGGATTAGGACACCCTCCTTGATTATGACACCCTCCAGGATTAGGACACTCCCCAGGATTAGGACACCCCTCAGAATTACACTCCTAAGATTAGGGTGTCCTCCAGAATTAGGACACCCTCCGGGATTAGGACACCTCCAGAATTAGGACACCCTCCAGGATTATAACACCCCCTGGATTAGGGTGTCCTTCTTGATTAGGACACCCCCGAGGATTAGGACACCCACAAGGCTTAGGACACTCCCCAGGATTATGCCCCCCCCCTGGATCTTGGCACTCCCCAGGGTTAGGACACCCTCCAGGATTAGGACACCCCCAGGATTAAGGAGCCCTCCTGGATTAGGACACCATCCAGGATTATGACACCTTCAAGGATTAGGACACTCCTCAGGATTAGGACACCCCCAGGATTAGGACACCCCCAGGATTAGGACAACCTCCAGGATTCGGACACTCCCCAGTATTAGGACATCCCCAGGATTAGGGCACTCTGCAGGATTAGGCCACCCCCCAGGATTAGAACACCCTCCAGGATTAGGACACCCACAAGGATTAGCACATTCCTCACGATTAGGACACTCCCCAAGTTTAAGACACGCTCCAGGATTAGGACACCCCCAGGATTAGGGTGCCCTCCTGGATTAGGACACCCTTCAGGAATAGGACACCCCCCAGGATTAGAACACTCCCCAGGATTAGGACATTCTCCAGGATTAGGACACCTCCAGGATTAGGACACCTCCAGGATTAGGGTGCCTGCCAGGATTAGGACACCCCTAGGATTAGGACACCCTCCAGGTTTAGGACATTCCTCAGGATTAGGACATTCTCCAGGTTTTGGGCACCCTCCAAGATTTGGACACCCCCAGGATTAGGACTCCTAGGATTCGGACAGCCCCCCAAGATTAGAACATTCTCCAGGCTTAGGACACCTTCAGGATTAGGGCACCCTCCAGGATTAGGACACCTTCCAGGATTAGGACACTCCCCAGGATTAGGGCACCCCTAGGATTAGAACACCCCCAAGGATTAGGACACCCCTAGGATTAGGGCATCCTCCAGGGTTAAGACATCTTCCAGGACTAGGACACCCCCAGGATTAGGACACTCCCAAAATTAGGGTGTCCTCCAGAATTAGGACACCCTCCAGGATTAGGACACCTTGCAGGATTAGGACACTCCCCAGGATTAGGGCACCCCTAGGATTAGAACACCCCCAAGGATTAGGACACCCCTAGGATTAGGGCATCCTCCAGGGTTAAGACATCTTCCAGGACTAGGACACCCCAGGATTAGGACACTCCCAAGATTAGGGTGTCCTCCAGAATTAGGACACCCTCCAGGATTAGGACACCGCTAGAATTAGGACACCCTCTAGGATTATAACACCCCCAGGATTAGGGTGTCCTCCTTGGATCTGGGCAATCCCCAGGATTTGGACACACTCCAGGATTAGGACACCCCCAGGATTAGGGAGCCCTCCTGGCTTAGGACACTCTCCAGGATTAGGACACCCTCAAGTATTAGGACACTCCCCAAGATTAAGATACCTCCAGGATTAGGACACCACCCAGGATTAGGACACCCTCTAGGATTAGGACACCCCCCAGGATTAGGACAGTCCCCAGGATTAGGACACTTCCCAGGATTAGGACAGTCCCCAGTATTAGGACATCCCCAGGATTAGGGCACTCCGCAGGATCAGGCCACCCTCTAGGATTAAGACACCCTCCAGGATTAGGACACCCTCCAGGATTAGGGCACTCCACAGGATTAGGCCACCCTCTAGGATTAAGACACCCTCTAGGATTAAGACACCCACAAGGATTAGGACATTCTTTAAGATTAGGACACCCTCCAGGATTAGGACAACCCCAGGGTTAGGTTGCCCTCCTGGATTAGGACACCCTCCAGGATTAGGGCACCCTCAAGGATTAGGACACTCCCCAGGATATAGACACCCCCCAGGATTAGGACATCCTCCAGGATTAGGACACCCCCAGGATTGGGACATTCTCCAGGATTAGGACATCTTCAGGATTAGAACACCCCCCAGGATTAGGACACCCCTAGGATTAGGACACTCCGAAGGATTAGCACACCCTCCAGGATTAGGACACCCTCCAGGATTAGGACACTCCCCAGGATTAGGACACCCTCAGGATTAGAACACTCCCCAGGATTAGGACACCCCTATAATTAGGGCGTCCTCCAGAATTAGGACACTCCCCAAGATTAGGACACCCCCCCAGGATTAGGACACTCCACAGGATTACAACACCCCCAGGATTAGGACACTCCCCAGGATTAGCACTCCCTCCAGGATTAGGACACCCTCCTTGATTAGGACACCCTCCAGGATTAGAACACTCCCCATGATTAGGACACCCCCAGGATTATGACACTCTCCCCAGGATTACGACACTCCCTAGGATATGGACACCCCCATAATTAGGGCGTCCTCCATGATTAAGACACTCCCCAGGATTAGGACCCCCCCAGGATTAGGACACTCTCAAGGAATAGGACACCCCCAGGATTAGGACACTCCCCAGGATTAGGACAACCCCCCCAGGATTAGGACACTCTCCAGGATTAGGACACCCCCAGGATTAGGACACTCCCCAGGATTAGGACCCCCCCAGGATTAGGACACTCTCCAGGATTAGGACACCCCCAGGGTTAGGACACTCCCCAGGATTACAACACCCTCCCAGGATTAGAACACTCCCCAGGATTACAACACCCTCCCAGGATTAGAACACTCCCCAGGATTAGGACATTCTCCAGGATTAGGACATCTTCAGGATTAGAACACCCCCCAGGATTAGGACACCCCTAGGATTAGGACACTCCGAAGGATTAGCACACCCTCCAGGATTAGGACACCCTCCAGGATTAGGACACTCCCCAGGATTAGGACACCCTCAGGATTAGAACACTCCCCAGGATTAGGACACCCCTATAATTAGGGCGTCCTCCAGGATTAGGACACTCCCCAAGATTAGGACACCCCCCCAGGATTAGGACACTCCACAGGATTACAACACCCCCAGGATTAGGACACTCCCCAGGATTAGCACTCCCTCCAGGATTAGGACACCCTCCTTGATTAGGACACCCTCCAGGATTAGAACACTCCCCATGATTAGGACATCCCCAGGATTACGACACTCTCCCCAGGATTACGACACTCCCTAGGATATGGACACCCCCATAATTAGGGCGTCCTCCATGATTAAGACACTCCCCAGGATTAGGACCCCCCCAGGATTAGGACACTCTCCAGGAATAGGACACCCCCAGGATTAGGACACTCCCCAGGATTAGGACACCCCCCCCCCAGGATTAGGACACTCTCCAGGATTAGGACACCCCCAGGATTAGGACACTCCCCAGGATTACAACACCCTCCCAGGATTAGAACACTCCCCAGGATTACAACACCCTCCCAGGATTAGAACACTCCCCAGGATTAGGACACTCCCCAGGATTAGAACACTCCCCAGGATTACGACACTCCCTAGGAAATGGACACCCCCATAATTAGGGCGTCCTCCATGATTAAGACACTCCCCAGGATTAGGACACCCCAAGGATTAGGGCACTCCCCAGGATTACGACACTCCCTAGGAAATGGACACCCCCATAATTAGGGCGTCCTCCATGATTAAGACACTCCCCAGGATTAGGACACTCTCCAGGAATAGGACACCCCCAGGATTAGGACACTCCCCAGGATTAGGACACCCCCCCCCAGGATTAGGACACTCTACAGGATTAGGACACCCCCAGGATTAGGACACTCCCCAGGATTACAACACCCTCCCAGGATTAGGACACTCCCCAGGATTAGCACACCCTCCAGGGTTACTACACTCCCCAGGATATGGACACCTCCAGTCATGGTTTTTAAAGGAATTGGACATTTTTAAAATTTAACTTTTAAGCATTTCAAAAAAATCACTTCTGGCCAATTTTTTCTTTTTAATTGTTTAATTTAATTCTTTTTTTTTTTTTTTTTGCATTGGTAGAACCCCCAGACGCTGCTTGGACCGGACCCAGGGCAGTATATATATATACACCGTATAATATTTATTCTCTTCTCCCTCTCATCCATCCTGGCTCTGCATTCTGCTCTGAAGCCACTTGATTTGCAGCTTTGTGTAGAGAAGAAATATTTCTGTCCTGGAGCTCTTCCCTTCCCCCAGCCGGAGCCAGCACCAACAATTACAGAGAAGGGTCAGAGGAAAATGACTGCAACATCTGCTGCGGCTGGAGCCCGGGGCCCTCAGGGGACACTCTGATCTTCTGGAGCCTAGGCATGGCCTGTAATTGTACCGGTCACTCACCCCAACCGCTGTTTACTGGCACAACAAATCTGTAACCGCAGGCCGGCCATCCCGGAGTAAATGCCGTACGGTCAGCGCTTGGCCCAGGGCTGCATCCGCCACTTCAGAATGTCAGCTCTTGGGCCCAGCACTCCCACCTCCCCGCTTCACTTTTATTTCACACAGTTTGTGAAGCTGGTTGGGTATTACTTCAAGGATCAGTCCACTTTGATACAAGGCTGCTATGCTGCCCCTCCCTTTTCATCCTCCTCACAGTGACTCTAAATAAATCTCCAGGTTCTGCACATCATGAACTCTTTATAGATGAATGAATCTTCATCTGACCACAAATTCACTGCTGGAGAATCTTCTGGGTCTAAGCATTTTATGTGATGAAAATGGATTCACCAGCAGAGAATGTTACATTCACTGTGTTACATAGATGCTGTTTTTATGGTGCCATGCTGCACATGCTTCATCCCCACCCTCGGGAAGGTCCATTAGGGTTTAGCTGTTGGATTGTTTGGGTCATTCTGCCCTTCACCAGTGATGACCCACCCGTACCTGGACCCTAGTGACCATCGACACACACGTGAACCTTTCAGTGGACTTTATTAACACACAACGAAAAAAAGGGTAGACCAAAAATTGCTGTCAGGGTACAGAATGACAACGTACTTGGCATGAAGATGAACGGCCTTCAAATCACAGGCCCTGACTGCTCCACTGGGCAGGGGCACAAGATCTATAACCCATCTCTGATAGAGAACACATACCTCCCTTCTGGGGTATATATAATGCCAATGAGGAAAGGATGTTCCTAGAAGACTAGGATCAAAGATAACCCTGGGGGAAGGGCAGCTCTGTCTCAGGGAACAAGAAAATCAAGAGACCTCTAACCAGGGAAGAGGGAAACTTGGGTTCTATGGCAGTCCCTTAATGGCCAGCCAACGGTTTCACCCGTCTCGAGCCGGCACTTTGCAGCAGCACCAGATGGTCCTCTCCACAGAAGGTCAGCCGCAGTCTCTCACCGGACCAAGATCAATCGCAGTCTCTCCACGAACCAAGAGCAGCCGCAGTCTCTCACCAGACCTGGATCAATCCCAGTCTGTCACTGGATCTCAACCATACTAGAAGCTCTGGAGAAGGAGCCTCTTCAGGGGGACCTACACTGAGGAAAGTAGGAGGGTTGGCTGGGCATTCTGTGTTCATGGGTTGGTACACTCTAGTGAATTGTGCTCCTGGACTTAAAGTTATAGAGATGACCACAGTAATAATCATTAAAAGGCTGTAGACATGTGTGAACCTTCCTTTATTTCTGAAGGTGGGCCTCAGGCCAGGAAAATGGAGTAATCCATGATGGAGACTAGGGATGAGCCGAACACCCCCCGGTTCGGTTCGCACCAGAACCCGCGAACGGACCGCAAGTTCGCACGAACGTTAGAACCCCATTGACGTCTATGGGACTCGAACGTTCGAAATCAAAAGTGCTCATTTTAAAGGCTAATTTGCATGGTATTGTCCTAAAAAGGGTTTGGGGACCCGGGTCCTACCCCAGGGGACATGTATCAATGCAAAAAAAACTTTTAAAAACGGCCGTTTTTTCGGGAGCAGTGATTTTAATGATGCTTAAAGTAAAAAAAAAAAAGTGAAATATTCCTTTAAATATCGTACCTGGGGGGTGTCTATAGTATGCCTGTAAAGTGACGCGTGTTTCCCATGTTTAGAACAGTCCCTGCACCAAATGTCATTTTTAAAGGAAAAAATCTCATTTAAAACTGCTTGCGGGTTTAATGTCATGTCGGGTCATGGCAATATGGATGAAAATCAGTGAGACAAACGGCATGGGTACCCCCCAGTCCATTACCAGGCCCTTTGGGTCTTGTATGGATATTAAGGGGAACCCCGCACCCAAATTAAAATAAGGAAAGGTCCCTATATACTCTGAACAGCAGTATACAGGCGGTGCAAACAAGACAGGGACTGTAGGTTTGTTGTTAAGTAGAATCTGTTTGTAATTTTGAACATTTTTAATGTGTTTAGCTCCAGCCAAAAAATCTTTTCTAAGCTTTTTGGAAAACATAGGGAAGGGTTATCACCCCTGTGACATTTGTTTTGCGTCTTTCCTCCTCTTCAGAAGATTTCACCTCACTTTTTTGTCCCAATGAAAAATGTTTTTTGAAAATTTGGGTTTTTTTGTGGAACAAGGATTGGAAAGCATCAGTGGAAAGGAAAAATTGTTTTCCCATATTAACTCTTACAGGAGAGAATTTCCCTTCCTTAGGGGTAGATTTCATCTCACTTCCTGTTGTCTCCTTCCGTTTGCAAGTAGGAGTCGTTTGTAAGTTAGATGTTTGAAAGTAGGGTCCTGCCCTATATACTCAGCAGAAATTTGGGCCTTAGGTGTTGCTGTGGCCAAAACACTGTAAGCCCTCACAGGGCCCTGCTGTGAAATATTAGATCAAGAATTGTAATTACATGCCCCTGTTGAACAGGAGCTGAAAAATTAGGCCTTAGGCACTGGTGCTGGTGCCACAACACTGCAACCCCTCACAGACACTCTAGTTGAAACGCAGGAACAAGCCCAGCTGCAAAGTATTGCATCAAAAATTGTAATTACACGCCCCTGTTAGACAGGGGCTGAAAAATTGGGTCTTAGGCACTGGTGCTGGTGCCACAACACTGCAACCCCTCACAGACACTCTAGTTGAAACGCAGGAACAAGCCCTGCTGCAAAGTATTGCATCAAAAATTGTAATTACACGCCCCTGTTAGACAGGGGCTGAAAAATTGGGTCTTAGGCACTGGTGCTGGTGCCACAACACTGCAACCCCTCACAGACACTCTAGTTGGAATGCAGGAACAAGCCCTGCTGCAAAGTATTGCATCAAAAATTGTAATTACACGCCCCTGTTAGACAGGGGCAGAAAAATTGGGTCTTAGGCACTGGTGCTGGTGCCACAACACTGCAACCCCTCACAGACACTCTAGTTGGAATGCAGGAACGAGCCCTGCTGCAAAGTATTACATCAAAAATTGTAATTACACGCCCCTGTTAAACAGGGGCTGAAAAATTGTGCCTTAGGCACTGGTGGTGGCGCCCAGAACCAAAAATGTTCTTACAAGCTATCAGCGTGATGATTGAGGAGGAAGAGGATAATTACTCAGGGATAGTCACTCAGCATCAGCATAGGCAGTCTTTGAAGGGATCTGAGATTTCAAAAAAAATTATTCGGTTACATCTGCATCAGGTGCTTGGTAGCTGGTGGTGATCCAAGACTGATTCATTTTTATGAAGGTCAGCCGATCGACCGAGTCGGTGGACAGACGCACCCTGTGATCGGTTACCACGCCTCCAGCAGCACTGAATGTGCGTTCCGAAAGAACGCTGGATGCAGGACAGGCCAGTAGCTCAATTGCATACTGTGCAAGCTCTGGCCAGTGATCCATCCTCAAGACCCAGTAACCCAGAGGATTTTCGGTGGGAAAGGTGTCCAAGTCTGATCTTGCCCCTAGGTATTCCTGCACCATGTAAAACAGACGCTGGCGATGGTTGCTGGAACCGATCATACCTTGGGGCTGCGGACCAAAAAATTGTCTGAACGCATCGGTCAGACGGCCACCTTCTCCACCGCTCCTTCTTTGACTGACCGAAGCCTCAGCAACACGTTGTCCAGAAACAGGAGTTTGTAACCTCCCAGTCTCTGGGAACGCGTTGCACAGACCTTTCTGCAAGGCCTCCCGAAGATGTTTCATCCTCTGCTCCCTCTGCGATGGCAAGATAAGGTCCGCAACCTTACCCTTGTAACGTGGATCAAGGAGGGTTGCCAGCCAGTATTGGTCCTTCTCCTTGATACCACGAATACGAGGATCCTTACGCAGGCTTTGCAGGATCAGGGAGGCCATGCAGCGTAGGTTTGCTGAGGCATTCGGTCCGGAGTCCTCTGGGTCACTAAGGACAACAACGTCCGCAGCCACCTCCTCCCAGCCACGTACAAGTCCATGTGTTCCTTGGGACTGATCCCTTAAAGACTGCTGATGCTGAGTGCCAGGCTCCACCTCCATACTGACACAATCTTCCTCCTCCTCCTCCTCCTCCTCCTCGTCCTCTTCCTGTGTGATCGGCGGGCACGCAGGAACACTGTCTGGATAAAGGGGGCCTTGAGAGCTAAGGAAGTCCTCCTCTTCCTGCCTCTGTTCTGCCTCAAGTGCCCTGTCCATTATCCCACGCAGCGTGTGCTCCAACAGGTGGACAAGGGGGACAGTGTCACTGATGCATGCACTGTCAGTGCTCACCATCCTCGTGGCCTCCTCGAATGGTGACAGGACAGTGCATGCATCCCTGATCATGGCCCACTGGCGTGGGGAAAAAAAACCAAGGTCCCCTGACCCTGTCCTGGTGCCATAGTCGCACAGGTACTCATTGATGGCCCTCTGCTGCGTGTGCAGCCGCTGCAGCATGGCCAACGTCGAGTTCCACCTGGTGGGCATGTCACAGATTAGGCGGTTCTTGGGCAGGTTAAACTCCTTTTGGAGGTCCGTCAGCCGAGCACTGGCATTATATGACCGGCGGAAATGCACACAGACTTTCCTGGCCTGCCTCAGGACATCCTGTAAGCCCGGGTACCTGCCCAAGAACCGCTGCACCACCAAGTTAAGGACGTGAGCCAAACAGGGCACATGGGTCAGTTGTCCCTGTCGGAGGGCAGAGAGGAGGTTGGTGCCATTGTCGCAAACCACCATTCCTGCCTTAAGTTGGCGTGGCGTCAACCACCTCTGAACCTGCCCCTGCAGAGCTGACAGAACCTCTGCCCCAGTGTGGCTCCTGTCCCCCAAGCACACCAGCTCAAGCACCGCATGGCATCTTTTGGCCTGCGTACTTGCGTAGCCCCTTGAACGCCTACGGAGCACCGCTGGTTCCGAGGAAGAGGCCATGGAGGAAGAAGAAGAGGAGGGGGTGGAGGAGAGAGGTGTGTCACAATCAGCATTTTGGAGGCGTGGTGGCGGAACAACCTCCAACACTACTGCACCTTGTCCTGCATCCTTCCCAGCTGCCAGCAGAGTCACCCAATGCGCCGTGAAACTTAAGTAACGTCCCTGTCCATGCCTGCTGGACCATGAGTCAGCGGTAATATGCACCTTACCGCTGACCGCCCTGTCCAGCGAGGCATGGACATTGCCTTCCACATGCCGGTAGAGAGCCGGAATCGCCTTCCGTGAGAAAAAGTGGCGTTTGGGTACCTGCCACTGAGGAACCGCACATTCCACAAACTCACGGAAGGGGGCAGAGTCTACCAACTGAAAAGGCAGCAGTTGAAGTGCTAGCAATTTTGCCAAGCTAGCATTCAACCGCTGGGCATGTGGATGGCTGGGAGCAAACTTCTTTCGGCGGTGCAGCAGCTGGGGCAGGGAAATTTGCCTGGTACAATCTGACGTCGGTGTACCAAAAGCAGATTGCCCATAAGTACTTGGCTGTGACACACCTAATTCTACACCTTCATTCCTCTCACTGCAGGTCGCAGAGAGGACTGAAGGTCTAGTGGGGTTGGAAATCTCAGCTGATGAGGAGCAAGGAGAGATCGTCTTTGTTCTTTGGTGTGGGTCTTTTAGATACGCTTGCCAACGAACTGCATGGCAGGTCAACATATGTCTGGTCAAGCATGTGGTACCCAAGCGGGAGATGTTTTGGCCACGCGAGATACGCTTGAGACATATATTGCAAATAGCAGCGGTGCGATCTGATGCACTCGTCTCAAAAAAGGCCCACACCAAAGAACTTTTTGAATAACGCGCAGAGACTGCAGCGCCCTGCACATGTGGAGCTTTGGGGTGTGATGCAGTCAATGTGCTGCCCTTAGGCTGGCCCCTGGAGGGCATCCTGCCTAGTTGGTGATGTGCCACCTCCTCCTCCTCCTCCTCCTCCTCCTCCTCCTCCTCCTCTCTCCTATCAGGCACCCACGTTGAGTCAGTGACCTCATCATCCCCTCCCTCCTCATCACTGGAGCAAACCTGGCAGTATGCTGCAGCAGGGGGAGCATGACTGCCAGATTGCTGTCCTTCTTGGGCACCCCCTCTGTCCGTGCTCATGTTACTGCCTTCATTGAGCTCAGTATCATCATCAGAGCCTTCCAAACGCTGGGCATCCTCCTGGAGCATGTACCCAACACTGTGGTCAAACAGTTCGAGGGAATCCTCAGGAGGACATGGTGGGGCTAGGGAAGGAGTCACTGATGACATTGAGCTGAGGGAAGAGGCCGCTGCTTTGCCAGACAAAGCACCCTGGGCATGGGTGAGAGAGGATGAGGAGGATGAGGACGGCTTGGTCATCCACTCGACCAAGTCTTCCGCATGTTGCGGCTCAACACGGCCAGCTGCCGAAAAAAAGGCCAAGCGTGTCCCATGGCCACGTGCTGATGAGGATGCACCGTCTCCACGACCAGCACTAGACACAGAGCCTGCTTGCCCTCTCTTATTGGCTTGTGACTGTCTGCCTCTCCTTCTTGGCCTTCCAGACATACTAATGGCCTGTAGCTGCACTAAGCTGGGATAGAACACCTGTAATTTTCTTCAGGTAGCTTTATATACTGTAACCAGACAAGCCTGCCTGTCAGTAGGAAGATAACAGGAACGGATCTAGCTGAACACTGTGAGCAGGACGTACTGCACTAAATGTATATAGCAGGAACGGATCTAGCTGAACACTGTGAGCAGCACGCACTGCACTGAATGTAAATAGCAGGAACGGATCTAGCTGAACACTGTGAGCAGGACGCACTGTACTGAATGTAAATAGCAGGAACGGATCTAGCTGAACACTGTGAGCAGGACACACTGCACTGAATGTAAATAACAGGAACGGATCTAGCTGAACACTGTGAGCAGGACACACTGTACTAAATGTAAATAGTCTAGCTGCCTGACCGTGGTACTAATAGGATCAAAAAGAACACCTGTAATTTTCTTTAGGTAGCTTTATATACTGTAACCAGACAAGCCTGCCTGTCAGTAGAAAGATAACAGGAACGGATCTAGCTGAACACTGTGAGCAGGACGCACTGCACTGAATGTAAATAGCAGGAACGGATCTAGCTGAACACTGTGAGCAGCACGCACTGCACTGAATGTAAATAGCAGGAACGGATCTAGCTGAACACTGTGAGCAGGACGCACTGCACTGAATGTAAATAGCAGGAACGGATCTAGCTGAACACTGTGAGCAGGACGCACTGCACTGAATGTAAATAACAGGAACGGATCTAGCTGAACACTGTGAGCAGGACACACTGTACTAAATGTAAATAGTCTAGCTGCCTGACCGTGGTACTAATAGGATCAAAAAGAACACCTGTAATTTTCTTCAGGTAGCTTTATATACTGTAACCAGACAAGCCTGCCTGTCAGTAGGAAGATAACAGGAACGGATCTAGCTGAACACTGTGAGCAGGACGTACTGCACTAAATGTATATAGCAGGAACGGATCTAGCTGAACACTGTGAGCAGCACGCACTGTACTGAATGTAAATAGCAGGAACGGATCTAGCTGAACACTGTGAGCAGGACACACTGCACTGAATGTAAATAACAGGAACGGATCTAGCTGAACACTGTGAGCAGGACACACTGTACTAAATGTAAATAGTCTAGCTGCCTGACCGTGGTACTAATAGGATCAAAAAGAACACCTGTAATTTTCTTCAGGTAGCTTTATATACTGTAACCAGACAAGCCTGCCTGTCAGTAGGAAGATAACAGGAACGGATCTAGCTGAACACTGTGAGCAGGACGCACTGCACTGAATGTAAATAGCAGGAACGGATCTAGCTGAACACTGTGAGCAGCACGCACTGCACTGAATGTAAATAGCAGGAACGGATCTAGCTGAACACTGTGAGCAGGACGCACTGCACTGAATGTAAATAGCAGGAACGGATCTAGCTGAACACTGTGAGCAGGACGCACTGCACTGAATGTAAATAGCAGGAACGGATCTAGCTGAACACTGTGAGCAGCACGCACTGCACTGAATGTAAATAGCAGGAACGGATCTAGCTGAACACTGTGAGCAGCACGCACTGCACTGAATGTAAATAGCAGGAACGGATCTAGCTGAACACTGTGAGCAGGAAGCACTGTACTGAATGTAAATAGCAGGAACGGATCTAGCTGAACACTGTGAGCAGGACACACTGCACTGAATGTAAATAGTCTAGATAGAAGATAACAGGAACGGATCTAGCTAAACTGAATACAGTGTATATATATATATGCAACACCTGGGATGCATATATATACACAATACACTGTAAGTGCAGCTAACTGACTGACTGTTCTGCCTAATCTATCTAACTCAAATCAAACACTGTCTCTCTGTCTATCTCTTTCAACGCCGGAACACACACTACACAGGGCCGCCGTGCAGGCGGCCTTATATAGTGTGGGGCGTGTACTAAATCCCCTGAGCCATAATTGGCCAAAGCCTCCTTGGCTTTGGCCAATTACGGCTCTCTGTTCAGGCGGCGCTGTGATTGGCCAAGCATGCGGGTCATAGTGCATGCTTGGCCAATCATCAGCCAGCAATGCACTGCGATGCCGCAGTGAATTATGGGCCGTGACGCGCCACACGAATTTGGCGCGAACGGCCCATATCGTTCGCAATTCGACGGACGGTCGAACAGCCGATGTTCGAGTCGAACATGGGTTCGACTCGAACACGAAGCTCATCCCTAATGGAGACTCTTTCCCTATTGGAGGTATGTGCATCTCTAAGCATGAAGAAGCAAGGAGGTGCCCTTGGCCAACTTGATGGTAGCTGGCAGAAAAACACAGCTTCTAAGGATTCCTGTCCTTGTTTTGGTTTGATTTCTTTTTCTTGGTGCATTCCATTGGGCAGATTTTTACTTATGTGTTGGATCTCAGCCAATAATGAAAGACCAACCTTTGCAGCTGATCATCTCATTAATTCATCTCTTTGGTGCTCTTTTTCTTCTTCACCTCCAGGTAGAGGGAATCCCCCTGGTGGGGGAGCAGCGCTAAACCTCTCCACATCATTAGGAGCCAACACGTTCCTCAGAGCCAACACCCGAACCCTTTGTGTACTCATTCCCTCATACTCCACATCCTCCACGATTGTGACATCCATTTGGAGCTATGTGACCCAGTCTACATGGCTCTCTTACTGGAGCCAAAAGGGCCGTACTCATTCTTTTTCCATGAGTAATGTCCTTCATAATTGGGTCATATAGCTCGAAATGACATCACAATTTACATGGCTATATTACTGGAGTCCATATGGCTGTACTAATTCTTTCTGTTACCCATAACGTCATCTATGATTGTGACATACATCCAAAGCTACGTGACCTAATCTACATGGCCATGTTACTGGAGCCCAGATGGCTGTACTTATTCTTCTTTGTGCATGAGGAACATCTTCCATGAGTGTGACAACCATTTGAAGCTATGTGACCCAACCTACATGGCTCTATTACTAGATTCCATATGGCCACATGGCCATACTAATTCTTTTTGTCCATGAGTAATGCCCTCCATGAATGTGATTTGGAGCTATGCGGCCCAATCTATATGGCTCTATTACCGGAGTCCATATGGTCGTACAAATCTTTCTGTTCATAAGTAATGTCCTCCATGACTGGGGCGTCTATCTGAAGCTATGTGACCCAATATACATGGCCATATTACTAGAGTCCCTGTGGCCATACTAATACTTCTCTGTTCATGGGTAACGTCCTCAATGACTGTGATGTTCATCTGAAGCTATGTGATCCAGTCTACATGGCCATGTTAATGGAGGCCAGGTGGCTGCACTAATACTTCTCTGTCTATGAGGAACGTCCTAGATGATTGTGACGTCCATCTGAAGCTATGTGATCCAGTCTACATGGCCATGGTACTGGAGGTCAGATGGCTGCACTAATACTTCTCTGTCTATGAGGAGCTTCCTCTACGATTGTGACGTCCATCTGAAGCTATGTGATCCAGTCTACATGGCCATGTTACTGGAGGCCAGATGGCCACACTAATACTTCTCTGTCTGTGAGGAGCTTCCTCTACGATTGTGACGTCCATCTGAAGCTATGTGATCCAGTCTACATGGCCATGTTACTGGAGGCCAGATGGCCACACTAATACTTCTCTGTCTGTGAGGATTGTCCATTTGGCTCCATAGTGTAGAGTTATGTGACCTAATCTTATACTGTGAGCTCCACCTTCCAGCTACCAAATACATTGTTTATACTAAAAACTCTATGAAAGTTCAAGAAGATCCAAATGACACACGGAAATCAATCCACCAATTTTAAAATGTTGATTGAAGGAAAGATTATGAGAAAAGTGGCATTTCCAATCCAGGGGAAGCAGATTGATGCAACATCATAAAGATGTTTTCTTTGATTAAAGAAAAGAATATTAGGCAAAGGGGTGTTATCTCTGGGGAAAAAGATAAATGTGACACACAGGAGTGTTATCTCTGGGGAAGGAGATAAACGTGATGCACAGAAGTGTTTTCCCTGGGGAAGGAAATTAATGTGACATATGAACGTGTTTTCCCTGGGGAAGGAGATAAATGATGCACACAGAAGTGTTACCTCTGGGGAAGGAGATAAATGTGACACACAAAGGCATTTTCCCTGGAGAAGGAAATTAATGTGACACAGAGAGGTGTTTTCCCTGGGGAAGGTGATAATTGTGGCACACAGAGGTATTATCTCCCCCCATCACCATACACTCCATGTCTGCTAAGATCAGGAAACACTCAGCAGATACAAACACAACTTGTCAGAAAAGTGCCTGGAAACCGTAGAAAAAGAATGAGGGGAATGACCTGGAAGATAAGATGCTGAGATACATGTGACCTGCAAGAAAAACATCTGACGGAAAATGTACAGTATAGATGGAAACACAGATAACCAGGCTGAGACTGCAGCAGAAGTGTATAATTATCTGACAGTGGGGGCGGGGGGGGGGGGGGCAGTTGGGGAATTGATAGAGGGAGGAGTAGGTTGGGAAAACATCATGGTACAAGATTGGCAGAGAGGGGCATTAGATGGGAAGGAGCCAGGTGGAAATACTGGCAGAGAGATGTAGTCTATGAAGGCTTAGTGGAGATATCACCGGAAGGACTGACAGAGAGGGGCAGTAGATGGGTCATAGATCTTGGGATCTTGGTACAGGACTGGCAGAGAAGGGCAGTAGATGGGAAGGAGCCGGGTGGAAATACTGGCAGAGAGATGTAGTCTATGACGGCTTAGTGGAGATATCACCAGAAGGACTGACAGAGAGGGGCAGTAGATGGGTCATAGATCTTGGGATCTTGGTACAAGATTGGCAGAGAGGGGCAGTAGATGGGAAGGAGCTGGGTGGAAAGACTGGCAGAGAGATGTAGTCTATGAAGGCTTAGTGGAGATATCACCGGAAGGACTGACAGAGAGGGGCAGTAGATGGGTCATAGATCTTGGGATCTTGGTACAGGACTGGCAGAGAAGGGCAGTAGATGGGAAGGAGCCGGGTGGAAATACTGGCAGAGAGATGTAGTCTATGAAGGCTTAGTGGAGATATCACCAGAAGGACTGACAGAGAGGGGCAGTAGATGGGTTAGGGATTGTGATGGTGGCATTGGTGGAGTAGACTGATCTGTGTAGGGTTGGTGGAGATATCACAGGGGTGGGGGGGTAAACAGAGAGGAGCAGTAGATGGGTCATAGATCTTGGTACAGGACTGACAGACAGGGGCAGTAGATGGGTCAGAGATCTTGGTGATGGGATTGGTAGGGAGGGATGGTCTATGTAGGGTTGGTGGAGAGATCGCTGGGGGGATTGACAGAGAGGGACAGTAGATGGGTCAGAGATTTTGGTGGTGGGATTGGTAGAGATGACTAGCTTGTGTAGGGTTGGTGGAGATTCCACTGGAGGGACAGAGACAGGCAGTCGATTGGTCAAAGATCTTGGTACAGGAATTGGCAAGGAGGGACAGCAGATGGGAAGGAGCTGGGTGAAGAGACTGGCAGAGAGGTGTAGCCTATGAAGGTTCAGTGGAGATATCACCAGAAGGACTGACAGAGAGGGGCAGTAGTTGGGTTGGAGATTGTTATTGCGGCATTGGTAGAGAACACTCGTCTGTGTAGGGTTGGCGGTGATATCACTGGGTGGGTTGACAGATAGGGACAGTAAATGGGTCAGAGTTTTGGTGGTGGGCCTGGTAAAGATGACTAGCTTGTGTAGGGTTGGTGGAGATATCACTGGAGGGACAGAGAGGGGCAGTAGTTTGGTTACAGATCTTGATGGTGGGATTGGAAGGTAGGGGTAGTCTATGTAGGGTTGTTGGAAATATCACTGGGAGGATCGAGTGAGGGGGCAGTAGATGGGTCAGATATTTTCATGGTGGGATTGGCAGAGTTGACTAGTCTGTGTAGGGTTGGTGGAGATGTCACTGGAGGGATAGAGTGGAGTAGATGGGTCAGAGATTTTGGTGGTGGGATTGGTAGGGAGGGGTAGTCTGTGTATGGTTGGTGAAGATATCGCTAAAGGGACAGGGTGGGGCAGTAGATTGGTGAGAGATCTTGGTGGTGGGATTGGTAGGGAGGGGTAGTCTGTGTAGGGTTGGTGGAGATACCACTGGAGGGACAGAGAGGGGCAGTAGATGGGTCAGAGATACTGGGGGTGGAATTGTAAAGATGACTAGTCTGTGTTGGGTTGGTGGCAATATTACTGGGGGGATTGACAGAGAGGGGTAGTAGATTGGTCAGAGATCTTGGAGGTGGGATTGTTAAGGAGGGGTAGTCTGTGTCGGGTTGGTGGAGATATCACTGGAGGGACAGAGAAGGGCAGTTGACGGTAAGAGATTTTGGTGGTGGAATTGGCAGAGAAAACTAGTCTGTGTAGAGTTGGTGGAGATATCACCGGAGGGACAGAAAGGGGCAGTAGTTGGGTTGGAGATTGTGATGGCGGCATTGGTAGAGTAGACCAGTCTGTGTAAGGTTGGCTGAGATGCACTCCTAAACTGTGACTTAAAAATACTAACCAAGTTACTGGCCACTAGACTTAATAGAGTAATAAAATCTCTGATTGACTCTGATCAAACAGGCTTTATGCCAGGTAGGTCCACAGACATTAACATACGCAGACTGTTCTCTAATATTCATGCCCCCCATACTAACCAGGGCGCTAGAACCATTGCCACCCTTGATATGGAGAAGGCATTTGACATGGTGGAGTGGGTATATCTGTAGGAGGTGCTTAGAAGAATGGGTTTCCCATTGAAGTTTATTGCCTGGATACGCACACTGTACACCGGTCCCCTGGCATGCATTAAACTGAATGGTTCCCTGTCTCCTCCGTTCCCCCTGCAGAGGGGCACCAGGCAGGGATGCCCTCTCTCCCCTGCCTTATTCGCCCTGGCCATGGAACCTATTGCTGAGGCCCTCAGGGGCTCGGCTGAGATCCGTGGTCTTAGGGTGGGCTGGCTGGAGCAGAGAGCGACTCTTTACGCGGATGATTTACTGCTATTTTTAAATGAGGCTGGTGACTCTCTGCGGGGCGCACTCAGAATCATGGACATCTTCTCCGCCTTCACGGGGTTGAGGGTGAACTGGCACAAGTCCCAGCTCTTTCCGGTGGATGAGGGGGCCAGGTCCTCCTCACCCTCCTCTATTCCACTTCAATGAGTTGATAAGTTTACCTATTTAGGTATCATCATCTCAAGAGAAAGTGGGGACTTTGTCCGACTTAATCTTGACCCTGTCCTGGTAGTAATTAAATCCAAACTGAAGGCGTGGAGTAATCTTCCCCTTTCCCTCATGGGGCGCATCAACCTTCTTAAAATGAAAGTCCTCCCCAAATTTACGTACATTTTTCTGAATTACCCACAATGGCTGACCAAAACCTTCTTTAATTCTCTTAAACAACTCTTCCTCTCCTTTATCTGGTGGTCTAAACCACCTAGATTCAAATACACCACTCTGACCAGGCCTGTGGACAGTGGGGGTTTGGCTCTCCCTGATTGCCATAAGTATTTTTTGGCCACTCAGCTTGTAACCGCCCATTGGTGGTTGCACCTGGACCTGACCAATTCTGCAACGCTGCTGGAGGTGGCTTTAGTGGGGTCTTTGGAGGCCTTGAAGGTGTTGCGATTCAGGGGGCCAAAAACACCTCACTGCCTCACCCCTTCTATGCGCACCACTATGCGGGCATGGAAGGTGGGTGAGGCGCTGAGGGCTCCCCAGCCGAACTCCTGGTCTCCTCACACCCCCCTGTGGCTGAACCTTAACCTATCTCAGTTCAATACCATCCCAGATCCACAGGCCTGGGCCAAATACAAAATACTGACCCTTGAGCATGTTATCACCAATGGTGAGCTCACTCACATCTCAGATCTATGGGTCCCTGCTGGTTGCTGCCATCCCAGAGCTGTCCTCCCTCCGCAGGAGATGGATGGGGGACATACCGGAGCTGGATGAGGATGACTGGAGGGAGATTTGGGATTTTCCGTTCTCCCCTCTGGTCTCAGCCAGGGACAAACTAGTCCAATACAAAATTATACACAGAGCTCACTACACGCCCCACAGGCTGCACCAGATGTCGCGTATTCTCCGGCGTGTTGGCGCTGCTCCTATCAACTGGGGGACTTCTTTCACATTTTCTGGGTTTGCCCAGCAATTGTACATTATTGGAAAGAAGTACTCCAAGTCATTGCTAAGGTCACTAAGACTAGTGTCCCTTATGATCCTAAATATTGTCTGCTGGGACTGGTGGAACAAATGTCAATGCTCAGAGCTAGGAAAATACTCATATTCCTGTTATTGTACTATGCACGTAAGGCCATCACGATGAACTGGAAAACAATCGTCTCCCCCCCTGTCAGATTCTGGAAAAACCTAGTGAATGCCAGTTTACCCCTTTATAAAGCCACCTACTCGGGCAGGGGTTGCCCACAAAAGTTTGAAAAGGTATTCACCCGTTGGCTGGATGATAATACCACGGCAACTGATGCAGTAACCAACTCCTAGATTAACACTATGGTTATAGTATGTTAGTATATTAACCCAATTACTCTCATGTTACATTATCCTGTCATTGCAATATTGAGCACAGATTCTCCTGAACTAAACCTCTCCCCACATTGGGGTGTAGATAAGTAAGGTTGTTTATGTTGTACGCTCTGCCCTGTTGTGGTCTGTTACTGCATCAGAGGTAGTTGTTTAAGTTGAATGATGTGCCCTGTTGTGGTTCATTGCCGCATCAGAGGATCTGCCCCTCTGAGAAAAAAAAAAGGTTGGCTGAGATATCGGGGGGGGGGGGGGGGGGATTGACAGAGAGGGACAGTAGATGGGTTAGAGATTTTGGTGGTGGGCCTGGTAGAGATGACTAGCTTGTGTAGGGTTGGTGGCGATATCACTGGAGGGACAGATAAGGGCAGTAGATGGGTCAGATAATTTGGTGGTGGGATTGGCAGAGACGACTAGTCTGTGTAGAGTTGGTGGAGACATCACCGGAGGGACAGGGAGGGGCAGTAGTTTGGTCAGAGATCTTGGTGGTGGGATTGGTAGGGAGGGGTAGTCTATGTAGGGTTGTTGGAAATATCACTGGGAGGATTGAGAGAGAGGGGCAGTAGATGGGTCAGATATTTTCATGGTGGGATTGGCAGAAATGACTAATCTGTGTAGGGTTGGTGGAGATGTCACTGGAGGGACAGAGTGGAGTAGATGGGTCAGAGATTTTGGTGGTGGGATTGGTAAAGAGGGGTAGTCTGTGTAGGCTTGGTGAGATATCACTGAAGGGACAGGGTGGGGCAGTAGATTGGTCAGAGATCTTGGTGGTGGGATTGGTAGGGAGGGATAGTCTGCGAGATACCACTGGAGGAACAGAGAGGGGCAGTAGATGGGTCAGAGATTCTGGTGGTGGAATTGTAAATATGACTAGCTTGTGTAGGGTTGGTGGCGATATCACTGGAGGGACAGATAAGAGCAGTAGATGGGTCAGATAATTTGGTGGTGGGATTGGCAGAGACGACTAGTCTGTGTAGAGTTGGTGGAGACATCACCGGAGGGACAGGGAGGGGCAGTAGTTTGGTCAGAGATCTTGGAGGTGGGATTGGTAGGGAGGGATA
This sequence comes from Lithobates clamitans, assembly GCA_037952925.1. Classification (NCBI taxonomy): domain Eukaryota; kingdom Metazoa; phylum Chordata; class Amphibia; order Anura; family Ranidae; genus Lithobates; species Lithobates clamitans. Next base: position 143,564 of record JBBGZY010003007.1, on the reverse strand, counting down.
GTCTGTGTAGGGTTGGTGGAGATACCACTGGAGTGACAGAAAGGGTCAGTAGGCATAAGTGGCCCATATAGTGAACTTGGTGTTGAGTTATTCACTTTAAGGTCATCACAGAGGACAAGGGGGCACTCTTTATGTCTAGAGGAAAAAAGATTTCCTCTCCAAATATGGAAAGGTTTCTTCACAGTAAGAGCTGTGAAAGTGTGTAATAGACTCCCTCCAGAGGTGGTTCTGGCAAGCTCAGTAGATTTCTTTAAAAAGGCCTGGATTCTTTCCTAGGTACACATAATATAAATGGGTACTAACAATTACAGTATAGGTAAAGTTGATCCAGGGAAAATCTGATTGCCTCGGCGGATCAGGAATTCATTTTTCCCCCTCTGTTGCAAATTGGAGCATGCTTTGCTGGGGTTTTTCACCTTCCACTGTGGGTGAAGGATTGTGTATATGGGATTGTATCATTTTTTTTTGGTTGAACTAGATGGGCTTGTGTCTTTTTTCAACCTGATTAACTGTGTAACTATGTAAGTAGATGGGTCAAAGATCTCGTGGAGGGGATATTAGAGATGACTAGTCTGCCTAGGGTTGTTGGAGATATCATTGGGGGGATTGACAGAGAGGGGCAGAAGACTTGTCAAAGATCTTGGTGGTGGAATTGGTAGGGAGGGGTAGTTTGTGTTGGGTTGGTGGATATATCACTGGAGGGACAGAGAGGGGAAGTTGATGGGTAAGAGATTTTAGTGGTGGGATTGGCAGAGAACACTAGTCTGTGTAGGGTTGGTGGAGATATCACTGGAGGGACAGAGCGGAGCAGTAGACTTGTCAGAGATCTTGGTGGTGGGATTGGTAGGGAGGGGTAGTCTGTGTCGGTTGGTGGAGATATCACTGGAGGGACAGAGAGGAGCAGTATATGGGTTAGAGATCTTGATGATGGGATTGTCAGTGTAGACTGGTCTGTGTAGGGTTGGTGGAGATACCACTGGAGGGACAGAGAGGAGCAGTATATGAGTCAGAAGGTCTTGGTGGTGGGATTGGTAGGGAGGAGTAGCCTGTGTTGGGTTGGTGGGGATATCACTGGAGTGACAGAGAGGGTGAGTAGATGGGTCAGAGATCTTGGTGGTGGGATTGTAAAGATGACTAGTCTATGTAGTGTTGGTGGAGATATCACTGGAGGGACAGAGAGGAGCAGTATATGAGTCAGAAGGTCTTGGTGGTGGGATTGTTAGGGAGGGGTAGTCTGTGTCGGTTGGTGGGGATATCACTGGAGGGACAGAGAGGCGCAGTAGATGGGTCAGATGGTCTTGGTGGTGGGATTGGTAGGGAGGAGTAGCCTGTGTAGGGTTGGTGGGGATATCACTGGAGTGACAGAGAGGGTGAGTAGATGGGTCAGAGATCTTGGTGGTGGGATTGTAAAGATGACTAGTCTGTGTGGTGTTAGTGGAGATATCACTGGGGGGTTTTAAAGAGAGAGGCAGTAGACTTATCAGAGATCTTTTTGGTGGAGTTGGTAGGGAGGGGTAGTTCTGTGTCGGGTTGGTGGAGACATCACTGGAGGAACAGAGAGGAGCAGTATATGGGTTAGAGATCTTGATGATGGGGTTGGCAGTGTAGACTAGTCTGTGTAGGGTTGGTGGAGATACCACTGGAGGGACAGAGCGGAGCAATAGACTTGTCAGAGATCTTGGTGGTGGGATTGGTAGGGAGGGGTAGTCTGTGTCGGTTGGTGGGGATATCACTGGAGGGACAGAGAGGCGCAGTAGATGGGTCAGATGGTCTTGGTGGTGGGATTGGTAGGGAGGAGTAGCCTGTGTAGGGTTGGTGGGGATATCACTGGAGTGACAGAGAGGGTGAGTAGATGGGTCAGAGATCTTGGTGGTGGGATTGTAAAGATGACTAGTCTGTGTAGTGTTGGTGGAGATATCACTGGGGGGTTTTAAAGAGAGAGGCAGTAGACTTGTCAGAGATCTTTTTGGTGAAATTGGTAGGGAGGGGTAGTTCTGTGTCGGGTTGGTGGAGACATCACTGGAGGGACAGAGAGGAGCAGTAGATGGGTCAGATGGTCTTGGTGGTGGGATTGGTAGGGAGGAGTAGCCTGTGTAGGGTTGGTGGGGATATCACTGGAGTGACAGAGAGGGTGAGTAGATGGGTCAGAGATCTTGGTGGTGGGATTGTAAAGATGACTAGTCTGTGTAGTGTTGGTGGAGATATCACTGGGGGGTTTTAAAGAGAGAGGCAGTAGACTTATCAGAGATCTTTTTGGTGGAGTTGGTAGGGAGGGGTAGTTCTGTGTCGGGTTGGTGGAGACATCACTGGAGGGACAGAGGGGAGCAGTAGATAGGTCAGAGATCTTGGTGATTGGATTGGCAGAGTAGACTGGTTGGTGGAGATATCACTAGGGCGATTGACTGGCAGGGGCAGCCAATGAGAGGGTAAGTCTAATACTAGCATTTGTTTTGTATCAGTAAGGTGACAGTCTTGATAGCAGACAGGAGAAGGTGGCAATAGTCAAAGTAGACAATTATGAGAGCAAATAGAAAACATGCGGTATGGGTGGAGAGTGGTTTGATTTTCTATCTGGAATATGGGACGTCTGTGTTATGTTTTTTTCCCTTCTTTATTACAAAGTATCCGGATGTTGAGCTCGGCAAATAACCTGGCAACGCTTAAAACAGTGAATGTAAGGATGTAATTTAGGACACATGTTCCCCCATATGCCTCGCCGCCTGCATACTATTATGGATTTAATAAATCGGATAATTTGCTTGCGGTGTGTGTAAATGTTATTGTGGACTGAGCAGTAAAGGGTCCTGAGAGTCAGGACTTCCCCTCCGATATCCTCACATGACCCTTCAGGAGATAATTCCATCACAAATCATTATGCAGCTTTTGCTCAGGAGGGAACTCCGACCCCTGTGGAGACCATTTTCTAGTCATAGAATGGTATCCTAATATGTTACACATTTCTGGATATTTTGTACTGAAAAACAACATGGCAGGATTATGACATATGGACGTGAATTTGTTCATTAGCAGAATGAGATCTGGGGGTCGTTAAATAACTGAAATTGGTCATTTTCCTAGCAAAGCAGCCTCCAAAATCTGAACTTGGATGTCCTGTGCTGACAGTGATAACAATATTTCCAGGACTCTGCGAGTGTAATGATTTCTTCTCTTGGTGATTCCCTCCCATCCCCTCCAAACCTTGAGGCTTCCCAGATGAGGGCACCGGATATCTGGACTGTATGTAGATCAGGTCTTATCAGTGTGCTGGTGTATTATCTTGTGTATTCTCACAGATCCTCAAACATACTGTATTATACTACAGGTTTAATGATCCTCATACATACTTTATTATACTACAGGTTTCATGTAAAAATGATAACCAGAACATTTCATTTCTTTGATGAGCTGGATATTTTAAATTCCGTCCTTTGCATCTCCAGCAATAGGAAAACCAGCTATGAAGTATGAAGCCATGGTACACAGGTGTCACAGGGTCGAAAAACTAGCTCTGTCACCTCAGCTCTATAATATGCCCCCAACTGTTCCATATGGCTCTCAGCCCTCCCATGCGGCCCCTGGGCATCTAATTTCCTCAGAAATGTAATGGAGCCCCCAACATTGCTATGTGGCCCTCAGCCATTGAAACAACCCCTTGGCCACCCAGGTATCCTTCAGCCAACAAATGCTGTTCCTGTCCTCCAATGTGTCTTTCAGCCAGCTTATATTTTCACCACCTCTGCCATGTGAGCTGCAGCCCTCCTGTGTGTTCTTCAGCCTTTACATGTAAACTGCATCGCTCCCATGTGAACTGCAGTCCTCCAATGTGATGTTCAACTCTTCCATGTTTTTCAGCCCTCCCGTCTTTTATTTATGTAGCACTAACTCACGGTGGAGCTGCTGGTTTAAGCAGGTCTGTTACCTTCACCTTGCTTCCCTCTGTTTTACTGGCACTGGGTCTAGGGTTCCGTTGAGTCTACTTCTGGATGACACTATGCTGTATGGTTACTTCTTTTGGATACGTCCTCCAACCGAGTCACCAGACCCCTCTATAGACCAGCACTCTGCGTGATCCCTCCAAGACGGGTCCTCCCCTGGGATCTCCTCGGTTGTCCAGCTTCGTCACACAGGACCGACAGCTCAGGACCATTCCTCGGCCGCGGTGGTAGGCCCCAGACAAGCTACTGGGCCCACCCCTGCGCCGCATCATCGTGGGCCTTCTGATCGGAGGACCACAAGGTAGCTCCTTAACGCATACCCCAGGAGGGCCAGCAGGTGGCTGTAAAAAGACCCTGGAACATGGCGTCTGTCCCATAAATACCCTCTTCCCAGAATGCAACTCGGAGGACCACCTCCACCGAGCTTGTCTCCGAGACAGAGGAGCATCTATACACTTCGACACGTTGCCTTTCCAACCCTGACTAATGGTAACAGCGACACCCACCGGTCAGCATGGAAACACCCACAACGTCAGCCAAGCTGGAACAGAGGCGAACTTTTAACCTTCCTAACACGCAATTTACTAAATTTACCTAATCTGCGGTAGATTGTAAATCTACCAGCGCTACATTTAGCCCTTCTACATGATTTAAAACCCTCTTTTGTGATCTGCAGCCCTTGCATGTGATCCAAATCTCTCCCATGTGATCTTCAATCCTTCCATGTACACCTCAGACCTTCCATGTGATCTTTAACTCTTCTGTTAGATTTTCAGCCCTCCTCTGTGATCTTTACCATTCCATGTGATCATGAACCCTTCCATGTGATATCCAGCCTTCCCAGGTGATCTTTAACCAATCCATGTGAACTTCAAACCTTCCCAGGTGATCTTCAGTCCTTTCATGTGATCTTCAGCTGTCCCATTAGATTTCCAGCCCTTCGATATACTCTACAGTCCTCCCATGTATGCTTCAGCCCTTCCATATGATCTGCAGCCTTTCTATTAGATTTTCAGCCCTTCCATGTACTCTTCAGCCCTCCCATGTACTCTTCAGCCCTTCCATGTACTCTTCAGCCCTTCCATGTACTCTTCAGCCTTTTCATGTGATCTTCAATCCTTGCATGTACTCTTCAGCCCTCCCATGTACTCTTCAGCCCTCCCATGTACTCTTTAGCCCTTCCATGTACTCTTCAGCCCTCCCATGTACTCTTCAGCCCTCCCATGTACTCTTCAGCCCTTCCATGTACTCTTCAGCCCTTTCATGTACTCTTCAGCCCTCCCATGTACTCTTCAGCCCTCCCATGTACTCTTTAGCCCTCCCATGTACGCTTCAGCCCTTCCATATGATCTGCAGCCTTTCTATTAGATTTTCAGCCCTTCCATGTATTCTTCAGCCCTCCCATGTACTCTTCAGCCCTTCCATGTACTCTTCAGCCCTCCCATGTACTCTTCAGCCCTTCCATGTACTCTTCAGCCCTTCCATGTACTCTTCAGCCCTCCCATGTACTCTTCAGCCCTTCCATGTACTCTTCAGCCCTCCCATGTACTCTTCAGCCCTCCCATGTACTCTTCAGCCCTTCCATGTACTCTTCAGCCTTTTCATGTGATCTTCAATCCTTGCATGTACTCTTCAGCCCTCCCATGTACTCTTCAGCCCTCCCATGTACTCTTCAGCCCTCCCATGTACTCTTCAGCCCTTCCATGTACTCTTCAGCCCTTCCATGTACTCTTCAGCCCTCCCATGTACTCTTCAGCCCTTCCATGTACTCTTCAGCCCTCCCATGTACTCTTCAGCCCTTCCATGCACTCTTCAGCCCTCCCATGTACACTTCAGCCTTCCATGTACTCTTCAGCCCTCCCATGTACTCTTCAGCCCTTCCATGTACTCTTCAGCCCTACCATGTACTCTTCAGCCTTTTCATGTGATCTTCAGCCCTTCCATGTACACTTCAGCCCTTCCATGCACTCTTCAGCCCTTCCATGTACTCTTCAGCCCTTCCATGTACTCTTCAGCCCTTCCATGTACTCTTCAGCCCTTCCATGTACTCTTCAGCCCTTCCATGTACTCTTCAGCCTTTTCATGTGACCTGCAATCCTTGCATGTACTCTTCAGCCCATTGATTTGATGTTCAGCCCTCCCATGTGATCTTCAGCCTTTCCACAAAATTTTCAATCCTCCCACGTACTCTTTAGACCCCCCCCCCATATGATCTTCAGCCTTTCCATTAGGCTGGCCATAGGTGGTTCGAATCTCGCCAAGTTAGCAGGAACTGGCCGAGATTCAAAGCGTATATGGGCAAGCTGAATGTACCAAGTTGATCGATCGATTTACTTGTGATTATCGCTAGCAGCTGCAATAGCCACTAACAATAATCACTGTCTTCTCCTGGTGGGGGGCGGCCGGGAGAATACAATGGCTCGACAGGAAGGATTCCCCAGTGAGCACTGTCTGTGTTGTTGGGGGAATCATGGAAATTCCTTTCCTGCAACCAGTGGTAGCTAAGAAGAGATTTGTGCCCTCTATGGCCTGCTTTAGATGTTCAGCCCTTCCATCTCTCCATATATGATAATTTCACCAATGAACTACAATTTGGGTGCACATACTGTATACCTGGACTTACATATACAAACACATTTGAGTTTATTTACTAAAGCTGGAGAGTGCAAAATCAGGCTCAATTCTGCATAATAACCAATAAGCTTCCAGGTTTTATGGTCAAAGCTTAATTGAAAAAGCTGAAGTTAGAAGCTGATTGACTCCCATGCACAGCTGCACCAGATTTTGTGTACTCTAGTTTTAGTAAATCAACCCCATAATGTCTATCTTCAATAAGCACTGGTCCAATATTGTTTTTTTAGTATTACAAAGGAACCTTCAGGACCTTTATTAAACAAATAGATTTCACAATAGATTTTCTAGCCTTGTTGATGTCCTAGTTAGGTATGTGCCATTTCATCTGGGCCAGGACCTTGGCATTGTAGGATTGGAGAGGCACTTCATGCTCTCAGCATAGGTCCCAGTTAAGTCTTTTCCATTTCATCTGGGCCAGGACCTTGGCATTTTAGGGTTAGAGAGGCACTTCATGCTCTCAGCATAGGTCCCAGTTAAGTCTTCTCCACTTCATCTGGGCCAGGACCTTGGCATTGTAGGGTTGGAGAGGCACTTCATGCTCTCAGCATAGGTTCCAGTTAAGTCTTCTCCATTTTATCTCGGCCAGGACCTTGGCATTGTAGGGTTGGAGAGGCACTTCATGCTCTCAGCATAGGTTCCAGTTAAGTCTTCTCCATTTTATCTGGTCCAGGACCTTCTCCACTTCATCTGGGCCAGGACCTTGGCATTGTAGGGTTAGAGAGGCACTTCATGCTCTCAGCATAGGTTCCAGTTAAGTCTTCTACATTTTATCTCGGCCAGGACCTTGGCATTGTAGGGTTGGAGAGGCACTTCATGCTCTCAGCATAGGTTCCAGTTAAGTCTTCTCCATTTTATCTGGTCCAGGACCTTCTCCACTTCATCTGGGCCAGGACCTTGGCATTGTAGGGTTAGAGAGGCACTTCATGCTCTCAGCATAGGTTCCAGTTAAGTCTTCTCCATTTTATCTCGGCCAGGACCTTGGCATTGTAGGGTTGGAGAGGCACTTCATGCTCTCAGCATAGGTTCCAGTTAAGTCTTCTCCATTTTATCTGGTCCAGGACCTTCTCCACTTCATCTGGGCCAGGACCTTGGCATTGTAGGGTTGGAGAGGCACTTCATGCTCTTAGCATAGGTTCCAGTTAAGTCTTCTTCATTTTATCTGGTCCAGGACCTTCTCCACTTCATCTGGGCCAGGACCTTGGCATTGTGGGATTGGAGAGGCACTGCATGCTCTCAGCAGAGGTCCCAGCAAAGGATGAGGTGAGTATGAAGCAGAATAGGGGTTTATGGTAGTTTCACGTTAGGGTTAGAGTTATGTGTTAGTGTTGGCATGGGTTATATGTTGAGGGCCTGAGTGCTCTTGTAGGGGAGGGTAAAATACTGGAGGTAACTTTAGGGTAGAAACAAAATGCTCACCAGATACTTTTCACACCGCTACCCAGAACCATAACCTGGAAGTTCCAGGTTCCCAGTACAAATAGTAAATATATAGAAGATAGGAAACTATATAATTAAAACAATGTCACACCCGACCACAGGGAAAGAGACCATTAGCCAGGAACATTTCTGGCTCTGAGCCATTGTTCTGCCTGATAAATACTGAGGGTGTAATACCTGTATATACAATAGAAGACCCCGAAGCATGACACATGCTATAGGTCATTATCTATGGAAATAGATTTTTCTGTTCACTTAAGGGTTTCTGCTCTGAGATTTTATTGTTTTTTTTAGGGTAATTTGACTGTAAAAGCTGAATGTGGTCCCCCAGCCTCTAAGCTCTTTCAGTTTTCACCCTGCGGGGAAAGTGCAGGATGTGTTTATCTTCCCAGCTGTGGGATTTTCCCGGCCATCACATTTCTGCTTTGTGAAGACTCCACACACGTCTGTCATCTGGAAATTATCAGAGATGTGGTGACTTCTTGGAAGCCGCATAGAAAGTGTGCGGGGTCCCTCCGGGAATGTCAGAGGTCTCCCTGCATGTATGCAGATTGTTAGTACATCTCACCTCCATTTCCCAGAAGACTCTCGCCAGGCTTCTGTCACTCCACAGGAGTCCGGGGCCTGTGTACAAGAGGGGCCCAGTTCTAGAGTGCAGTGAAGGCCCTACATAAGAGAGGGCCAATGTCTAGTGTGGAATGTGGGGGGTCTGAATAGAAGAGGGTTCTGGTTCAGAGTGGAGTGTGGGCCCTGTGTAGGAGAGGGGCCTTGGTCTAGAGTGGAATGTGGGGGTCCAAATAGGAGAGGGTACTGGTCCAGAGTGGAGTGTGGGCCCTGTGTAGGAGAGGGGCCTTGGTCTAGAGTGGAATGTGGGGGTCCGAATAGGAGAGGGTTCTGGTCCAGAGTGGAGTGTGGGCCCTGCGTAGGAGAGGGGCCTTGGTCTAGAGTGGAATGTGGGGGTCCGAATAGAAGAGAGTTCTGGTCTGGAGTGGAGTGTGGGCCCTGTGTAGGAGAGGGGCCTTGGTCTAGAGTGGAATGTGGGGGTCCGAATAGAAGAGGGTCCTGGTCCAGAGTGGAGTGTGGGCCCTGTGTAGGAGAGGGGCCCTTGGTCTAGAGTGGAATGTGGGGGTCCAAATAGGAGAGAGTTCTGGTCTGGAGTGGAGTGTGGGCCCTGCGTAGGAGAGGGGCCTTGGACTAGAGTGGAATGTGGGGGTCCGAATAGGAGAGGGTTTGGGTTTGGAGTGGAGTGTGGGACCTTTGTAGGAGAGGGACCTTGGTCTAGAGTGGAATGAGGGGTAGAATGTGGGGGGGTCTGAATAGAAGAGGGTTCTGGTTCAGAGTGGAGTGTGGGCCCTGTGTAGGAGAGGGGCCTTGGTCTAGAGTGGAATGTGGGGGTCCGAATAGAAGAGAGTTCTGGTCTGGAGTGGAGTGTGGGCCCTGCGTGGGAGAGGGACCTTGGTCTAGAGTGGAATGTGGGGGGTCTGAATAGAAGAGGGTTCTGGTCCAGAGTGGTGTGTGGGCCCTGTGTAGGAGAGGGGCCTTGGTCTAGAGTGGAATGTGGGGTGGAATGTGGGGGGGTCTGAATAGAAGAGGGTTCTGGTTCAGAGTGGAGTGTGGGCCCTGTGTAGGAGAGGGAGGGGCCCTTGGTCTAGAGTGGAATGTGGGGGTCCGAATAGAAGAGGGTTCTGGTCCAGAGTGGAGTGTGGGCCCTGTGTAGGAGAGGGGCCTTGGTCTAGAGTGGAATGTGGGGGTCCGAATAGAAGAGAGTTCTGGTCCAGAGTGGAGTGTGGGCCCTGTGTAGGAGAGGGGCCCTTGGTCTAGAGTGGAATGTGGGGGTCCGAATAGAAGAGGGTTCTGGTCCAGAGTGGAGTGTGGGCCCTGTGTAGGAGAGGGGCCTTGGTCTAGAGTGGAATGTGGGGGTCCGAATAGAAGAGAGTTCTGGTCCAGAGTGGAGTGTGGGCCCTGTGTAGGAGAGGGGCCCTTGGTCTAGAGTGGAATGTGGGGGTCCAAATAGGAGAGAGTTCTGGTCTGGAGTGGAGTGTGGGCCCTGCGTAGGAGAGGGGCCTTGGACTAGAGTGGAATGTGGGGGTCCGAATAGGAGAGGGTTTGGGTTTGGAGTGGAGTGTGGGCCCTGCGTAGGAGAGGGGCTTTGGTCTAGAGTAGAATGTGGGGTCTGAATAGGAGTGGAGTGTGGGCCTTGTGTAGGAGAGGGGTCTTGGTCTAGAGTGGAATGTGGGGTGGAATGTGGGGGTCTGAATAGGAGAGGGTTCTGGTCTGGAGAGGAGTGTGGGCCCTATGTAGGAGAGGGGCTTTGGTCTAGAGTGGAATGTGGGAGATCCGAATAGGAGAGGGTCCTGGTCTGGAGTGATGTGTGGGCCTTGTGTAGGAGAGGGGCCTTGGTCTAGAGTGGAATGTGGGGGTCCAAATAGGAGAGGGTTCTGGTCTGGAGTGGAGTGTGGGCCCTGTGTAGGAGAGGGGCCTTCGTCTAGAGCAGAATGTGGGGGGTCTGAATAGGAGAGGGTTCTGGTCCAGAGTGGAGTATGGGCCCTGTGTAGGAGAGGTGCCTTGGTTTAGAGTGGAATGTGGGGTAGAATGTGGGGGATCCAAATAGGAGAGGGTTTTGGTTTGGAGTGAAGTGTGGGCCCTGTGTAAGAGAGGGGCCTTGGTCTAGAGTGGAATGTGGGGGGGTCCGAATAGGAGAGGGTTCTGGTCTGGAGTGGAGTGTGGACCCTGTGTAGGAGAGGGGCCTTGGTCTAGAATGGAATGTGGGGGTCTGAATAGGACAGGGTTCTGGTCTGGAGTGAAGTGTGGGCCCTGTGTAGGAGAGGGGCCTTGGTCTAGAGTGGAATGTGGGGGGGTCCGAATAGGAGAGGGTCCTTGTCTGGAGTGAAGTGTGGGCTCTAGCTTGGAGTGGAGTGTGGGCCCTGTATATTAGAGGGACCCTAGCTTTCAGTGAAGTGTGGGCCCTGTATAGGATTAGCAGCCATGGTCTGGAATGGAGGGTGGGCCCTGCTCTGGGGAGTAATTTGGGCCCTGTATAGGAGAGGGGCTCCAGCTTGGAGTGGAGTGTGGACCCTGTGCAGGAAAAGGTCCTGGCCTGGAGTGGAGTGTGGGCCTTGTGTAGGAGAGGGGCCCTGGTCTAGAGTGGAGTGTGGGGGTCTTTATAGGGGAGGGTACTGACCTGGAGTAGAGTGGAAGGGTCAGTAAAGAATAGGGTCCTGGTCTGGATAGTAATGTGGGCCCTGTATAGGAGAGGGGCTCTAGCTTGGAGTGTAGTGTGGGCCCTGTATAGGGGAGGGGCTCTAGCTTGGAGTGTAGTGTGGGCCCTGTATAGGAGAGGGTCCTGGCCTGAAGTAGAGCGGGGGGGTATGAATAGAAGAGGGCCATTCCCTCTGTCCAGCGGTTCTCCTACAAGCATTTCTCTTCTTCTATATTGAGGCCCCACTGCACCTTCCAACCATGGGCCATTCCCTCTGTCCAGCACTTCTCCTACATACATTTCTGTTCTACTACACTGTGGCCCTACTGCTCCTCCCAACAATGGGCCATTCTCTCTGTCCAGCGCTTCTCCTACACACTTCTCTTCTTCTACATCTTGGCCACACTGCACCTACTGGCCATGGGCCATTTCCTCTGTCCAGCTCTTCGCCTATATACATTTCTCTTCTTAATTATCGTGGCCCCACTGCACCTCCCAGCCATGGGCCAACCCCTCTATCTTGCTCTTCTTCTACAAACATTTCTATTCTTTGACACCCAGCCCCACTGCACCTCCTAAACCTCTACAGGCCCAGAACTCCTAAAACTTGAGCCACCTCCCCAAAAATAGTCACCATTCCACCCTGTGCTGTCCTGCATTGACTCTACAATGTTCCTCCAGGTTCAGCACCTACCTAGTACACATTGCAAGATTGAGCTAACACTACATTATCCATCATATTGGGTTGGTTCATTCCCCCTCACAAGTCTGTAGGGTCTGCAGAGCCATCTTACCACCCGCTGGGCAGATCACTACATTATCCATCACCATCTTACCACCCTCTGGGCAGATCATTACATTATCCATCACCATCTTACCACCCTCTGGGCAGATCATTACATTATCCATTACCATCTTACCACCCTCTGGGCAGATTACCACATTATCTATCACCATCTTACCACCCTCTGGGCAGAGCACTACATTATCCATCACCATCTTACCACCCTCTGGGCAGATTACCACATTATCCATCAACATCTTACCACCCGCTGGGCAGATCACTACATTATCCATCACCATCTTACCACCCTCTGGGCAGATCATTACATTATCCATCACCATCTTACCACCCTCTGGGCAGATCATTACTTTATCCATCACCATCTTACCACCCTCTGGGCAGATCACCACATTATCCATCACCATCTTACCACCCTCTGGGCAGAGCACTACATTATCCATCACCATCTTACCACCCGCTGGGCAGATCACTACATTATCCATCACCATCTTACCACCCTCTGGGCAGATCACTACATTATCCATTACCATCTTACCACCCTCTGGGCAGATCACTACATTATCCATTACCATCTTACCACCCTCTGGGCAGATCACTACATTATCCATTACCATCTTACCACCCTCTGGGCAGATCACTACATTATCTATCACCATCTTACCACCCTCTGGGCAGATCACTACATTATCCATTACCATCTTACCACCCTCTGGGCAGATCACTACATTATCCATTACCATCTTACCACCCTCTGGGCAGATCACCACATTATCCATCACCATCTTACCACCCTCTGGGCAGATCATTACATTATCTATCACCATCTTACCACCCTCTGGGCAGATCACCACATTATCCATCACCATCTTACCACCCGCTGGGCAGATCATTACATTATCCATCCCCATCTTACCACCCTCTGGGCAGATCATTACATTATCCGTCACCATCTTACCACCCGCTGGGCAGATCACTACATTATCCATCACCATCTTACCACCCTCTGGGCAGATCATTACATTATCCATCACCATCTTACCACCCTCTGGGCAGATCACTACATTATCCATCACCATCTTACCACCCTCTGGGCAGATCACCACATTATCCATCACCATCTTACCACCCTCTGGGCAGATCACTACATTATCCATCACCATCTTACCACCCGCTGGGCAGATCACTACATTATCCATCACCATCTTACCACCCTCTGGGCAGGCTAAATCAGAATTAAGCACCAGAAATGACCCAGCATGAGAATATTGGTATCATTCTGGACCAGCGTTCAGTGATGGGTGACCCGTTCATTACTTTGCCCTCTGTAGAGTCCTGGCAGCTGTCCTCCCCACCTTCTCCTGTAGTGCAGAAGGCCATTGTCTCCTGTGTTGAACACGCCATCTTCCAGGTAATGCAGACCCATGTAACCCAATGACTCCTTGTGAATGTGCCCCATCATCACCCACAGCCAAGACACAGTTCCTGATTGGTCATCTACCTCCACGTAACTGTTCCCCCGTTATCAGAATGTCCATTACACGTGGATAATGTATTCTCTATTTTCACTTCAGAGGTTCACACTGTGGAATTCGAGATTCTGTCCTCCCCCCATGGAGGCACGAGGCACTGTTATTCTACACAGAATGGGAACATTTGGTTACATTTAGCTGAGACGGGGATGGAGGAATGTGGAAAAACAGAAGAGGCGGGCCCCGCACAGTAGCTGACGGGCCCCCAGAGATGTTTCCAATTAATTCTCCACACAGGGAATGAAATAAATCATTGTTTAATTAATGGCAGGTAGAGGAAATATGTCGCCTCTCTGGAAGAGAGAATTTGGCGTCTGTTCGCCAGAGGCGGAGCCAAGGATTTTGCCATGTAGAGGGAAGGAATGTGAATTGGTGATCTGTAATTCTGGACCTCTGACCTGATTCTGTGTAATCCGAAACATTTCTACAAAGTCGTTTTACTACAGATCACCGCCAACATAAGGCAAGAAGAACAGAGGGAATGTTCCGCAATGTGCAGAATAAGGATGAGGTCCAGATTCCTGCTGAATCCGGGGTGTTCAGGCTTCATGAAATAATGAAACCTTTGAGACCTTTGAACTTATCTCAGCTGGCCTAAAAGGCCAATCGTGGGGCTTTTGGAAAAGTCAGGAAAGAGGAGGCGGTAGAAGTGACTGCACTGTCACTACAGACAAAACATGTGGAAGCACCACCATCTCCAGTAGTGGGCCCCAACCTGCATCCTTCTCTCCAGAAGATTGACCCAGTGTGCTAGGAAGGTTATGTAGCATCCATGCTTACTTGACTATGTATCAATGGTCATGTGTACCTGGGGTTGCCACCTAAACCCTTTAAAGCCAAACGCATATGAATTACATGGGCTCTAAGGCTAATTTAATGCAGATAAGGCACTAAGTAGGTTTATTACCACCTTAATCAGCCAAAGTACATGTGTAAGATTTAAAGGGATGAGGTGGCATCCATGTAGGTGGATGTAGATATCCATAGATGGGGGGGTAGATGTGTAGGTGGATGTAGATATCCATAGATGGGGGGTAGATGTGTAGGTGGATGTAGATATCCATAGATGAGGGGTAGGTGTGTAGGTGGATGTTGTCATCCATAGATGGAGGGGTAGGTGTGTAGGTGGATGTAGATATCCATAAATGGAGGGTTAGGTGTGTAGGCAGATGTAGATATCCATAAATGGAGGGGTAGGTGTGTAGGTGGATGTAGATATCCATAGATGGAGGAGTAGGTGTGTAGGTGGATGTAGATATCCATAGATGGAGGGGTAGATGTGTAGGTGGATGTAGATATCCATAGATGGAGGGGTAGATGTGTAGGTAGATGTAGATATCCATAGATGGAGGGGTAGGCGTGTAGGTGGATGTAGATATCCATAGATGGAGGGGTAGGTGTGTAGGTGGATGTAGATATCTATAGATGGGGGGGGGTAGATGTGTAGGTGGATGCTGTCATCCATAGATGGGGGGGTAGATGTGTAGGTGGATGTAGATATCCATAGATGGGGGGGTAGATGTGTAGGTGGATGTAGATATCCATAGATGGGGGTAGCTGTGTAGGTAGATGTAGATATCCATAGATGGAGGGGTAGGTGTGTAGGTGGATGTAGATATCCATAGATGGAGGGGTAGGTGTGTAGGTGGATGTAGAAATCCATAGATGGAGGGTTAGGTGTGTAGGTGGATGTAGATATCCATAGATGGAGGGGTAGGTGTGTAGGTGGATGTAGATGTTCATAGATGGAGGGGTAGGTGAGTAGGTGGATGGAGATGTCAATAGATGGAGGGGTAGGTGTGTAGGTAGATGTAGATATCCATAGATGGAGGGGTAGATGTGTAGGTGGATGTAGATATCCATAGATGGAGGGGTAGATGTGTAGGTGGATGTAGATATCCATAGATGGGGGGGTAGATGTGTAGGTGGATGTAGATATCCATAGATTGGGGGGGTAGGTGTGTAGGCAGATGTATATATCCATAGATGGGGGGGGGTAGATGTGTAGGTGGATGCTCTCATCCATAGATGGGGGGTAGGTGTGTAGGTAGATGTAGATATCCATAGATGGAGGGGTAGATGTGTAGGTGGATGTAGATATCCATAGATGGAGGGGTAGATGTGTAGGTGGATGTAGATATCCATAGATGGGGGGGTAGATGTGTAGGTGGATGTAGATATCCATAGATGGGGGGGGGTAGGTGTGTAGGCAGATGTATATATCCATAGATGGAGGGGTAGATGTGTAGGTGGATGTAGATATTCATAGACGGGGGGGGGGGTAGATGTGTAGGTGGATGTAGATATCCATAGATGGGGGGGTAGGTATGTAGGTGGATGTCCATAGATGGAGGGGTAGGTGGATGTAGATATCCATAGATGAAGGGGTAGGTGGATGTAGATATCCATACATGGAGGGGTAGGTGTGTAGGTGGATGTAGATGTTCATAGATGAAGGGGTAGGTGGATGTAGATATCCATAGATGGAGGGGTAGGTGTGTAGGTGGATGTAGATATCCATAGATGGGGGGGTAGGTGAGTAGGTGTATGGAGATGTCAATAGATGGGGGGTAGGTATGTAGGTGGATGTCAATAAATGGAGGGGTAGGTGGATGTAGATATCCATAGATGAAGGGGTAGGTGGATGTAGATATCCATAGATGGAGGGTTAGGTGTGTAGGTGGATGTTGTCATCCATAGATGGAGGGGTAGGTGTGTAGGTGGATGTAGATATCTATAGATGGAGGGGTATATAGATGATAGCATGGTGGTCCGTCCATGGTAGTGGAGTGTTGTCAAAAAACGTTGATGTCCATATTCTGTTTGAAGATGAGATCTAGGGTGTGTCCTGAACCATGCGTGGGAGAGTTTATCAGTTGTTGAAGGCCAAGTTCTTCCATTTGGTTGACGCAGGCGGTTGCGGTGGGATCTTGGGCAGAGTTTGCCCACAGGTTAAAATCCCCAAGTACCAGCAGGTTTTTGGTTTTCAAGGTGTGCATCGAGAAGAATTCATGGAGGGGTAGATGTGTAGGTGGATGTAGATATCCATAGATGGAGGGGTAGATGTGTTGGTGGATGTAGATATCCATAGATGGGGGGGGGGTAGATGTGTAGGTGGATGTAGATATCCATAGATGGGGGGTAGATGTGTAGGTAGATGTAGATATCCATAGATGGAGGGGTAGGTGTGTAGGTGGATGTAGATATCCATAGATGGAGGGGTAGATGTGTAGGTGGATGTAGATATCCATAGATGGAGGTGTAGATGTGTAGGTGGATGTAGATATCCATAGATGGAGGGGTAGATGTGTAGGTGGATGTAGACATCCATAGATGGAGCGGTAGATGTGTAGGTGGATGTAGATATCCATAGATGGGGGGGGTAGATGTGTAGGTGGATGTAGATATCCATAGATGGGGGGTAGATGTGTAGGTAGATGTAGATATCCATAGATGGAGGGGTAGGTGTGTAGGTAGATGTAGATATCCATAGATGGAGGGGTAGATGTGTAGGTGGATGTAGATATCCATAGATGGAGGGGTAGATGTGTAGGTGGATGTAGATATCCATAGATGGAGGGGTAGATGTGTAGGTGGATGTAGATATCCATAGATGGAGGGGTAGATGTGTAGGTGGATGTAGATATCCATAGATGGGGGGGGGGGGGTAGATGTGTAGGTGGATGTAGATATCCATAGATGGGGGGTAGATGTGTAGGTAGATGTAGATATCCATAGATGGAGGGGTAGGTGTGTAGGTGGATGTAGATATCCATAGATGGAGGGGTAGATGTGTAGGTGGATGTAGATATCCATAGATGGAGGGGTAGATGTGTAGGTGGATGTAGATATCCATAGATGGAGGGGTAGATGTGTAGGTGGATGTAGACATCCATAGATGGAGCGGTAGATGTGTAGGTGGATGTAGATATCCATAGATGGGGGGGGTAGATGTGTAGGTGGATGTAGATATCCATAGATGGGGGGTAGATGTGTAGGTAGATGTAGATATCCATAGATGGAGGGGTAGGTGTGTAGGTGGATGTAGATATCCATAGATGGAGGGGTAGATGTGTAGGTGGATGTAGATATCCATAGATGGAGGGGTAGATGTGTAGGTGGATGTAGATATCCATAGATGGAGGGGTAGATGTGTAGGTGGATGTAGATATCCATAGATGGGGGGGGGGGTAGATGTGTAGGTGGATGTAGATATCCATAGATGGGGGGTAGATGTGTAGGTAGATGTAGATATCCATAGATGGAGGGGTAGGTGTGTAGGTGGATGTAGATATCCATAGATGGGGGGTAGATGTGTAGGTGGATGTAGATATCCATAGATGGAGGGGTAGATGTGTAGGTGGATGTAGATATCCATAGATGGGGGGGGGGTAGATGTGTAGGTGGATGCTCTCATCCATAGATGGGGGGTAGGTGTGTAGGTGGATGTAGATATCCATAGATGGAGGGGTAGATGTGTAGGTTGATGTAGATATCCATAGATGGAGGGGTAGGTGTGTAGGTGGATGTAGATATCCATAGATGGAGGGGTAGGTGTGTAGGTGGATGTAGATATCCATAGATGGGGGGGGGGAGGGAGATGTGTAGGTGGATGTAGATATCCATAGATGGGGGGTAAATGTGTAGGTGGATGTAGATATCCATAGATGGGGGGGGTAGATGTGTAGGTGGATGTAGATATCCATAGATGGAGGGGTAGATGTGTAGGTGGATGTAGATATCCATAGATGGGGGGGTAGGTGTGTAGGTGGATGTAGATATCCATAGATGGGGGGGTAGATGTGTAGGTGGATGTAGATATCCATAGATGGGGGGTAGGTGTGTAGGTGGATGTAGATATCCATAGATGGAGGGGTAGATGTGTAGGTAGATGTAGATATCCATAGATGGAGGGGTAGATGTGTAGGTGGATGTAGATATCCATAGATGGGGGGTAGGTGTGTAGGTGGATGTAGATATCCATAGATGGGGGGGGGGTAGATGTGTAGGTGGATGTAGATATCCATAGATGGGGGGTAGGTGTGTAGGTGGATGTAGATATTCATAGATGGAGGGGTAGATGTGTAGGTGGATGTAGATATCCATAGATGGAGGGGTAGATGTGTAGGTGGATGTAGATATCCATAGATGGAGGGGTAGGTGAGTAGGTGGATGTAGATGTCAATAGATAGAGGGGTAGGTGTGTAGGTAGATGTCCATAGATGGAGGAGTAGGTGGTTGTAGATATCCCAAGATGGAGGGGTAGATGTGTAGGTGGATGTCCATAGATAGAGGGGTAGATGTGTAGGTGGATGCTGTCATCTATAGATGGAGGGTAGGTGTGTAGGTGGATGTAGATATTCATAGATGGAGGGGTAGGTGTGTAGGTGGATGTAGATATCCATAGATGGAGGGGTAGGTGTGTAGGTGGATGTAGATATCCATAGATGGAGGGTTAGGTGTGTAGGTGGATGTAGATATCCATAGATGGAGGGGTAGGTGTGTAAGCAGATGTTGCTATCCATAGATCGAGGGGTAGGTGTGTAGGCAGATGTAGATATCTATAGATGGGGGGGGGTAGATGTGTAGGTGGATGTAGATGTTCATAGATGGAGGGGTAGGTGGATGTAGATGTCAATAGATGGAGGGGTAAGTATGTAGGTGGATGTCCATAGATGGAGGGGTAGGTGGATGTAGATATCCATAGATGGAGGGGTAGGTGGATGTAGATATCCATAGATGGAGGGGTAGGTGTGTAGGCAGATGTAGATATCCATAGATGGAGGGGTAGGTGTGTAGGCATATGTAGATATTCATAGATCGAGGGGTAGGTGTGTAGGCAGATGTTGCTATCCATAGATCGAGGGGTAGGTGTGTAGGCAGATGTAGCTATCCATAGATGGAGGGGTAGGTGTGTAGGTGGATGTAGATATCCATAGATGGAGGGGTAGATGTGTAGGTGGATGTAGATATCCATAGATGGAGGGAGGTAGATGTGTAGGCAGATGTAGATATCCATAGATGGAGGGGTAGGTGTGTAGGCGGATGTAGATATCCATAGATGGAGGGGTAGGTGTGTAGGCAGATGTAGATATACATAGAGAGAGGGGTAGGTGTGTAGGCAGATGTAGCTATCCATAGATGGAGGGGTAAGTATGTAGGTGGATGTCCATAGATGGAGGGGTAGGTGGATGTAGATATCCATAGATGGAGGGGTAGGTGGATGTAGATATCCATAGATGGAGGGGTAGGCGTGTAGGCAGATGTAGACGTCCTTAGATGGAGGGGTAGGTGTGTAGGTGGATGTCCATAGATTGAGGGGTAGATGTGTAGGTGGATGTAAATATCCATAGATGGAGGGGTAAGTGTGTAGGTGGATATAGATATCCATAGATGAAGAGGTAGGTGTGTAGGCAGATGTAGATATCCATAGATGGAGGGGTAGGTGTGTAGGCAGATGTAGCTATCCATAGATGGAGGGGTAGGTGTGTAGGCAGATGTAGCCTAGATGGAGGGGTAGGTGCGTAGGTGGATGTAGATATCCATAGATGGGGGGGTAGATGTGTAGGTGGATGTAGATATCCATAGATGAGGGGTAGGTGTGTAGGTGGATGTTGTCATCCATAGATGGAGGGGTAGGTGTGTAGGTGGATGTAGATATCCATAAATGGAGGGTTAGGTGTGTAGGCAGATGTAGATATCCATAAATGGAGGGGTAGGTGTGTAGGTGGATGTAGATATCCATAGATGGAGGAGTAGGTGTGTAGGTGGATGTAGATATCCATAGATGGAGGGGTAGGTGTGTAGGTGGATGTAGATATCCATAGATGGAGGGGTAGGTGTGTAGGTGGATGTAGATATCTATAGATGGGGGGGGTAGATGTGTAGGTGGATGCTGTCATCCATAGATGGGGGGGTAGATGTGTAGGTGGATGTAGATATCCATAGATGGGGGGGTAGATGTGTAGGTGGATGTAGATATCCATAGATGGGGGTAGCTGTGTAGGTAGATGTAGATATCCATAGATGGAGGGGTAGGTGTGTAGGTGGATGTAGATATCCATAGATGGAGGGGTAGGTGTGTAGGTGGATGTAGAAATCCATAGATGGAGGGTTAGGTGTGTAGGTGGATGTAGATATCCATAGATGGAGGGGTAGGTGTGTAGGTGGATGTAGATGTTCATAGATGGAGGGGTAGGTGAGTAGGTGGATGGAGATGTCAATAGATGGAGGGGTAGGTGTGTAGGTAGATGTAGATATCCATAGATGGAGGGGTAGATGTGTAGGTGGATGTAGATATCCATAGATGGAGGGGTAGATGTGTAGGTGGATGTAGATATCCATAGATGGGGGGGTAGATGTGTAGGTGGATGTAGATATCCATAGATGGGGGGGGGTAGGTGTGTAGGCAGATGTATATATCCATAGATGGAGGGGTAGATGTGTAGGTGGATGTAGATATTCATAGACGGGGGGGGGGGGGGGTAGATGTGTAGGTGGATGTAGATATCCATAGATGGGGGGGTAGGTATGTAGGTGGATGTCCATAGATGGAGGGGTAGGTGGATGTAGATATCCATAGATGAAGGGGTAGGTGGATGTAGATATCCATACATGGAGGGGTAGGTGTGTAGGTGGATGTAGATGTTCATAGATGAAGGGGTAGGTGGATGTAGATATCCATAGATGGAGGGGTAGGTGTGTAGGTGGATGTAGATATCCATAGATGGGGGGGTAGGTGAGTAGGTGTATGGAGATGTCAATAGATGGGGGGTAGGTATGTAGGTGGATGTTAATAAATGGAGGGGTAGGTGGATGTAGATATCCATAGATGAAGGGGTAGGTGGATGTAGATATCCATAGATGGAGGGTTAGGTGTGTAGGTGGATGTTGTCATCCATAGATGGAGGGGTAGGTGTGTAGGTGGATGTAGATATCTATAGATGGAGGGGTATATAGATGATAGCATGGTGGTCCGTCCATGGTAGTGGAGTGTTGTCAAAAAACGTTGATGTCCATATTCTGTTTGAAGATGAGATCTAGGGTGTGTCCTGAACCATGCGTGGGAGAGTTTATCAGTTGTTGAAGGCCAAGTTCTTCCATTTGGTTGACGCAGGCGGTTGCGGTGGGGTCTTGGGCAGAGTTTGCCCACAGGTTAAAATCCCCAAGTACCAGCAGGTTTTTGGTTTTCAAGGTGTGCATCGAGAAGAATTCATGGAGGGGTAGATGTGTAGGTGGATGTAGATATCCATAGATGGAGGGGTAGATGTGTTGGTGGATGTAGATATCCATAGATGGGGGGGGGGTAGATGTGTAGGTGGATGTAGATATCCATAGATGGGGGGTAGATGTGTAGGTAGATGTAGATATCCATAGATGGAGGGGTAGGTGTGTAGGTGGATGTAGATATCCATAGATGGAGGGGTAGATGTGTAGGTGGATGTAGATATCCATAGATGGAGGTGTAGATGTGTAGGTGGATGTAGATATCCATAGATGGAGGGGTAGATGTGTAGGTGGATGTAGACATCCATAGATGGAGCGGTAGATGTGTAGGTGGATGTAGATATCCATAGATGGGGGGGGGTAGATGTGTAGGTGGATGTAGATATCCATAGATGGGGGGTAGATGTGTAGGTAGATGTAGATATCCATAGATGGAGGGGTAGGTGTGTAGGTGGATGTAGATATCCATAGATGGAGGGGTAGATGTGTAGGTGGATGTAGATATCCATAGATGGAGGGGTAGATGTGTAGGTGGATGTAGATATCCATAGATGGAGGGGTAGATGTGTAGGTGGATGTAGATATCCATAGATGGGGGGGGGGGGTAGATGTGTAGGTGGATGTAGATATCCATAGATGGGGGGTAGATGTGTAGGTAGATGTAGATATCCATAGATGGAGGGGTAGGTGTGTAGGTGGATGTAGATATCCATAGATGGGGGGTAGATGTGTAGGTGGATGTAGATATCCATAGATGGAGGGGTAGATGTGTAGGTGGATGTAGATATCCATAGATGGGGGGGGGTAGATGTGTAGGTGGATGCTCTCATCCATAGATGGGGGGTAGGTGTGTAGGTGGATGTAGATATCCATAGATGGAGGGGTAGATGTGTAGGTGGATGTAGATATCCATAGATGGAGGGGTAGGTGTGTAGGTGGATGTAGATATCCATAGATGGGGGGGGGGGAGATGTGTAGGTGGATGTAGATATCCATAGATGGGGGGTAAATGTGTAGGTGGATGTAGATATCCATAGATGGGGGGGGTAGATGTGTAGGTGGATGTAGATATCCATAGATGGAGGGGTAGATGTGTAGGTGGATGTAGATATCCATAGATGGGGGGGTAGGTGTGTAGGTGGATGTAGATATCCATAGATGGAGGGGTAGGTGTGTAGGTGGATGTAGATATCCATAGATGGGGGGGTAGATGTGTAGGTGGATGTAGATATCCATAGATGGGGGGTAGGTGTGTAGGTGGATGTAGATATCCATAGATGGAGGGGTAGGTGTGTAGGTGGATGTAGATATCCATAGATGGAGGGGTAGGTGTGTAGGTGGATGTAGAAATCCATAGATGGGGGTAGCTGTGTAGGTAGATGTAGATATCCATAGATGGAGGGGTAGATGTGTAGGTGGATGTAGATATCCATAGATGGGGGGTAGGTGTGTAGGTGGATGTAGATATCCATAGATGGGGGGGGGGTAGATGTGTAGGTGGATGTAGATATCCATAGATGGGGGGTAGGTGTGTAGGTGGATGTAGATATTCATAGATGGAGGGGTAGATGTGTAGGTGGATGTAGATATCCATAGATGGAGGGGTAGATGTGTAGGTGGATGTAGATATCCATAGATGGAGGGGTAGGTGAGTAGGTGGATGTAGATGTCAATAGATAGAGGGGTAGGTGTGTAGGTAGATGTCCATAGATGGAGGAGTAGATGTGTAGGTAGATGTAGATATCCATATATGGAGGGGTAGATGTGTAGGTGGTTGTAGATATCCCAAGATGGAGGGGTAGATGTGTAGGTGGATGTCCATAGATAGAGGGGTAGATGTGTAGGTGGATGCTGTCATCTATAGATGGAGGGTAGGTGTGTAGGTGGATGTAGATATTCATAGATGGAGGGGTAGGTGTGTAGGTGGATGTAGATATCCATAGATGGAGGGGTAGGTGTGTAGGTGGATGTAGATATCCATAGATGGAGGGTTAGGTGTGTAGGTGGATGTAGATATCCATAGATGGAGGGGTAGGTGTGTAAGCAGATGTTGCTATCCATAGATCGAGGGGTAGGTGTGTAGGCAGATGTAGATATCTATAGATGGGGGGGGGGTAGATGTGTAGGTGGATGTAGATGTTCATAGATGGAGGGGTAGGTGGATGTAGATGTCAATAGATGGAGGGGTAAGTATGTAGGTGGATGTCCATAGATGGAGGGGTAGGTGGATGTAGATATCCATAGATGGAGGGGTAGGTGGATGTAGATATCCATAGATGGAGGGGTAGGTGTGTAGGCAGATGTAGATATCCATAGATGGAGGGGTAGGTGTGTAGGCATATGTAGATATCCATAGATGGAGGGGTAGGTGTGTAGGCAGATGTTGCTATCCATAGATCGAGGGGTAGGTGTGTAGGCAGATGTAGCTATCCATAGATGGAGGGGTAGGTGTGTAGGCGGATGTAGATATCCATAGATGGAGGGGTAGGTGTGTAGGCAGATGTAGATATACATAGAGAGAGGGGTAGGTGTGTAGGCAGATGTAGCTATCCATAGATGGAGGGGTAGGTATGTAGGTGGATGTCCATAGATGGAGGGGTAGGTGGATGTAGATATCCATAGATGGAGGGGTAGGTGGATGTAGATATCCATAGATGGAGGGGTAGGTGTGTAGATGGATGTAGATATCCATAGATGGAGGGGTAGGCGTGTAGGCAGATGTAGACGTCCTTAGATGGAGGGGTAGGTGTGTAGGTGGATGTCCATAGATTGAGGGGTAGATGTGTAGGTGGATGTAAATATCCATAGATGGAGGGGTAAGTGTGTAGGTGGATATAGATATCCATAGATGAAGAGGTAGGTGTGTAGGCAGATGTAGATATCCATAGATGGAGGGGTAGGTGTGTAGGCAGATGTAGCTATCCATAGATGGAGGGGTAGGTGTGTAGGCAGATGTAGCCTAGATGGAGGGGTAGGTGCGTAGGTGGATGTAGATATCCGTAGATGGAGAGGTAGGTGTGTAGGCAGATGTAGATATCCATAGATGGAGGGGTAGGTGTGTAGGCAGATGTAGATATCCATAGATGGAGGGGTAGATGTGTAGGTGAATGTAGATATCCATAGATGGAGGGGTAGGTGTGTAGGTGGATGCTGTCATCTATAGATGGAGGGGTAGGTGTATAGGTGGATGTAGATATCCATAGATGAAGGGGTAGGTGGATGTAGGAAGGGGTAGGTGGATATCCATAGATGGAGGGGTAGGTGTGTAGGCGGATGTAGACATCCATAGATGGAGGGGTAGGTGTGTAGGTGGATGTAGAAATCCATAGATGGAGGTAGGTGTGTAGGTGGATGTAGATATCCATAGATGAAGGGGTAGGTGTGTAGGCAGATGTAGATTTCCTTAGATGGAGGGGTAGGTGTGTAGGTGGATGTAGATATCCATAGATGGAGGGGTAGGTGTGTAGGTGGATGTCCATAGATTGAGGGGTAGATGTGTAGGCGGATGTAGACATCTATAGATGGAGGGGTAGGTGTGTAGGTGGATGTAGAAATCCATAGATGGAGGGTAGGTGTGTAGGTGGATGTAGATGTCCATAGATGGAGGGGTAGGCGTGTAGGCAGATGTAGACGTCCTTAGATGGAGGGGTAGGTGTGTAGGTGGATGTAGATATCCATAGATGGAGGGGTAGGTGTGTAGGTGGATGTCCATAGATTGAGGGGTAGATGTGTAGGCGGATGTAGACATCCATAGATGGAGGGGTAGGTGTGTAGGCGGATGTAGATATCCATAGATGGAGGGGTAGGTGTGTAGGTGGATGTAGATGTCCATAGATGGAGGGGTAGGTGTGTAGGTGGATGTAGATATTCATAGATGGAGGGGTAGGTGTGTAGGTGGATGTAGAAATCCATAGATGGAGGGGTAGGTGTGTAGGCGGATGTAGACATCCATAGATGGAGGGGTAGGTGTGTAGGTGGATGTAGAAATCCATAGATGGAGGGTAGGTGTGTAGGTGGATGTAGAAATCCATAGATGGAGGGTAGGTGTGTAGGTGGATGTAGATACCCATAGATGGAGGGGTAGGTGTGTAGGTGGATGTCCATAGATTGAGGGGTAGATGTGTAGGCGGATGTAGACATCCATAGATGGAGGGGTAGGTGTGTAGGTGGATGTAGAAATCCATAGATGGAGGGTAGGTGTGTAGGTGGATGTAGATATCCATAGATGGAGGGGTAGGTGTGTAGGCGGATGTAGACATCCATAGATGGAGGGTAGGTGTGTAGGTGGATGTAGAAATCCATAGATGGAGGGTAGGTGTGTAGGTGGATGTAGATACCCATAGATGGAGGGGTAGGTGTGTAGGTGGATGTAGACATACATAGATGGAGGGGTAGGTGTGTAGGTGGATGTAGAAATCCATAGATGGAGGGTAGGTGTGTAGGTGGATGTAGAAATCCATAGATGGAGGGGAAGGTGTGTAGGCAGATGTAGATGTCCATAGATGGAGGGGTAGATGTGTAGGTGGATGTAGATATTCTTAGATGGAGAGGTAGGTGTGTAGGTGGATGTAGATATTCATAGATGGAGGGGTAGGTGTGTAGGTGGATGTAGATGTCCATAGATGGAGGGGTAGGTGCGTAGGTGGATGTAGATATTCATAGATGGAGGAGTAGGTGTGTAGGTGGATGTAGAAATCCATAGATGGAGGGGTAGGTGTGTAGGTGGATGTAGAAATCCATAGATGGAGGGGGAGGTGTGTAGATGGACGCCCATAGATAGAGGTGTGCTTGGGGTGGTAATTTGACAATCTTCACACTGGTAAGTGAAGCCTTATCATCTTACAATGCTCTGACTGATGTCGTAGTAGTGGAAGACGTCACCATGTACACCTCTGACCCGGACGGGAGGAATTCTCTGGTTTTCTCATCAGCTGAGATTTGGCCGTCTGATGGTTTCTTCTCCAATCTGGATTTTCATTCTTCTTTTCTTGTTGATGAAATATTTCTGCGGCAGCTAATGCCGGGTTTACAATTACACATTCTCTTACCGGGGGCGGGTGGCTGTATATTTTTCTGGAGAAATAATCAGAACTTTGGTGAAGTTTTCTCTGAACACCCAACGTTCCGCTACTTTCCTGCACCCCATTCACTTCTATAGACAAATACTTTTCTGCTTCTCAATAACACTCTATACAGGGAAGATGAGGAGCGGGATGACAGAAGAACGGCGGTTCTCCAGAGTCTGAGGACTATGATGATGAATATATCCATATCCTCACGCTGGAGGTACCATCCCTGACAAATCATTAGGTCATTGTATGGAGGACAATATGATGATGTATATTGTCTCACGCTGGAGGTACCAGCACTGACCAATCATGAGGTCATTGTATGGAGGACAATATGATGATCTATATTGTCTCACGCTGGAGGTACCAGCACTGACCAATCATTAGGTCATTGTATGGAGGACAATGTGATGATGAATATACTCTCATGCTGGAGGTACCATTATTGACCAATCATTAGGTCATTGTATGGAGGACAATGTGATGATGTATATTCTCTCTCGCTGGAGATACCATCATTGACCAATCATTAGGTCATTGTATGGAGGACAATGTGATGATGTATATTCTCTCACGCTGGAGATACCATCATTGACCAATCATTAGGTCATTGTATGGAGGACAATGTGATGATGTATATTCTCTCACGCTGGAGGTACCATCACTGACCAATCATTAGGTCATAGTATGGAGGACAATGTGATGATGTATATTCTCTCACTTGTGCTTGTCACAAGTTGTAATGTTCCCATCTCTCCTACATGCTCATCACTCTTATACATCATTTATTTTATGGATATGGATAAAGAAATGCTGGTAGGTTAATCGGATCCTGTCTAAATTGGCCCTAGTATATGTATGAATTTGTGTTAGATTGTAAGCTCCTTGAGGGTAGGGACTGATGTGAATGTACAATGTATATGTAAAGCGCTGCAAAAATTGACGGAGCTATATAAGTATTTGAAATAAATAAATATCAGCACTGTGCCTATACCCGAACCTGAGGAAGGGGCCATTTCATTTTGGGGTTTGCAACCCCCATAACTGTTCATTACAGACCCACCAATGGTTTCATGTGGCTTTTCTTAAGCATGGTAGCAGAGGAGCCACCCTCCCATACTATTATGAAGTTGCCTTTTTGGGGTTTCCCATCATTGTCAATACAGTAGGTATTCCTTTGTCTGCCACCTGTGAACCTGCCTTATGTCTGGGACTCATTGACATGCCTTTATAAACGGAGATCAGGTAAGAGACGGACTACAAAAAAGTGAAAAGAGAAACCCAGGAGAACATCTCATTTCTGTACATCTTCAGCTGGGATAAAGACTTAGGTGGAGATCGGGGATATTTCCTTTAATTCCTCCTTGGTTGTGGAAAGACCCAGAACTCATGACTGTATGGGATGAGCCGGTATTCCTGTTATGAGGCATGTTTGGTGTGGTGGGAACACATTGCCATTGGCCCCAATAGAGCTCAGAAGGTCACTGGGTAAAGGCTATAGAAAGAATATTGCAGTATAATGCTATGATTTTTATTCCCATAGAACATGTCCATGTATTCTAGATGTGAATGCCAAGCACAGTGTGATGTCCCAGAGCAGACCATTTTTTTTTTTTAATCCGCGTTGATGCTGAAAAACGAAAACAGAAAAAACGTTAAGTGAACAAAAAATGTGCATGTGGAACACACACTAAAAAGTGTACTTAAGGGTGTGCTTTGTACACCCCCCCCCCCCTCTCCCCAAGGGGTAAGGCCTCTCCCTGATCTCCCGGGGCACAAGGCTCCTGAAAGAGACATAGAGTACAACATGGTCTGCCTAGCCAGAAGGCCTGGTGGACACCTTTCCTCATGGCCAGTAGAAGTTGACCACTGAGTACTAGGTCAGGGGAGCTCTCCCGAATGTGAAACCCCCCCAGGGTCAGGGGAGGAAGGAGCCCAAAGGCCACCCCCCCTGCCCCCCAGACGTTAGGGCAAGCGCGAGGACTCATGTCCTCCATCCTCCAAAAAACACACACAAAGCTGAAAGGTGACAAAACGTGAGGAGAAAATAAATAAATAAATAGGTGGCTGTCAAGACAGCAGGCAGAGGAGTAATTAAACTTATATCTATGATATCTGCCATCACAAGGTGGTGTCAGTGCCTGATCCTTCTAGAGAGGTAACAGGGACCATTCCTGGTGAAGACAGCAGGTAGGGGAGTAATTATACTTACCGGTATATCTATGATATCTGCCATCACAAGGTGGTGTCAGTGCCTCATCCTTCTAGAGAGGCAACAGGGACCATTCCTGGTGAAGACAGCAGGTAGGGGAGTAATTATACTTACCGGTATATCTATGATATCTGCCATCACAAGGTGGTGTCAGTGCCTCATCCTTCTAGAGAGGTAACAGGGACCATTCCTGGTGAAGACAGCAGGTAGGGGAGTAGTAATACTTACCGGTATATCTATGATATCTGCCATCACAAGGTGGTGTTAGTGCCTCATCCTTCTAAAGAGGTCTCAGGGACCATTCCTGGTGAAGACAGTAGGTATGGGAGTAATTATCCATATGTGTATGATATCCACCATCACAAGGTGGTGTCAATGCCTCATTCTTCTAGAGAGGTAACAGGGACCATTCCTGGTGAAGACAGCAGGTAGGGGAGTAATTATCCATATGTGTATGATATCCACCATCACAAGGTGGTGTCAGTGCCTCATCCTTCTAGAGAGGTAACAGGGACCATTCCTGGTGAAGACAGCAGGTAGGGGAGTAATTATACTTACCGGTATATCTATGATATCTGCCATCACAAGGTGGTGTTAGTGCCCCATCCTTTTAATGAGGTCGCAGGGACCATTCCTGGTGAAGACAGCAGGTAGGGGAGTAATTATCCACATGTGTATGATATCCACCATCACAAGGTGGTGTCAATGCCCCATCCTTCTAGAGAGATAACAGGGACTATTCCTGGTGAAGACAGCAGGTAAGAGAGTAATTATACTTATATGTACAATATCTGCCATCACAAGGTGGTGTTAGTGCCCCATCCTTCTAAAGAGGTAGAAGGCACTATTCCTGGTGAGAACAGCTGGTAGGAGAGTAATTACTCTTATGTATACCATATCCACCATCACAAGATGGTGTCAGTGTCTCATCCTTCTACAGGGGTAGCAGGCACCATTCCCAGAGAAGACAGCAGGTAGAGGAGTAATTATAATTATATGTGTACAATATCTGCAATCACAAGGTGGTGTCAGTGTCTCATCCTTCTACAGGGGTAGCAGGGACCATTCCTGGTGAAGACAGCAGGTAGAGGAGTAATTAATATATCCTTATCTCCAGAGAACCAACATAAGACCACAGCCATGATGTTGGCCAATCACAGGTTCTTCCATAATCATACAGATTTGGATGGTCCATAGAATTACAGATGTCTCTTTGTAAACATGTGAAGGGGCCACCCTCCAGGTAACAAGAGCCCCAAGGGGCAGATTAGGAGTTCCCAGGATTGTGTCCTTTTTGACTTGTCTCCTGTTCCACCAGTCCAGTCTTAGACCAGCAGTGTCACCCCCATGCCCACGTTCTGATGGATTCTGCTGACTAAGTGAGTCTCTGAAGCTACCATACTGAACAGTAAATACACTCCAAAGGAACTGCGGGTCAATCCACATTTCACAAGTGGTCCGTCAAATCTGTCCCCTTTTTTAAGGTATAAGAAAGAAATACCCCAGGTGCTGCACATCCAGCAATACCAATCACTCTCTGAAGTGAGAACAGCCTCATCTGGGGCTCCTTCCAGGCCATACCTACCACGGGGCTTGGTCATTTCTTTAACCTTTGTTGTCTGAGTATAGATCCGTGTTTGTCCCAAGCATGTTTAAATTCACTCACTGCTGACTGACTTGCTACCTTTGCCGAAAATCTGTTCCAAACATCAACTACTCTTTTGGTAAAAAAAAAAAAAAAAATCACCAAGCTCAATTCTTGACACTCTATAAACCCCCACCCACCAGCCATTTCCCAGTGCAGGCAGGTGGAATAACTAACCCTATTCTGCAGATGCATCCTACAGATATTGTCCCATACAGTGCTCTTGCACTGATGTTCCTGAAAAAACCCCAATACTGGATAGCCAATAGGAAGCTTCTACGTCATGCAGGTAGAGACGTGAGGGAGGGGAGTCAGCTTCGTCATGATTTGGAGCTTACACAGGACTTTGTCCCCTCACTTCCTGTGACTGAATGTGGCAGCCATGATGTCGGGGGATGGACAGGCGGCAAAGTACGTTAAGCTGGAGGGTAGCAGTTGTTGGTTTGCCCCGTATATTGGTAATTTGTTCTTATGGGACGCTGTCAGGTTTTGGCATCTCTTGGCTAGAAACGTTCATTACAGTCCTCTGTATGCCCAAACCAGCCACAGCTGTGACTCTCAAAGGTTTGACCTTCTGTGGAGAATGAGAGCAGCCTCCAATGTTTTCTACAGTCGTCTTCCAAGCCAAGCCAACCACGGTTATGTCTGAATGCAGCCAAATAGTGGACAATGTTTGGTGACTTGTGACCTGGATAATGGCCGATTGCCACCTCTAGATATCTACTTCAACCTTCTCCATCATCTGCTGACCTCCACCCTCCATCTCCACCACCAACCCAAGTATCTTTTCTGCACCCATGTCTGAGAGCGGGGCAGATATCAGGGTGTGGTTGTGAGTCGAGGGATTCTGGGTTCAGTATGATGAGTGCTCGTATAATGACCTCCAGCTCCACCACAAACCCAAATATCCTTCCTCCACTCATGGCTGAAAGCATACCTCCCAACATTTTGAGATGGGAATGAGGGACACCTACTTGCAAACGTATGTAGGCATAGGACACACCCCCCCTAAAGGACAATTAACCCAAAAAAAGGGTTATTTAAATCCATAAGGACTTTTTTACCACCACAATTACTTTATATTGGCTTTTAAAATTGACAAATGCATCAATTTAGAATTTGGATGAAAGGTTTAACACTGGGAAACACTTTTTGAAAGATACAACGTGCTGTAAGAGTCCTGGGCTTACTACTCATGCACCAATGGCGCATTGCCGCAAGAGGAAATCCGTGCCAACTGAGCATGCTCCAAAGACGCCTCAGTGCGCCAACCCGCAACTGCGCAGAAGACCTGATGGAAAAAGGCAGGAAAATGCCCAGGAGGCGCACAGGAAGTGACCTCAACCTGATGGAAAAAAGGAGGGAAAATGCCCAGGAGGTGCACAGGAAGTGACCTCAACCTGATGGAAAAAAGGAGGGAAAATGCCCAGGAGGTGCACAGGAAGTGACCTCAACGTGATGGAAAAAGGCAGGAAAATGCCCAGGAGGTGCACAGGAAGTGACCTCAACGTGATGGAAAAAGGCAGGAAAATGCCCAGGAGGTGCACAGGAAGTGACCTCAAACTTCCCTATATAAGCCCAGCCCAGACACGGCCAAATTGCTGGATTATCTTCAGTCCCCCCTTGTCCCTGTGCTAGTGTGTGATCTGTCTGACAGTTCAAATAAAGCTTTGGGCCTGTAAACTCTTTTCTCCCTCCCCTACCCCACCTTCTCCACCCCCCCAACACACCCATTGCCCATTTGAATGTTATTAGACTGTGTGACCTGACTTTATGTGACATGTGTTTGAAGTAAATGCTTTCAGGGTAATGCGGCGTCATGCATGATGTGATGTTTCGGGGTATTATTACTCTGCACAACACATCAGGCATCATACCGCAGGATGAATGTCATTTATTTGTATGCTTGGCAATGTATTGTTATGTAGTGTATTTATGCGCTGCGTGCAGTACAGAGCTGAATGTACCCTGTTTAAAGTACTTGTTTTTTGCATATTTTCTTGCAAAATAAAGTGTGTGATCTGTCTGAACTTGTTGTGACCTGGAAACCTATTTGACTACTCTTGATTGCTGCTTGCCATTGACCTCGGATTTGTACCTTGACCAATCTACTTCTTTGCCCCTTTGGTACTCAGGTGCGAGATTGGAACCGACCCCGGCTTGGATCTCGACCATTCTTCTTCTGATTAACCCTTTTATACTTTGTTGCCAAACTGGACTTGACCTCGGCTCGGATCTCGGACTAAGGCTTGCACGGTGCTCCGCACCCCTGGCACCCCTGCCACTCAGTGTCCACCAAGTCTCTGTCTCCATCTCCAGAGGCTTCAAGGACCCGAGGTGCAAGGGAGGCCTCAACACTACTTCGGTCTCACCTCAGGTACGTGGCCCTCATGACAAGTGCATTTTATATACAACAATATAGATCAGACCAAAATGAGGGACAAATGAGGAGGAAAGAAGGACAGAGGGACATTGCTCCAAATCAGGGACAGTCCCTCAAAATTGGGGACAGTTGGGAGCTATGCTAAAAGTGGGGCAGATAACAGGGTGTGGTTGTCAGTTGAAGGATTCTGGGTTGAGTATGATCAGTGCACATATAATGACCTCCAGCTCCACCACAAACCCAAAAATCCTTCCTCCACTCATGGCTAAGAGCAGGGCAGATTTCAGGGTGTGGGTGAAAGTTGAGGCATTCTAGGTTCAGTATGATGTGCGCTCGTATAATGACCCCCAGCTCCACCACCAACCCAAGTACCTTTCCTCCACTCATGGCTGAGAGCGGGGCAGATATCAGGGTGTGGGTGGAAGTTGAGGGATTCTAGGTTCAGTATGATGAGCGCTCGTATAATGACCTCCAGCTCCACCACCAACCCAAGTACCTTTCCTCCACTCATGGCTGAGAGCGGGGCAGATATCAGGGTGTGGGTAGAAGTTGAGGGATTCTAGGTTAAGTATGATGAGCGCTCGTATAATGACCTCCAGCTCCACCACCAACCCAAGTACCCTACCTCCACTCATGGCTGAGAGCGGGGCAGGTATCAGGATTGGCAGTTGAGGGATTCTGGGTTGAGTATGATGAACGCTCGTAAGATGAGCCCCCTGGCTCACCATTGTATCCGTCCTGTGTAAATGGTTTTAATGAGTTCTATTTTCTGCCGCAGAGACCTTCAGGCCAAGAAATTAAAGGATCTAGAAATCATTAGCAGTTGCTGTTGGCGGAGATTTCTGGGAGTACACAGAGCAGAGACAAGACATGGAAAGTATTACAGATGGCAGACACAATTCAAACCTTCTCTGCCAGAGACACCTGAAGTGAACTGGACGTAACACTGAACAGACTCCTCTGGAAGAGGCTGAGATTCGGGAACACCACCCATGTGTCCTCTAACAGGAAACAGAGACTCGGCGTGAGGCTGGAGCTTTCCCTCTCCTCGCCCTGCCATTCACTCCTATATGTGCAGTAGAAGGAGAACTCTGCTTGTGGGTACCTCTCCTCCGGTGTATGCACTCATCAATGCCCCAGACCGGGAGGGGGTACCTCTCCTCCGGTGTATGCACTCATCAATGCCCCAGACCGGGAGGGGGTACCTCTCCTCCGGTGTATGCACTCATCAATGCCCCAGACCGGGAGGGGGTACCTCTCCTCCGGTGTATGCACTCATCAATGCCCCAGACCGGGAGGGGGTACCTCTCCTCCGGTGTATGCACTCATCAATGCCCCAGACCGGGAGGGGGTACCTCTCCTCCGGTGTATGCACTCATCAATGCCCCAGACCGGGAGGGGGTACCTCTCCTCTGGTGTATGCACTCATCAATGCCCCAGACCGGGAGGGGGTACCTCTCCTCCCTTGCATGCACTTTCCCACCTGGGCAGCCCGGACTCCTAACAGTAACTCACCATGTAGACACTTGCCTGCATTCTTATTATTCCCACTCACTGGTTATACAGTGCCTTGAAAAAGTATTCATACCCCTTGACATTTCCTACATTTTGTTACAACCAAAAACGTAAATGTATTTTATTGGGATTTTATGTGATGGACCAACACAAAGTGTCACATAATTGTGAAGTGGAAGGAAAATGATAAATGATACAAATAAATATGTGAAAAGTGTGGGGGTAGGGACATTTGTATGGCGCCCCCCGGAGTCAATACTTTGTAGAACCCCCTTTCTCTACAAGTCTTTTTGGGGGTGTCTCTACCAGCTTTGCACATCTAGAGAGGACATTTCTGCCCATTCTTCTTTGTAAAATATCTCAAGCTCTGTCAGATTGGATGGAGAGCGTCTGCGAACAGCAATTTTCAAGTCTTACCACAGATTCTCAATGTGATTTAGGTCTGGACTTTGACTGGGCCATTCTAACACATGAATATGCTTTGATCTAAACCATTCCATTGTAGCTCTGGCTGGATGTTTCGGGTTGTTGTCCTGCTGGAAGGTGAACCTCCGCCCCAGTCTCAAGTCTTTTGCAGACTTGAGGTTTTCTTCTAAGATTGTCCTGTATTTGTCTCCATCCATCTTCCCATCAACTCTGACCAGCTTCCCTGTCCCTGCTGAAGAAAACCATCCCCACCACATGATGCTGCCACCACCATGTTTCACGGTGGGGATGGTGTGTTCAGGGTGATGTGCAGTGTTAGTTTTCCCCACACATAGAGTTTTGCTTTTAGGCCATAAAGATGAATTTTGGTCTCATGTGACCAGATCACCTTCTTCCACATGTTTGCTGTGTCCTCCACATGGCTTCTCACAAACTACAAACAGGACTTCTTATGACTTTCTTTCACCAATGTCTTTCTTCTTGTCACTCTTCCATAAAGGGCAGATTTGTGGAGAACACGACTAATAGTTGTCCTGTGGACAGATTCTCCCACCTGAGCTGTGGATCTCTGCAGCTCCTCCAGAGTTATCATGGACCTCTTGACTCTTCTCTGATGAATGCTCTCCTTGCTCGGCCGGTCAGTTTAGGTGGACGGCCATGTCTTGGTAGGTTTGCAGTTGTGCCATACTCTTTCCATTTTCCAATGATGGATTGAACAGAGCTCCATGAGATGTTCAAAGCTTGGGAGATTTTTTTATAACCTAACCCTGCTTTATACTTCTCCACAACTTTATCCCTGACCTGTCTGGTGTGTTCCTTGGCCTTCATGATGCTGTTTGTTCACTAAGGTTCTCTGACAAACCTCTAAGGGCTTCACAGAACAGCTGTATTTATATGAGATTAAATTATACACAGGTGGACTCTATTTACTGATTAAGTGACTTCTAAAGGCAGTTGGTTCCACTAGATTTTAGTTAGGGGTATCAGAGTAAAGGGGGCTGAATACAAATGCCCCTCCCCCCACACTTTTCACATATTTATTTGTATCATTTATCATTTTCCTTCCACTTCACAATTATGAGACACTTTGTGTTGATCTATCACATAAAATCCCAATAAATAACATTTATGTTTTTGGGTGTAACATGACAAAATGTGGAAAATGTCAAGGGGTGTGAATACTTTTTCAAGGCACTGTATATACAATATGAGATGGAAGAATTATCTAGTCAACCAGGAGTGTATAGGACACATTAGGACCTGTGATGGTCCCAGCCTCCAGGAGATCTCCTTCTGCTCCTGGGCCTCCTCTGCCCATGGAGCCTCCTGCGAGGACTGGACAGTCCCTCAATCATCAATAGATTAGAACAGAACACTGGCCTGAATTTTCCATCTCTCTGGTGTGTTCTCCAATATCAGTTTCTTCAGATAGTGGACTTTGGTGAAGGATGGTGGATGGTGGGAGAAGTTTCCTAATGAGAGGAGGAGGATGGTGTGTGTGGAAAGGTCAGAGATGACGGATGGGAGCTGCTGGGGAGGAAAGCCCCTGTGTAGGATTAGAGAGATGTCTACGTGAGATATGTGGGGGATGGGCCACTGAAAAAGCCCCTTTGATATAAAATAATATAAATAATGACTGAAGTGACAAGCTGCATTTTTCTCTTTCATTTCCCACCATAGACTTCATGTCACAGCGACTGAAAGGATTCAACTGCCGGGACTCTGGAGGAGTGGAGGAAGGGAGGCACTCATCATACAATGCTGGACTCTTCCTCTCTTCTCTTCAGGAGAAGAAGCTTCTACCCATTCAGTCCAGGACACGTCCTAAAGAGATCTCATAATAACAGTGGGATACAGGACACGTACAGGTGGTGGTGGTGGGACATGGGACACGTACAGGTAGTAGTGATGGTGGGACATGGGGCACGTACAGGTAGTAGTGATGGTGTAGGAGACACATACAGGTGGTGGTGGTGGGACACGGGACACGTACAGGTGGTAGTGATGGTGTATGAGACACATACAGGTGGTGATGGTGGGACATGGGACACGTACAGGTGGTAGTGATGGTGTACGAGACACATACATGTGGCGATGGTGGGACATGGGCAACGTACAGGTAGTAGTGATGGTGTACGAGACACATACATGTGGCGATGGTGGGACATGGGCAACGTACAGGTAGTAGTGATGGTGTACGAGACACATACAGGTGGTGATAGTGGGACATGGGACACGTACAGGTGGTAGTGATGGTGTACGAGACACATACAGGTGGTGATGGTGGGACATTTGACACGTACAGGTGGTAGTGATGGTGTAGGAGACACATACAGGTGGTGATGGTGGGACATGGGACATGTACAGGTGGTAGTGATGGTGTACGAGACACATACAGGTAGTAGTGATGGTGGGACATGGGGCACGTACAGGTAGTAGTGATGGTGTACAAGACACATACAGGTGGTGATGGTGGGACATGGGACACGTACAGGTAGTAGTGATGGTGAACGAGACACATACAGGTGGTGATGGTGGGATATGGGACACGTACAGGTGGTAGTGATGGTGTACGAGACACATACAGGTGGTGATGGTGGGACATGGGACACGTACAGGTAGTAGTGATGGTGAACGAGACACATACAGGTGGTGATGGTGGGACATTTGACACGTACAGGTGGTAGTGATGGTGTAGGAGACACATAAAGGTGGTGGTGGTGGGACATGGGACACGTACAGGTAGTAGTGATGGTATACGAGACACATACAGGTGGTGATGGTGGGACATTTGACACGTACAGGTGGTAGTGATGGTGTAGGAGACACATACAT
Source organism: Lithobates clamitans (assembly GCA_037952925.1). Lineage (NCBI taxonomy): Eukaryota > Metazoa > Chordata > Amphibia > Anura > Ranidae > Lithobates > Lithobates clamitans. Next base: position 105,714 of record JBBGZY010003007.1, on the reverse strand, counting down.
GTGGCGATGGTGGGACATGGGCAACGTACAGGTAGTAGTGATGGTGTACGAGACACATACATGTGGCGATGGTGGGACATGGGCAACGTACAGGTAGTAGTGATGGTGTACGAGACACATACAGGTGGTGATAGTGGGACATGGGACACGTACAGGTGGTAGTGATGGTGTAGGAGACACATACAGGTGGTGATGGTGGGACATGGGACATGTACAGGTGGTAGTGATGGTGTACGAGACACATACAGGTAGTAGTGATGGTGGGACATGGGGCACGTACAGGTAGTAGTGATGGTGTACAAGACACATACAGGTGGTGATGGTGGGACATGGGACACGTACAGGTAGTAGTGATGGTGTACGAGACACATACAGATGGTGATGGTGGGACATGGGACACATACAGGAGGTAGTGATGGTGTACGAGACACATACAGGTGGTGGTGGTGGGACATGGGACACGTACAGGTGGTAGTGATGGTGTACGAGACACATACAGGTGGTGATGGTGGGACATGGGACACGTACAGGTAGTAGTGATGGTGAACGAGACACATACAGGTGGTGATGGTGGGACATTTGACACGTACAGGTGGTAGTGATGGTGTAGGAGACACATAAAGGTGGTGGTGGTGGGACATGGGACACGTACAGGTAGTAGTGATGGTATACGAGACACATACAGGTGGTGGGACATTTGACACGTACAGGTGGTAGTGATGGTGTAGGAGACACATACAGGTGGTGATGGTGGGACATGGGACACGTACAGGTGGTAGTGATGGTGTACGAGACACATACAGGTAGTAGAGATGGTGGGACATGGGGCACGTACAGGTAGTAGTGATGGTGTACGAGACACATACAGGTGGTGATGGTGGGACATGGGACACGTACAGGTAGTAGTGATGGTGAACGAGACACATACAGGTGGTGATGGTGGGATATGGGACACGTACAGGTGGTAGTGATGGTGTACGAGACACATACAGGTGGTGATGGTGGGACATTTGACACGTACAGGTGGTAGTGATGGTGTAGGAGACACATACAGGTGGTGATGGTGGGACATGGGACACGTACAGGTAGTAGTGATGGTGTACGAGACACATACAGGTAGTAGAGATGGTGGGACATGGGGCACGTACAGGTAGTAGTGATGGTGTACGAGACACATACAGGTGGTGATGGTGGGACATGGGACACGTACAGGTAGTAGTGATGGTGAACGAGACACATACAGGTAGTGATGGTGGGACATTTTACACGTACAGGTGGTAGTGATGGTGTAGGAGACACATACATGTGGTGATGGTGGGACATGGGACACGTACAGGTAGTAGTGATGGTGTACGAGACACATACAGGTAGTAGTGATGGTGGGACATGGGGCACGTACAGGTAGTAGTGATGGTGTACGAGACACATACAGGTGGTGATGGTGGGACATGGGACACGTACAGGTAGTAGTGATGGTGAACGAGACACATACAGGTGGTGATGGTGGGACATGGGACACGTACAGGTGGTAGTGATGGTGTACGAGACACATACAGGTGGTGATGGTGGGACATTTGACACGTACAGGTGGTAGTGATGGTGTAGGAGACACATACATGTGGCGATGGTGGGACATGGGACACGTACAGGTAGTAGTGATGGTGTACGAGACACATACAGGTGGTGATGGTGGGACATTTGACACGTACAGGTGGTAGTGATGGTGTAGGAGACACATACAGGTGGTGATGGTGGGACATGGGACATGTACAGGTGGTAGTGATGGTGTACGAGACACATACAGGTAGTAGTGATGGTGTACGAGACACATACAGGTGGTGGGACATGGGGCACGTACAGGTAGTAGTGATGGTGTACGAGACACATACAGGTGGTGATGGTGGGACATGGGACACGTACAGGTAGTAGTGATGGTGTACGAGACACATACAGGTGGTGATGGTGGGACATTTGACACGTACAGGTGGTAGTGATGGTGTAGGAGACACATACAGGTAGTGAAGGTGGGACATGGGACACGTACAGGTGGTAGTGATGGTGTACGAGACACATACAGGTGGTGATGGTGGGACATGGGACAAGTACAGATGGTAGTGATGGTGTACGAGACACATACAGGTGGTGATGGTGGGACATGGGACAAGTACAGGTGGTAGTGATGGTGTACGAGACACATACAGGTGGTGGTGGTGGGACATGGGACACGTACAGGTAGTAGTGATGGTGAACGAGACACATACAGGTGGTGATGGTGGGATATGGGACACGTACAGGTGGTAGTGATGGTGTACGAGACACATACAGGTGGTGATGGTGGGACATTTGACACGTACAGGTGGTAGTGATGGTGTAGGAGACACATACAGGTAGTGAAGGTGGGACATGGGACACGTACAGGTGGTAGTGATGGTGTACGAGACACATACAGGTGGTGATGGTGGGACATGGGACAAGTACAGGTGGTAGTGATGGTGTACGAGACACATACAGGTGGTGATGGTGGGACATGGGACAAGTACAGGTGGTAGTGATGGTGTACGAGACACATACAGGTGGTGGTGGTGGGACATGGGACACGTACAGGTAGTAGTGATGGTGAACGAGACACATACAGGTGGTGATGGTGGGACATGGGACACGTACAGGTAGTAGTGATGGTGTACGAGACACATAAAGGTGGTGATGGTGGGACATGGGACACGTACAGGTAGTAGTGATGGTGTACGAGACACATACAGGTGGTGATGGTGGGACATGGGACACGTACAGGTAGTAGTGATGGTGTACGAGACACATACAGGTGGTGGGACATGGGACACGTACAGGTGGTAGTGATGGTGTACGAGACACATACAGGTGGTGATGGTGGGACATGGGACAAGTACAGGTGGTAGTGATGGTGTACGAGACACATACAGGTGGTGATGGTGGGACATGGGACACGTACAGGTAGTAGTGATGGTGTACGAGACACATAAAGGTGATGATGGTGGGACATGGGACACGTACAGGTAGTAGTGATGGTGTACGAGACACATAAAGGTGGTGATGGTGGGACATGGGACACGTACAGGTAGTAGTGATGGTGTACGAGACACATACAGGTGGTGATGGTGGGACATGGGACACGTACAGGTGGTAGTGATGGTGTACGAGACACATACAGGTGGTGGGACATGGGACACGTACAGGTGGTAGTGATGGTGTACGAGACACATACAGGTGGTGATGGTGGGACATGGGACAAGTACAGGTGGTAGTGATGGTGTAGGAGACACATACAGGTGGTGATGGTGGGACATGGGACACGTACAGGTGGTAGTGATGGTGTACGAGACACATACAGGTGGTGGTGGTGGGATATGGGACACGTACAGGTGGTAGTGATGGTGAATGAGACACATACAGGTGGTGGTGGTGGGATATGGGACACGTACAGATGGTAGTGATGGTGTACGAGACACATACAGGTGGTGATGGTGGGACATGGGGCACGTACAGGTGGTGGTGATGGTGAACGAGACACATACAGGTGGTGATGGTGGGACATGGGACACGTACAGGTAGTAGTGATGGTGAACGAGACACATACATGTGGTGATGGTGGGACATGGGACACGTACAGGTGGTAGTGATGGTGTATGAGACACATACATGTGGTGGTGGTGGGACATGGGACACGTACAGGTGGTAGTGATGGTGTATGAGACACATACAGGTGGTGATGGTGGGACATGGGACAAGTACAGATGGTAGTGATGGTGTACGAGACACATACAGGTGGTGGTGGTGGGACATGGGACAAGTACAGGTGGTAGTGATGGTGTACGAGACACATACAGGTGGTGATGGTGGGACATGGGACACATACAGGTGGTAGTGATGGTGAACGAGACACATACATGTGGTGGTGGTGGGATATGGGACACGTACAGGTGGTAGTGATGGTGTACGAGACACATACATGTGGCGATGGTGGGACATGGGACACGTACAGGTGGTAGTGATGGTGTATGAGACACATACAGGTGGTGATGGTGGGACATGGGACACGTACAGGTGGTAGTGATGGTGTACGAGACACATACAGGTGGGGATGGTGGGACATGGGACATGTACAGGTGGTAGTGATGGTGTACGAGACACATACAGGTGGTGGTGGTGGGACATGGGACACGTACAGGTAGTAGTGATGGTGTACGAGACACATACAGGTGGTGATGGTGGGACATGGGAAACGTACAGGTAGTAGTGATGGTGAACGAGACACATACAGGTGTTGGTGGTGGGACATGGGACACGTACAGGTGGTAGTAATGGATAAGGAGACACATACAGGTGGTGATGGTGGGACATGGGACACGTACAGGTGGTAGTGATGGTGTATGAGACACATACAGGTGGTGATGGTGGGACATGGGACAAGTACAGGTGGTAGTGATGGTGTACGAGACACATACAGGTGGTGGTGGTGGGACATGGGACACGTACAGGTAGTAGTGATGGTGTACGAGACACATACAGGTGGTGGTGGTGGGACATGGGACACGTACAGGTAGTAGTGATGGTGTACGAGACACATACAGGTGTTGGTGGTGGGACATGGGACACGTACAGGTGGTAGTGATGGTGTACGAGACACTTACAGGTGGTGATGGTGGGACATGGGACACGTACAGGTGGTAGTGATGGTGTACGAGACACTTACAGGTGGTGATGGTGGGACATGGGACACGTACAGGTAGTAGTGATGGTGTACGAGACACATACAGGTGGTGGTGGTGGGACATGGGGCACGTACAGGTAGTAGTGATGGTGTACAAGACACATACAGGTGGTGGTGGTGGGACATGGGACACGTACAAGTGGTAGTGATGGTGTACGAGACACATACATGTGGTGATGGTGGGACATGGGACACGTACAGGTGGTAGTGAGGGTGTATGAGACACATACAGGTGGTGATGGTGGGACATGGGACACGTACAGGTAGTAGTGATGGTGTACGAGACACATACAGGTGGTGGGACATGGGACACGTACAGGTGGTAGTGATGGTGTACGAGACACATACAGGTGGTGATGGTGGGACATGGGACACGTACAGGTAGTAGTGATGGTGTACGAGACACATACAGGTGGTGGTGGTGGGACATGGGACACGTACAGGTAGTAGTGATGGTGTACGAGACACATACAGGTGGTGATGGTGGGACATGGGACACGTACAGGTAGTAGTGATGGTGTACGAGACACATACAGGTGGTGATGGTGGGACATGGGACACATACAGGTAGTAGTGATGGTGTACGAGACACATACAGGTGGTGATGGTGGGACATGGGACACGTACAGGTAGTAGTGATGGTGTACGAGACACATACAGGTGGTGATGGTGGGACATGGGGCACATACAGGTGGTAGTGATGGTGTATGAGACACATACAGGTGGTGATGGTGGGACATGGGACACGTACAGGTAGTAGTGATGGTGTACGAGACACATACAGGTGGTGATGGTGGGACATGGGGCACATACAGGTGGTAGTGATGGTGTATGAGACACATACAGGTGGTGATGGTGGGACATGGGACACGTACAGGTGGTAGTGATGGTGTACGAGACACATACAGGTGGTGGTGGTGGGACATGGGACACGTACAGGTTGTAGTGATGGTATACGAGACACATACAGGTGGTGATGGTGGGACATGGGACACGTACAGGTGGTAGTGATGGTGTACGAGACACATAAAGGTGGTGATGGTGGGACATGGGACACGTACAGGTGGTAGTGATGGTGTACGAGACACATACAGGTAGTGATGGTGGGACATGGGACACGTACAGGTGGTAGTGATGGTGTACTAGACACATACATGTGGCGATGGTGGGACATGGGACACGTACAGGTAGTAGTGATCGTGTACGAGACACATACAGGTGGTGATGGTGGGACATGGGACACGTACAGGTGGTAGTGATGGTGTACGAGACACATACAGGTAGTGATGGTGGGACATGGGACACGTACAGGTGGTAGTGATGGTGTACGAGACACATACAGGTGGTGATGATGGGACAAGGGACACGTACAGGTAGTAGTGATCGTGTACGAGACACATACAGGTGGTGGTGGTGGGACATGGGACACGTACAGGTAGTAGTGATGGTGTACGAGACACATACAGGTGGTGATGGTGGGACATGGGACAAGTACAGGTGGTGGTGATGGTGTATGAGACACATACAGGTGGTGGTGGTGGGACATGGGACACGTACAGGTGGTAGTGATGGTGTACTAGACACATACAGGTGGTGATGGTGGGACATGGGACACGTACAGGTGGTAGTGATGGTGTACGAGACACATACAGGTGGTGATGGTGGGACATGGGACACGTACAGGTGGTAGTGATGGTGTACGAGACACATACAGATGGTGATGGTGGGACATGGGACACGTATAGGTAGTAGTGATGGTGTACGAGACACATACAGGTGGTGATGGTGGGACATGGGACACGTACAGGTGGTAGTGATGGTGTACGAGACACATACAGGTGGTGATGGTGGGACATGGGACACGTACAGGTGGTAGTGATGGTGTACGAGACACATACAGATGGTGATGGTGGGACATGGGACACGTACAGGTGGTAGTGATGGTGTACGAGACACATACAGGTGGTGGTGGTGGGACATGGGACACGTACAGGTGGTAGTGATGGTGTACGAGACACATACAGGTGGTGGTGGTGGGACATGGGACACGTACAGGTGGTAGTGATGGTGTACGAGACACATACAGGTGGTGGTGGTGGGACATGGGACACGTACAGGTGGTAGTGATGGTGTACGAGACACATACAGATGGTGATGGTGGGACATGGGACACGTACAGGTAGTAGTGATGGTGTATGAGACACATACAGGTGGTGATGGTGGGACATGGGACACGTACAGGTGGTAGTGATGGTGTACGAGACACATACATGTGGCGATGGTGATACATGGGACACGTACAGGTGGTAGTGATGGTGTACGAGACACATACAGGTGGTGATGGTGGGACATGGGACACGTACAGGTAGTAGTGATATTGTACGAGACACATACAGGTGGTGATGGTGGGACATGGGACACGTACAGGTAGTAGTGATGGTGTACGAGACACATACATGTGGTGGTGGTGGGACATGGGACACGTACAGGTGGTAGTGATGGTGTACGAGACACATACAGGTGGTGATGGTGGGACATGGGACACGTACAGGTGGTAGTGATGGTGTACGAGACACATACAGGTGTTGATGGTGGGATATGGGACACGTACAGGTGGTGATGGTGGGACATGGGACACGTACAGGTACTAGTGATGGTGTACAAGACACATACATGTGGTGGTGGTGAGACATGGGACACGTACAGGTGGTAGTGATGGTGTACGAGACACATACATGTGGCGATGGTGAGACATGGGACACGTACAGGTGGTAGTGATGGTGTACGAGACACATACATGTGGTGATGGTGGGACATGGGACACGTACAGGTAGTAGTGATGGTGTACGAGACACATACATGTGGTGGTGGTGGGACATGGGACACGTACAGGTAGTAGTGATGGTGTACGGGACACATACAGATGGTGATGGTGGGACATGGGACAAGAACAGGTGGTAGTGATGGTGTACGAGACACATACAGGTGGTGGTGGTGGGACATGGGACACGTACAGGTGGTAGTGATGGTGTACGAGACACATACAGGTGGTGATGGTGGGACATGGGACACGTACAGGTAGTAGTGATGGTGTACGAGACACATACAGGTGGTGATGGTGGGACATGGGACACGTACAGGTGGTAGTGATGGTGTACGAGACACATACAGGTGGTGATGGTGGGACATGGGACACGTACAGGTGGTAGTGATGGTGTACGAGACACATACAGGTGGTGATGGTGGGACATGGGACACGTACAGGTAGTAGTGATATTGTACGAGACACATACAGGTGGTGATGGTGGGACATGGGACACGTACAGGTAGTAGTGATGGTGTATGAGACACATACAGGTGGTGATGGTGGGACATGGGACACGTACAGGTGGTAGTGATGGTGTACGAGACACATACATGTGGCGATGGTGATACATGGGACACGTACAGGTGGTAGTGATGGTGTACGAGACACATACAGGTGGTGATGGTGGGACATGGGACACGTACAGGTAGTAGTGATATTGTACGAGACACATACAGGTGGTGATGGTGGGACATGGGACACGTACAGGTAGTAGTGATGGTGTACGAGACACATACATGTGGTGGTGGTGGGACATGGGACACGTACAGGTGGTAGTGATGGTGTACGAGACACATACAGGTGTTGATGGTGGGATATGGGACACGTACAGGTGGTGATGGTGGGACATGGGACACGTACAGGTACTAGTGATGGTGTACAAGACACATACATGTGGTGGTGGTGAGACATGGGACACGTACAGGTGGTAGTGATGGTGTACGAGACACATACATGTGGCGATGGTGAGACATGGGACACGTACAGGTGGTAGTGATGGTGTACGAGACACATACATGTGGTGATGGTGGGACATGGGACACGTACAGGTAGTAGTGATGGTGTACGAGACACATACATGTGGTGGTGGTGGGACATGGGACACGTACAGGTAGTAGTGATGGTGTACGGGACACATACAGATGGTGATGGTGGGACATGGGACAAGAACAGGTGGTAGTGATGGTGTACGAGACACATACAGGTGGTGGTGGTGGGACATGGGACACGTACAGGTGGTAGTGATGGTGTACGAGACACATACAGGTGGTGATGGTGGGACATGGGACACGTACAGGTAGTAGTGATGGTGTACGAGACACATACAGGTGGTGATGGTGGGACATGGGACACGTACAGGTGGTAGTGATGGTGTACGAGACACATACAGGTGGTGATGGTGGGACATGGGACACGTACAGGTGGTAGTGATGGTGTACGAGACACATACAGGTGGTGATGGTGGGACATGGGACACGTACAGGTGGTAGTGATGGTGTACAAGACACATACAGGTGGTGATGGTGGGACATGGAACACGTACAGGTGGTAGTGATGGTATACCAGACACATACAGGTGGTGATGGTGGGACATGGGACACGTACAGGTGGTAGTGATGGTGTACGAGACACATACAGGTGGTGGTGGTGGGACATGGGACACGTACAGGTGGTAGTGATGGTGTACGAGACACATACAGGTGGTGATGGTGGGACATGGGACGCGTACAGGTGGTAGTGATGGTGTACGAGACACATACAGGTGGTGATGGTGGGACATGGGACACGTACAGGTGGTAGTGATGGTGTACGAGACACATAAAGGTGGTGATGGTGGGACATGGGACACGTACAGGTAGTAGTGATGGTGTACGAGACACATACAGGTGGTGATGGTGGGACATGGGACACGTACAGGTGGTAGTGATGGTGTACGAGACACATACAGGTGGTGATGGTGGGACATGGGACACGTACAGGTGGTAGTGATGGTGTACGAGACACATACAGGTGGTGATGGTGGGACATGGGACACGTACAGGTGGTAGTGATGGTGTACGAGACACATACAGGTGGTGATGGTGGGACATGGGACACGTACAGGTAGTAGTAATGGTGTACGAGACACATAAAGGTGGTGATGGTGGGACATGGGACACGTACAGGTGGTAGTGAAGGTATACCAGACACATACAGGTGGTGATGGTGGGACATGGGACACGTACAGGTGGTAGTGATGGTGTACGAGACACATACAGGTGGTGATGGTGGGATATGGGACACGTACAGGTGGTGATGGTGGGACATGGGACACGTACAGGTAGTAGTGATGGTGTACAAGACACATACATGTGGTGGTGGTGGGACATGGGACACGTACAGGTGGTAGTGATGGTGTACGAGACACATACATGTGGCGATGGTGAGACATGGGACACGTACAGGTGGTAGTGATGGTGTACGAGACACATACATGTGGTGATGGTGGGACATGGGACACGTACAGGTAGTAGTGATGGTGTACGAGACACATACATGTGGTGATGGTGGGACATGGGACACGTACAGGTAGTAGTGATGGTGTACGAGACACATACATGTGGTGGTGGTGGGACATGGGACACGTACAGGTAGTAGTGATGGTGTACGAGACACATACATGTGGTGGTGGTGGGACATGGGGCACATACAGGTGGTAGTGATGGTGTACGCGACACATACAGATGGTGATGGTGGGACATGGGACAAGAACAGGTGGTAGTGATGGTGTACGAGACACATACAGGTGGTGATGGTGGGACCTGGGACACGTACAGGTGGTAGTGATGGTGTACGAGACACATACAGGTGGTGATGGTGGGACATGGGACACGTACAGGTGGTAGTGATGGTGTACGAGACACATACAGGTGGTGATGGATGGACATGGGACACGTACAGGTGGTAGTGATGGTGTACAAGACACATACAGGTGGTGATGGTGGGACATGGGACACGTACAGGTGGTAGTGATGGTGTACGAGACACATACAGGTGGTGATGGATGGACATGGGACACGTACAGGTGGTAGTGATGGTGTACGAGACACATACAGGTGGTGATGGTGGGACATGGGACACGTACAGGTGGTAGTGATGGTGTACGAGACACATACAGGTGGTGATGGTGGGACATGGGACACGTACAGGTGGTAGTGATGGTGTACGAGACACATACAGGTGGTGATGGTGGGACATGGGACACGTACAGGTGGTAGTGATGGTATACCAGACACATACAGGTGGTGATGGTGGGACATGGGACACGTACAGGTGGTAGTGATGGTGTACGAGACACATACAGGTGGTGATGGTGGGACATGGGACGCGTACAGGTGGTAGTGATGGTGTACGAGACACATACAGGTGGTGATGGTGGGACATGGGACACGTACAGGTGGTAGTGATGGTGTACGAGACACATAAAGGTGGTGATGGTGGGACATGGGACACGTACAGGTAGTAGTGATGATGTACGAGACACATACAGGTGGTGATGGTGGGACATGGGACACGTACAGGTGGTAGTGATGGTGTACGAGACACATACAGGTGGTGATGGTGGGACATGGGACACATACAGGTGGTAGTGATGGTGTACGAGACACATACAGGTGGTGATGGTGGGACATGGGACACGTACAGGTAGTAGTGATGGTGTACGAGACACATACAGGTGATGATGGTGGGACATGGGACACGTACAGGTAGTAGTGATGGTGTACGAGACACATACAGGTGGTGGTGGTGGGACATGGAACACATACAGGTGGTAGTGATGGTGTACGAGACACATACAGGTGGTGGTGGTGGGACATGGAACACGTACAGGTGGTAGTGATGGTGTATGAGACACATACAGGTGGTGATGGTGGGACATGGGACACGTACAGGTGGTAGTGATGGTGTACGAGACACATACAGGTGGTGGTGGTGGGACATGGGACACGTACAGGTGGTAGTGATGGTGAACGAGACACATACAGGTGGTGATGGTGGGACATGGGGCACATACAGGTGGTAGTGATGGTGTACGAGACACATACAGGTGGTGATGGTGGGACATGGGACACGTACAGGTGGTAGTGATGGTGTACGAGACACATACAGGTGGTGATGGTGGGACATGGGACATGTACAGGTAGTAGTGATGGTGTACGAGACACATACAGGTGATGATGGTGGGACATGGGACACGTGCAGGTGGTAGTGATGGTGTACGAGACACATACAGGTTGTGATGGTGGGACATGGGACAGGTACAGGTGGTAGTGATGGTGTACGAGACACATGCAGGTGGTGGCGGTGGGATACGGGACACATACAGGTGGTGACGGTGGGACACAGGACACATACAGGTGGTGACAGTGGGACACAGGACACATACAGGAGGTAGTGGTGGTATACGACACACATACAGGTGGTGGTGGGGTATGGGACACATACAGCTGGTGGCAGTGGGACACAGGACATGTACAGGTGGTAGTAATGGAATACAAGACACATACAGGTGGTGGGGGTGGGATATGGGACACGTACAGGTGGTGGCGGTGGGATACGAGACACATACAGGTGGTGGTGGTGGGACACAGGACACATACAGGTGGTGGCGGTGGGACATGGGACACGTACAGGTGGTAGTAATGGAATACAAGACACATACAGGTGGTGGCAGTGGGATACAAGACACATACAGGAGGTGGTGGTGGTGGAACACATACAGGAGGTAGTGATGGTATACGAAACACATTCAGGTGGTGGTGGTGGGATATGGGACACATACAGGTGGTGGTGGTGGGATATGGGACACATACAGGTGGTGGTGGGACACAGCACACATACAGGAGGTACCTGTGGGACATGGGACACGAACAGGAGGTAGCAGTGTGACACAGGACATGTACAGGTGGTGGCGGTGGGATACGGGACATGTACAGGAGGTAGCGGTGGGACACGGAACAGGGGGTATTGGCGTGACACAGGATATATACAAGTGGGGGGGTGGGATACGAAACACGTACAGGTGGTGGTGGTGGGGTACGGGACACATACAGGTGGTGGCGGTGGGATATGGGACACCTACAGGGGGTAGCGGTGGAACACGGGACACGTACAGGTGGTGGTAGTGGTATACGGGGCACTTACATCTGGTAGTGGTGGTACACAGGACACGTACAGGGGGTAGTGGTGGGATACAAGACACGTACAGGGGGTAGTGGTGGGACATGGGATAGGTAAAGGTGGCAATGGTGGGACACAGGACACACACAGGTGGTAGCAGTGGGACACGGGACACGTACGGGTGGTAGCGGTTGGACATGGGACATGTACAGTCCCTGATCTGGAATGTTGGACATATTGTACGGAGATCTTATGATAGATCTGGGATGTGGGACACATTGTACGGAGATCTGATGGTAGATCTGGGATGTGGTACACATTGTACGGAGATCTGATGGTAGATTTGAGATGTGGGACACATTGTACAGAGATCTGATGGTAGATCTGGGATGTTGGACACATTGTACAGAGATCTGATGGTAGATCTGGGATGTGGGACACATTGTACGGAGATCTGATGGTAGATCAGAGATGTGGGACACATTGTACGGAGATCTGATGGTAGATCTGGGATGTGGTACACATTGTACGGAGTTCTTATGGTAGATCTGGAATGTGGTACACATTGTACAGAGATCTGATGATAGATCTGGGATGTGGAACACATTGTACGGAGATCTGATGGTAGTTCTGGGATGTTGGACACATTGTACACAAATCTGATGGTAGATCTGGGATGTGGGACACATTGTACGGAGATCTGATGGTAGATCTGGGATGTGAGACACATTGTACAGAGATCTGATGGTAGATCTGGCATATGGGACACATTGTATGGAAATCTGATGGTAGATCTGGGATGTAGGACACATTGTACGGAGATCTGATGGTAGATCTGGGATGTGGGACACATTGTACGGAGATCTGATGGTAGATCTGGGATGTTGGACACATTGTACGGAGATCTGATGGTAGATCTGGCATGTGGGACACATTGTACGGAGATCTGATGGTAGTTCTGGGATGTTGGACACATTGTACAGAGGTCTGATGGTAGATCTGGGATGTTTGACACATTGTACGGAGATCTGATGGTAGATCTGGGATATTGGACACATTGTACGGAGATCTGATGGTAGATCTGGGATGTTGGACACATTGTACAGAGATCTGATGGTAGATCTGGGATGTTGGACACATTGTACAGAGATCTGATGGTAGATCTGGGATGTAGGACACATTGTACGGAGATCTGATGGTAGATCTGGCATGTGGGACACATTGTACGGAGATCTGATGGTAGATCTGGGATGTGGGACACATTGTACGGAGATCTGATGGTAGTTCTGGGATGTTGGACACATTGTACGGAGATCTGATGGTAGATCTGGGATGTTGGACACATTGTACGGAGATCTGATGGTAGATCTGGGATGTTGGACACATTGTACGGAGATCTGATGGTAGATCTGGGATGTTGGACACATTGTATGGAGATCTGATGGTAGATCTGGGATGTGGGACACATTGTACAGAGATCTGATGGTAGATCTGGGATGTGGGACACATTGTACGGAGATCTGATGGTAGATCTGGGATGTTGGACACATTGTACAGAGATTTTATGGTAGATTTGGCATTTTGGACACATTGTACAGAGATCTGATGGTAGATCTGGGATGTGGGACACATTGTACGGAGATCTGATGGTAGATCTGGGATGTTGGACACATTGTACGGAGATCTGATGGTAGATCTGGGATGTTGGACACATTGTATGGAGATCTGATGGTAGATCTGGGATGTGGGACACATTGTACAGAGATCTGATGGTAGATCTGGGATGTGGGACACATTGTACGGAGATCTGATGGTAGATCTGGGATGTAGGACACATTGTACAGAGATCTGATGGTAGATTTGAGATGTGGGACACATTGTACAGAGATCTGATGGTAGATCTGGGATGTTGGACACATTGTACAGAGATCTGATGGTAGATCTGGGATGTTGGACAAATTATACGGAGATCTGATGGTAGATCTGGGATGTGGGACACATTGTACGGTGATCTGATGGTAGATCTGGGATGTTGGACACATTGTACAGAGATCTGATGGTAGATCTGGGATGTTGGACACATTGTACGGAGATCTGATGGTAGATCTGGGATGTGGGACACATTGTACGGAGATCTGATGGTAGATCTGGGATGTTGGACACATTGTACGGAGATCTGATGGTAGTTCTGGGATGTTGGACACATTGTACGGAGATCTGATGGTAGATCTGGGATGTTGGACACATTGTACGGAGATCTGATGGTAGATCTGGGATGTTGGACACATTGTACGGAGATCTGATGGTAGATCTGGGATGTTGGACACATTGTATGGAGATCTGATGGTAGATCTGGGATGTGGGACACATTGTACAGAGATCTGATGGTAGATCTGGGATGTGGGACACATTGTACGGAGATCTGATGGTAGATCTGGGATGTTGGACACATTGTACAGAGATTTTATGGTAGATTTGGCATTTTGGACACATTGTACAGAGATCTGATGGTAGATCTGGGATGTGGGACACATTGTACGGAGATCTGATGGTAGATCTGGGATGTTGGACACATTGTACGGAGATCTGATGGTAGATCTGGGATGTTGGACACATTGTATGGAGATCTGATGGTAGATCTGGGATGTGGGACACATTGTACAGAGATCTGATGGTAGATCTGGGATGTGGGACACATTGTACGGAGATCTGATGGTAGATCTGGGATGTAGGACACATTGTACAGAGATCTGATGGTAGATTTGAGATGTGGGACACATTGTACAGAGATCTGATGGTAGATCTGGGATGTTGGACACATTGTACAGAGATCTGATGGTAGATCTGGGATGTTGGACAAATTATACGGAGATCTGATGGTAGATCTGGGATGTGGGACACATTGTACGGTGATCTGATGGTAGATCTGGGATGTTGGACACATTGTACAGAGATCTGATGGTAGATCTGGGATGTTGGACACATTGTACGGAGATCTGATGGTAGATCTGGGATGTGGGACACATTGTACGGTGATCTGATGGTAGATCCTGGATGTTGGACACATTGTACAGAGATCTGATGGTAGATCTTGGATGTTGGACCTATTGTACGGAGATCTGATGGTAGATCTGGAATGTGGGACACATTGTACAGGGATCTGATGGTAGATCTGGGATGTGGGGCACATTGTATGGAGATATGATGGTAGATCTGGGATGTTGGACACATTGTACGGAGATCTGATGGTAGATCTGGGATGTTGGACACATTGTACAGAGATCTTATGGTAGATTTGGGATTTTGGACACATTGTACGGAGATCTGATGGTAGATCTGCGATGTTGGACACATTGTACAGAGATCTGATGGTAGATCTGGGATGTTGGACACATTGTACGGAGATCTGATGGTAGATCTGGGATGTTGGACACATTGTACGGAGATTAGACATCTGCGGTTCGTTTCGGACGAATCGAAAATTCGTACAAATTTCCGAAAATTTGTGCATTTGGAAGCATCCGAAATACGAATTTCTGTGCTTCCGAATTGTATATGAAATATGAAATTTCGTTGACGAATTTCGGATCCAAATTCCATTACAACGGAAACGTGACTGGTGTTTTGTTGACCAATCACAGGTTTTCTTCTGCTGCTGAGTGGGGGTTGGGAAAATGACCTTTTTACTGGTACTGGTACTAGTAGTCGATGGGAGATTCAGAATCGGACAATTTAAGAATGTTCGTTAATATCATTTTATCATTGTCATAATAATTACGATTATTTGTTATGATCAAGTTAAAAACCCAGGAAGTCATCACAGCACAGGGATGGTGGAGGCCCCTCATAATGAGCACAGCACAGGGATGGTGGGGGCCCCTCATAATGAGCACAGCACAGGGATGGTGGAGGCCCCTCATAATGAGCACAGCACAGGGATGGTGGGAGCCCCTCATAATGGGCACAGGGATGGGGGGAGCCCCTCATAATGAGCACAGCACAGGGATGGTGGGAGCCCCTCATAATGAGCACAGCACAGGGATGGTGGGAGCCCCTCATAATGAGCACAGCACAGGGATGGTGGGGGCCCCTCATAATGGGAACAGGGATGGGGGGAGCCCCTCATAATGAGCACAGCACAGGGATGATGGGAGCCCCTCATAATGAGCACAGGGATGGTGGGAGCCCCTTATAATGAGCACAGGGATGGTGGGAGCCCCTCATAATGAGCACAGCACAGGGATGGTGGGGGCCCCTCATAATGGGCACAGGGATGGGGGGAGCCCCTCATAATGAGCACAGCACAGGGATGATGGGAGCCCCTCATAATGAGCACAGGGATGGTGGGAGCCCCTCATAATGAGCACAGCACAGGGATGGTGGGGGCCCCTCATAATGAGCACAGGGATGGTGGGAGCCCCTCATAATGAGCACAGCACAGGGATGGTGGGGGCCCCTCATAATGAGCACAGGGATGGTGGGAGCCCCTCATAATGAGCACAGCACAGGGATGGTGGGGGCCCCTCATAATGAGCACAGCACAGGGATGGTGGGGGCCCCTCATAATGAGCACAGCACAGGGATGGTGGGGGCCCCTCATAATGAGCACAGCACAGGGATGGTGGGGGCCCCTCATAATGAGCACAGGGATGGTGGGAGCCCCTCATAATGAGCACAGCACAGGGATGGTGGGATCCCCTCATAATGAGCACAGCACAGGGATGGTGGGAGCCCCTCATAATGAGCACAGCACAGGGATGGTGGGAGCCCCTCATAATGAGCACAGCACAGGGATGGTGGGGGCCCCTCATAATGAGCACAGGGATGGTGGGAGCCCCTCATAATGAGCACAGCACAGGGATGGTGAGAGCCCCTCATAATGAGCACAGCACAGGGATGGTGAGAGCCCCTCATAATGAGCACAGGGATGGTGGGAGCCCCTCATAATGAGCACAGCACAGGGATGGTGGGAGCCCCTCATAATGAGCACAGCACAGGGATGGTGAGAGCCCCTCATAATGAGCACAGCACAGGGATGGTGGGGGGCCCCTCATAATGAGCACAGGGATGGTGGGAGCCCCTCATAATGAGCACAGCACAGGGATGGTGAGAGCCCCTCATAATGAGCACAGCACAGGAATGGTGGGAGCCCCTCATAATGAGTATAATTCAGTCTTATCATTCTAATATGGCATATAACGGGTTCCAGAGTCTGTGTGTTTTGGGGGGACATGGAGCTGAATCCAAAGTAATGCCAACCCCAGGGTCCCCAGGCATGTAGCTCACAGAGAGCACCATTCCCCCAAATGCTAGGACCCATAATCGGTGGGCAAGAGGCTTGCGTTTAGTCCCCTCCAATAGCCTCTGTCCCGGGTGAGTCTGTCACACTGAGAAAGGTATTTTTTGCTTTTTAAATTCATCATAACGAACGTTCGTAATTGTTACAAAAAGTTAAGGAACCTAACGAAAATTCGTATTTCGTACAAATCCAAATTGAATTTCGGACACAAATTAAGAAATACGAATCAACGGCTAATATGGAACGGAACGAAACAAATTTATTGACGGATCACATGTCTAACGGACAGTAGATCTGGGATGTAGGACACATTGTACGGAGATCTTATGATAGATCTGGGATGTGGGACACATTGTACGGAGATCT
This sequence comes from Lithobates clamitans, assembly GCA_037952925.1. Taxonomy (NCBI): domain Eukaryota; kingdom Metazoa; phylum Chordata; class Amphibia; order Anura; family Ranidae; genus Lithobates; species Lithobates clamitans. The sequence continues at coordinate 87,276 of JBBGZY010003007.1, read as the reverse complement.
GATGGTAGATCTGGGATGTAGGACACATTGTACAGAGATATGATGGTAGATCTGGGATGTGGGACAAATTGTACGGAGATCTGATGGTAGATCTGAGATGTGAGACACATTGTACGGAGATCTGATGGTAGATCTGGGATGTGGGACACATTGTACGGAGATCTGATGGTAGATCTGTAATGTGGGACACATTGTACGGAGATCTGATGGTAGATCTGAGATGTGGGACACATTGTACAGAGATCTGATGGTAGATCTGGAATGTGGGACACATTGTACGGAGATCTGATGGTAGATCTGTAATGTGGGACACATTGTACGGAGATCTGATGGTAGATCAGAGATGTGGGACACATTATACGGAGATCTGATGGTAGATCTGGGATGTTGGACACATTGTACGGAGATCTGATGGTAGATCTGGGATGTGGGTCACATTGTACAGAGATCTGATGGTAGATCTGGGATGTTGGACACATTGTACAGAGATCTGATGGTAGATCTGGGATGTTGGACACATTGTACAGAGATCTGATGGTAGATCTGGGATGTTGGACACATTGTACGGAGATCTGATGGTAGATCTGAGATGTGGGACACATTGTACGGAGATCTGATGGTAGATCTGGGATGTGGGGCACATTGTATGGAGATATGATAGTAGATCTGGGATGTGGGGCACATTGTATGGAGATATGATAGTAGATCTGGGATGTGGGGCACATTGTATGGAGATATGATAGTAGATCTGGGATGTGGGGTACATTGTACAGAGATCTGATGGTAGATTTGAGACACATTGTATGGAGATATGATGGTAGATCTGGGATGCTGGACATGTTGTACGGAGATCTGATGGTAGATCTGGGATGTTGGACACATTGTACGGAGATCTGATGGTAGATCTGGGATGTAGGACACATTGTACGGAGATCTGACAGGAAATCTGGGATGTGAGACACATTGTACGCAGATCTGACAGGAAATCTGGGATGTGAGACACATTGTACGGAGATCTGATGGTAGATCTGAGATGTGGGACACATTGTACAGAGATCTGATGGTAGATCTGGGATGTGGGACACATTGTACGGAGATCTGATGGTAGATCTGGGATGTTGGACACATTGTACGGAGATCTGACAGGAAATCTGGGATGTGAGACACATTGTACGGAGATCTGATGGTAGTTCTGGGATGTTGGACACATTGTACAGAGATCTGATGGTAAATCTGGGATGTAGGACACATTGTACAGAGATCTGATGGTAGATCTGGGATGTGGGGCACATTGTATGGAGATCTGATGGTAGATCTGGGATGTGGGACACATTGCACGGAGATCTGATGGTAGATCTGGGATGTTGGACACATTGTATGGAGATCTGATGGTGGATCTGGGATGTGGGACACGTTGTACAGAGATCTGATGGTAGATTTGGGATGTGGGACACATTGTACGGACATCTGATGGTAGATCTGGGATGTGGGACACATTGTACGGAGATCTGATGGTAGATCTGGGATGTGGGACACATTGTACGGAGATCTGATGGTAGATCTGGGATGTTGGACACATTGTACGGAGATCTGATGGTGGATCTGGGATGTGGGACACGTTGTACAGAGATCTGATGGTAGATTTGGGATGTGGGACACATTGTACGGACATCTGATGGTAGATCTGGGATGTGGGACACATTGTACGGAGATCTGATGGTAGATCTGGGATGTAGGACACATTGTACGGAGATCTGACAGGAAATCTGGGATGTGAGACACATTGTACGCAGATCTGACAGGAAATCTGGGATGTGAGACACATTGTACGGAGATCTGATGGTAGATCTGAGATGTGGGACACATTGTACGGAGATCTGATGGTAGATCTGGAATGTGGGACACATTGTACGGAGATTTGATGGTAAATCTGGGATGTAGGACACATTGTACAGAGATCTGATGGTAGATCTGGGATGTGGGGCACATTGTATGGAGATATGATGGTAGATCTGGGATGCTGGACATGTTGTACGGAGATCTGATGGTAGATCTGGGATGTGGGACACATTGTACGGAGATCTGATGGTAGATCTGGGATGTGGGACACATTGTACGGACATCTGATGGTAGATCTGGGATGTGGGACACATTGTACAGAGATCTGATGGTAGATCTGGGATGTTGGACACATTGTACGGACATCTGATGATAGATCTGGGATGTAGGACACATTGTACAGAGATATGATGGTAGATCTGGGATGTGGGACACATTGTACGGAGATCTGAAGGTAGATCTGGGATGTGGGACACATTGTACGGAGATCTGAAGGTAGATCTGGGATGTGGGACACATTGTACGGAGATCTGATGGTAGATCTGGGATGTAGGACACATTGTACAGAGATATGATGGTAGATCTGGGATGTGGGACACATTGTACGGAGATCTGAAGGTAGATCTGGGATGTGGGACACATTGTACGGAGATCTGAAGGTAGATCTGGGATGTGGGACACATTGTACGGAGATCTGATGGTAGATCTGGGATGTAGGACACATTGTACAGAGATATGATGGTAGATCTGGGATGTGGGACACATTGTACGGAGATCTGATGGTAGATCTGGGATGTGAGACACATTGTACGGACATCTGATGGTAGATCTGGGATGTGGGACACATTGTACGGAGATCTGATGGTAGATCTGGGATGTAGGACACATTGTACGGAGATCTGACAGGAAATCTGGGATGTGAGACACATTGTACGGAGATCTGATGGTAGATCTGGGATGTAGGACACATTGTACGGAGATCTGATGGTAGATCTGGGATGTAGGACACATTGTACGGAGATCTGACAGGAAATCTGGGATGTGGGACAGATTGTACGGAGATGTGACGGTAGATCTGGGATGTGAGACACATTGTACGGAGATCTGACGGTAGATCTGGGACATGAAATAACATTTTATTTCTCTGTGAATGAACCTCCTCTAAATTGGTGACCGATCACCCCTTCCCCAACACCGCCATCTGTTTTTTTTCTTCCCAACAGCATATATTCTCACATCCAATACTAAATATTCTTCACCTCCTCCAGGACTGACAGAAAGATAAAACACTTTTCCATCCTGGACAGACAGATCTCCATCCCCCCTTATATCCCCTCATATCCCCCTGGAGAGACCCGACCAACTCCAGACCTCCCGACACCTGGATTGTATTACACTGACAGCTTCTCCAACTTCCAGGAGGAAGATTTCCTCTCAACATTCTTCCCTTTTATGGAGAAAAAGAGCGCGAGATCACAGAGGAGGAGGAGGAGGAGGAGGACTGTGTACAAGGTTCTGATATAGGAAATAATGTATATTAGATATATATCAGGAGAGATGACAGAGGAGGAGGAGGAGGACTGTGTACGAGGTTCTGATATACGAAATAATGTATATTAGATATATATCAGGAGAGATGACAGAGGAGGAGGAGGACTGTGTACGAGGTTCTGATATAGGAAATAATGTATATTAGATATATATCAGGAGAGATCACAGAGGAGGAGGAGGAGGAGGAGGAGGAGGAGGAGGAGGACTGTGTACGAGGTTCTGATATACGAAATAATGTATATTAGATATATATCAGGAGAGATCACAGAGGAGGAGGAGGAGGAGGAGGAGGAGGAGGAGGACTGTGTACGAGGGTCCGATATACAGAATAATGTATATTAGATATATATCAGGAGAGATCACAGAGGAGGAGGAGGAGGAGGAGGAGGAGGAGGAGGAGGACTGTGTACGAGGGTCCGATATACAGAATAATGTATATTAGATATATATCAGGAGAGATCACAGAGGAGGAGGAGGAGGAGGAGGACTATGTACGAGGGTCTGATATACGAAATAATGTATATTAGATATATATCAGGAGAGATCACAGAGGAGGAGGAGGAGGAGGAGGAGGAGGACTGTGTACGAGGGTCTGATATACGAAATAATGTATATTAGATATATATCAGGAGAGATCACAGAGGAGGAGGAGGAGGAGGAGGACTGTGTACGAGGGTCCGATATACAGAATAATGTATATTAGATATATATCAGGAGAGATCACAGAGGAGGAGGAGGAGGAGGACTGTGTACGAGGGTCTGATATACGAAATAATGTATATTAGATATATATCAGGAGAGATCACAGAGGAGGAGGAGGAGGAGGAGGAGGACTGTGTACGAGGGTCTGATATACGAAATAATGTATATTAGATATATATCAGGAGAGATCACAGAGAAGAAGGAGGAGGAGGACTGTGTACGAGGGTCCGATATACAGAATAATGTATATTAGATATATATCAGGAGAGATCACAGAGGAGGAGGAGGAGGAGGAGGACTGTGTACGAGGGTCTGATATACGAAATAATGTATATTAGATATATATCAGGAGAGATCACAGAGGAGGAGGAGGAGGAGTAGGACTGTGTACGAGGGTCCGATATACAGAATAATGTATATTAGATATATATCAGGAGAGATGACAGAGGAGGAGGAGGAGGAGGAGGAGGACTGTGTACAAGGGTCCGATATACAGAATAATGTATATTAGATATATATCAGGAGAGATGACAGAGTAATGTATATTTGATGTACAAGACAGTGTAAAAGTCTTAGTAGATGGGGGTCCCACTAGTTTCCTCCAGTTCCGTGGTGATGGCACTGCTGGACATCTTCCAATGTGGAAGGGAAGGAAGCATGATGTGTCTTTTATCTGCTGCATTAAGTTTCCTTGGCCGACCACTGCGTCTACACTCCTCAATATTACCCAACCACTGCGTCTACACCCCTCAATATCATCTGACCACTGCATCTACACCCCTCAATATCATCTGACCACTGCGTCTACACCCCTCAATATCATCTGACCACTGTGTCTACACTCCTCAATGTTACCCAACCACTGCGTCTACACCCCTCAATATCATCTGACCACTGTGTCTACACCCCTCAATATCATCTGACCACTGTGTCTACACCCCTCAATATCATCTGACCACTGCGTCTACACTCCTCAATGTTACCCAACCACTGTGTCTACACTCCTCAATGTTATCTAACCAGTGCGTCTACACTCATCAATATCATCTGACCACTGCACCTACACTCCTCAATGTTACCCAACCACTGTGTCTACACTCCTCATTGTCATCTGACCACTGCGTGTACACTCCTCAATGTTATCTGACCACTGCGTCTACACTCCTCAATGTTACCCAACCACTGTGTCTACACTTCTCAATGTTACCCAACCACTGTGTCTACAATCCTCAATGTTATCTGACTACTGCATCTACACTCCTCAATGTTACTCCACCACTGTGTCTACACTCCTCAATGTTACCCAACCACTGCGTCTACACTCCTCAATGTTACCCAACCACTGCATCTACACCCCTCAATGTCATCTGACCACTGCGTCTACACTCCTCAATGTTACCCAACCACTGTGTCTACACTCCTCAATGTCATCTGACCACTGCATGTACACTCCTCAATGTTACCCAACCACTGTGTGTACAACCCTCAATGTCATCTGACCACTGCATCTACACTCCTCAATGTTACTCCACTACTGTGTCTACACTCCTCAATGTTACCCAACTACTGTGTCTACACTCCTCAATGTTACCTGTCCACTGCATCTACACTCCTCAATATCATTTGACCACTGCATCTACACTCCTCAATGTTACCCAACCACTGTGTCTACACTCCTCAATGTTACCCAACCACTGCATCTACACCCCTCAATATCATCTGACCACTGCGTCTACACCCCTCAATGTTACCCAACCACTGTGTCTACACTCCTCAATGTTACCCAACCACTGTGTCTACACTCCTCAATGTTACCCAACCACTGCGTCTACACCCCTCAATATCATCTGACCACTGCGTCTACACCCCTCAATGTTACCCAACCACTGTGTCTACACTCCTCAATGTTACCCAACCACTGTGTCTACACTCCTCAATGTTACCCAACCACTGCGTCTACACTCCTCAATGTTACCCAACCACTGCGTCTACACTCCTCAATGTTACCCAACCACTGTGTCTACACTCCTCAATGTTACCTGACCACTGCATCTACACTCCTTAATGTTACCCAACCACTGTGTCTACACTCCTCAATGTTACCCAACCACTGCGTCTACACTCCTCAATGTTACCCAACCACTGTGTCTACACTCCTCAATGTTACCTGACCACTGCATCTACACTCCTTAATGTTACCCAACCACTGTGTCTACACTCCTCAATGTTACCCAACCACTGTGTCTACACTTCTCAATGTTACCCAACCACTGTGTCTACACCCCTCAATGTCATCTGACCACTGCGTCTACACTCCTCAATGTTACCCAACCACTGTGTCTACACCCCTCAATGTCATCTGACCACTGCGTCTACACTCCTCAATGTTACCCAACTACTGTGTCTACACTCCTCAATGTTACCCAACTACTGTGTCTACACCCCTCAATGTCATCTGACCACTGTGTCTACACTCCTCAATGTTACCCAACTACTGTGTCTACACTCCTCAATGTTACCTGACCACTGCATCTCCACTCCTCAATGTTACCCAACCACTGTGTCTACACTCCTCAATGTTACCCAACCACTGTGTCTACACTCCTCAATGTTACCCAACCACTGCGTCTACACTCCTCAATGTTACCCAACCACTGTGTCTACACCCCTCAATGTCATCTGACCACTGGATGTACACTCCTCAATGTTACCCAACCACTGTGTCTACACTCCTCAATGTTGCCCAACCACTGTGTCTACACCCCTCAATGTCATCTGACCACTGCGTCTAAACTCCTCAATGTTACCCAACTACTGTGTCTACACTCCTCAATGTTACCTGACCACTGCATCTACACTCCTCAATGTCATCTGACCACTGCGTCTACACTCCTCAATGTTACCCAACCACTGTGTCTACACTCCTCAAAGTTACCTGACCACTGCTTCTACATTCCTCAATGTTACCCAACCACTGTGTCTACACTCCTCAATGTTACCCAACCACTGTGTCTACAATCCTCAATGTTATCTGACCACTGCGTCTACACTCCTCAATGTCATCTGACCACTGTGTCTACACTCCTCAATGTTACCTGACCACTGCATCTACACTCCTCAATGTTACCCAACCACTGTGTCTACACTCTTCAATGTTACCCAACCACTGTGTCTACACTCCTCAATGTTACCCAACCACTCCATCTACACCCCTCAATGTCATCTGACCACTGCGTCTACACTCCTCAATGTTACCCAACCACTGTGTCTACACTCCTCAATGTTATCTGACCACTGCGTCTACACCCTTCAATGTCATCTGACCACTGCGTCTACACTCCTCAATGTTACCCAACCACTGTGTCTACACTCCTCAATGTTACCCAACCACTGTGTCTACACCCCTCAATTTCATCTGACCACTGCGTCTACACTCCTCAATGTTACCCAACCACTGTGTCTACACCCCTCAATGTCATCTGACCACTGCGTCTACACTCCTCAATGTTACCCAACCACTGTGTCTACACTCCTCAATGTTATCTGACCACTACGTCTACACTCCTCAATGTTACCCAACCACTGTGACTACACTCCTCAATGTTACCTGACCAGAGCATCTACACTCCTCAATGTCATCTGACCACTGCATCTACACTCCTCAATGTCATCTGACCACTGCATCTACACTCTTCAATGTTACCCAACCACTGTGTCTACACTCCTCAATGTTACCCAACCACTGTGTCTACACTCCTCAATGTCATCTGACCACTGCGTCTACACTCCTCAATGTTACCCAACCACTGCGTCTACACCCCTCAATATCATCTGACCACTGCATCTACACCCCTCAATATCATCTGACCACTGCGTCTACACCCCTCAATATCATCTGACCACTGCGTCTACACCCCTCAATATCATCTGACCACTGTGTCTACACTCCTCAATGTTACCCAACCACTGCGTCTACACCCCTCAATATCATCTGACCACTGTGTCTACACCCCTCAATATCATCTGACCACTGTGTCTACACCCCTCAATATCATCTGACCACTGCGTCTACACTCCTCAATGTTACCCAACCACTGTGTCTACACTCCTCAATGTTATCTGACCAGTGCGTCTACACTCCTCAATATCATCTGACCACTGCACCTACACTCCTCAATGTTACCCAACCACTGTGTCTACACTCCTCATTGTCATCTGACCACTGCGTGTACACTCCTCAATGTTATCTGACCACTGCGTCTACACTCCTCAATGTTACCCAACCACTGTGTCTACACTTCTCAATGTTACCCAACCACTGTGTCTACAATCCTCAATGTTATCTGACTACTGCATCTACACTCCTCAATGTTACTCCACCACTGTGTCTACACTCCTCAATGTTACCCAACCACTGCGTCTACACTCCTCAATGTTACCCAACCACTGCATCTACACCCCTCAATGTCATCTGACCACTGCGTCTACACTCCTCAATGTTACCCAACCACTGTGTCTACACTCCTCAATGTCATCTGACCACTGCATGTACACTCCTCAATGTTACCCAACCACTGTGTGTACAACCCTCAATGTCATCTGACCACTGCATCTACACTCCTCAATGTTACTCCACCACTGTGTCTACACTCCTCAATGTTACCCAACTACTGTGTCTACACTCCTCAATGTTACCTGTCCACTGCATCTACACTCCTCAATATCATTTGACCACTGCATCTACACTCCTCAATGTTACCCAACCACTGTGTCTACACTCCTCAATGTTACCCAACCACTGCGTCTACACCCCTCAATATCATCTGACCACTGCGTCTACACCCCTCAATGTTACCCAACCACTGTGTCTACACTCCTCAATGTTACCCAACCACTGTGTCTACACTCCTCAATGTTACCCAACCACTGCGTCTACACCCCTCAATATCATCTGACCACTGCGTCTACACCCCTCAATGTTACCCAACCACTGTGTCTACACTCCTCAATGTTACCCAACCACTGTGTCTACACTCCTCAATGTTACCCAACCACTGCGTCTACACTCCTCAATGTTACCCAACCACTGCGTCTACACTCCTCAATGTTACCCAACCACTGTGTCTACACTCCTCAATGTTACCTGACCACTGCATCTACACTCCTTAATGTTACCCAACCACTGTGTCTACACTCCTCAATGTTACCCAACCACTGCGTCTACACTCCTCAATGTTACCCAACCACTGTGTCTACACTCCTCAATGTTACCTGACCACTGCATCTACACTCCTTAATGTTACCCAACCACTGTGTCTACACTCCTCAATGTTACCCAACCACTGTGTCTACACTTCTCAATGTTACCCAACCACTGTGTCTACACCCCTCAATGTCATCTGACCACTGCGTCTACACTCCTCAATGTTACCCAACCACTGTGTCTACACCCCTCAATGTCATCTGACCACTGCGTCTACACTCCTCAATGTTACCCAACTACTGTGTCTACACTCCTCAATGTTACCCAACTACTGTGTCTACACCCCTCAATGTCATCTGACCACTGTGTCTACACTCCTCAATGTTACCCAACTACTGTGTCTACACTCCTCAATGTTACCTGACCACTGCATCTCCACTCCTCAATGTTACCCAACCACTGTGTCTACACTCCTCAATGTTACCCAACCACTGTGTCTACACTCCTCAATGTTACCCAACCACTGCGTCTACACTCCTCAATGTTACCCAACCACTGTGTCTACACCCCTCAATGTCATCTGACCACTGGATGTACACTCCTCAATGTTACCCAACCACTGTGTCTACACTCCTCAATGTTGCCCAACCACTGTGTCTACACCCCTCAATGTCATCTGACCACTGCGTCTAAACTCCTCAATGTTACCCAACTACTGTGTCTACACTCCTCAATGTTACCTGACCACTGCATCTACACTCCTCAATGTCATCTGACCACTGCGTCTACACTCCTCAATGTTACCCAACCACTGTGTCTACACTCCTCAAAGTTACCTGACCACTGCTTCTACATTCCTCAATGTTACCCAACCACTGTGTCTACACTCCTCAATGTTACCCAACCACTGTGTCTACAATCCTCAATGTTATCTGACCACTGCGTCTACACTCCTCAATGTCATCTGACCACTGTGTCTACACTCCTCAATGTAACCTGACCACTGCATCTACACTCCTCAATGTTACCCAACCACTGTGTCTACACTCTTCAATGTTACCCAACCACTGTGTCTACACTCCTCAATGTTACCCAACCACTCCATCTACACCCCTCAATGTCATCTGACCACTGCGTCTACACTCCTCAATGTTACCCAACCACTGTGTCTACACTCCTCAATGTTATCTGACCACTGCGTCTACACCCTTCAATGTCATCTGACCACTGCGTCTACACTCCTCAATGTTACCCAACCACTGTGTATACACTCCTCAATGTTACCCAACCACTGTGTCTACACCCCTCAATTTCATCTGACCACTGCGTCTACACTCCTCAATGTTACCCAACCACTGTGTCTACACCCCTCAATGTCATCTGACCACTGCGTCTACACTCCTCAATGTTACCCAACCACTGTGTCTACACTCCTCAATGTTATCTGACCACTACGTCTACACTCCTCAATGTTACCCAACCACTGTGTCTACACTCCTCAATGTTACCTGACCAGAGCATCTACACTCCTCAATGTCATCTGACCACTGCATCTACACTCCTCAATGTCATCTGACCACTGCATCTACACTCTTCAATGTTACCCAACCACTGTGTCTACACTCCTCAATGTTACCCAACCACTGTGTCTACACTCCTCAATGTCATCTGACCACTGCGTCTACACTCCTCAATGTTACCCAACTACTGTGTCTACACTCCTCAATGTTATCTGACCAGTGCATCTACACTCCTCAATGTCATCTGACCACTGCGTCTACACTCCTCAATGTTATCTGACCACTGCGTCTACACTCCTCAATGTTCCCCAACCACTGTGTCTACACTCCTCAATGTTACCCAACCACTGTGCCTACACCCCTCAATGTCATCTGACCACTGCGTCTACACTCCTCAATGTTACTCAACCACTGTGTCTACACCCCTCAATGTCATCTGACCACTGCGTCTACACTCCTCAATGTTACCCAACCACTGTGTCTACACTCCTCAATGTTATCTGACCACTACGTCTACACTCCTCAATGTTACCCAACCACTGTGACTACACTCCTCAATGTTTCCTGACCACTGTGTCTACACTCCTCAATGTTATCTGACCACTGCGTCTACACTCCTCAATGTTACCCAACCACTGTGTCTACACTCCTCAATGTCATCTGACCACTGCGTCTACACTCCTCAATGTTACCCAACCACTGTGTCTACACTCCTCTATGTTATCTGACCAGTGCGTCTACACTCCTCAATGTCATCTGACCACTGCGTCTACACTCCTCAATGTTATCTGACCACTGCGTCTACACTCCTCAATGTTACCCAACCACTGTGTCTACACTCCTCAATGTTACCCAACCACTGTGTCTACACCCCTCAATGTCATCTGACCACTGCGTCTACACTCCTCAATGTTACCCAACCACTGTGTCTACACTCCTCAATGTTATCTGACCACTACGTCTACACTCCTCAATGTTACCCAACCACTGTGTCTACACTCCTCAATGTTATCTGACCACTACGTCTACACTCCTCAATGTTACCCAACCACTGTGACTTCACTCCTCAATGTTACCTGACCACTGTGTCTACACTCCTCAATGTTATCTGACCACTACGTCTACACTCCTCAATGTTACCCAACCACTGTGTCTACACTCCTCAATGTTACCCAACCACTGTGTCTACACTCCTCAATGTCATCTGACCACTGCGTCTACACTCCTCAATGTTACCCAACCACTGTATCTACACTCCTCAATGTTACCCAACCACTGTGTCTACAATCCTCAATGTTATCTGACCACTGCGTCTACACTCCTCAGTGTTACCCAACCACTGTGTCTACACTCCTCAATGTTACCTGACCACTGCATCTACACCCCTCAATGTCATCTGACCACTGCGTCTACACTCCTCAATGTTACCCAACTACTGTGTCTACACTCCTCAATGTTACCCAACCACTGCGTCTACACCCCTCAATGTTACCCAACCACTGTGTCTACACTCCTCAATGTTACCCAACCACTGTGTCTACACTCCTCAATGTCATCTGACCACTGCGTCTACACTCCTCAATGTTACCCAACTACTGTGTCTACACTCCTCAATGTTATCTGACCAGTGCATCTACACTCCTCAATGTCATCTGACCACTGCGTCTACACTCCTCAATGTTATCTGACCACTGCGTCTACACTCCTCAATGTTCCCCAACCACTGTGTCTACACTCCTCAATGTTACCCAACCACTGTGCCTACACCCCTCAATGTCATCTGACCACTGCGTCTACACTCCTCAATGTTACTCAACCACTGTGTCTACACCCCTCAATGTCATCTGACCACTGCGTCTACACTCCTCAATGTTACCCAACCACTGTGTCTACACTCCTCAATGTTATCTGACCACTACGTCTACACTCCTCAATGTTACCCAACCACTGTGACTACACTCCTCAATGTTTCCTGACCACTGTGTCTACACTCCTCAATGTTATCTGACCACTGCGTCTACACTCCTCAATGTTACCCAACCACTGTGTCTACACTCCTCAATGTCATCTGACCACTGCGTCTACACTCCTCAATGTTACCCAACCACTGTGTCTACACTCCTCTATGTTATCTGACCAGTGCGTCTACACTCCTCAATGTCATCTGACCACTGCGTCTACACTCCTCAATGTTATCTGACCACTGCGTCTACACTCCTCAATGTTACCCAACCACTGTGTCTACACTCCTCAATGTTACCCAACCACTGTGTCTACACCCCTCAATGTCATCTGACCACTGCGTCTACACTCCTCAATGTTACCCAACCACTGTGTCTACACTCCTCAATGTTATCTGACCACTACGTCTACACTCCTCAATGTTACCCAACCACTGTGTCTACACTCCTCAATGTTATCTGACCACTACGTCTACACTCCTCAATGTTACCCAACCACTGTGACTTCACTCCTCAATGTTACCTGACCACTGTGTCTACACTCCTCAATGTTATCTGACCACTACGTCTACACTCCTCAATGTTACCCAACCACTGTGTCTACACTCCTCAATGTTACCCAACCACTGTGTCTACACTCCTCAATGTCATCTGACCACTGCGTCTACACTCCTCAATGTTACCCAACCACTGTATCTACACTCCTCAATGTTACCCAACCACTGTGTCTACAATCCTCAATGTTATCTGACCACTGCGTCTACACTCCTCAGTGTTACCCAACCACTGTGTCTACACTCCTCAATGTTACCTGACCACTGCATCTACACCCCTCAATGTCATCTGACCACTGCGTCTACACTCCTCAATGTTACCCAACTACTGTGTCTACACTCCTCAATGTTACCCAACCACTGCGTCTACACCCCTCAATGTTACCCAACCACTGTGTCTACACTCCTCAATGTTATCTGACCACTACGTCTACACTCCTCAATGTTACCCAACCACTGTGACTACACTCCTCAATGTTACCTGACCACTGTGTCTACACTCCTCAATGTTATCTGACCACTACGTCTACACTCCTCAATGTTACCCAACCACTGTGTCTACACTCCTCAATGTTACCCAACCACTGTGTCTACACTCCTCAATGTCATCTGACCACTGCGTCTACACTCCTCAATGTTACCCAACCACTGTGTCTACACTCCTCAATGTCATCTGACCACTGCGTCTACACTCCTCAATGTTATCTGACCACTGCGTCTACACTCCTCCATGTTACCCAACCACTGTGTCTACACTCCTCAATGTTACCCAACCACTGTGTCTACAATCCTCAATGTTATCTGACCACTGTGTCTACACTCCTCAATGTTACCAAACCACTGTGTCTACACTCCTCAATGTTACCCAACCACTGTGTCTACAATCCTCAATGTTATCTGACCACTGCGTCTACACTCCTCAATGTTATCTGACCAGTGCGTCTACACTCCTCAATGTCATCTGACCAGTGCGTCTACACTCCTCAATGTCATCTGACCACTGCGTCTACACTCCTCAATGTTCCCCAACCACTGTGTCTACGCTCCTCAATGTTACCCAACCACTGTGTCTACACCCCTCAATGTCATCTGACCACTGCGTCTACACTCCTCAATGTTCCCCAACCACTGTGTCTACACTCCTCAATGTTACCCAACCACTGTGTCTACACCCCTCAATGTCATCTGACCACTGCGTCTACACTCCTCAATGTTACCCAACCACTGTGTCTACACCCCTCAATGTCATCTGACCACTGCGTCTACACTCCTCAATGTTACCCAACCACTGTGTCTACACTCCTCAATGTTATCTGACCACTACGTCTACACTCCTCAATGTTACCCAACCACTGTGACTACACTCCTCAATGTTACCTGACCACTGTGTCTACACTCCTCAATGTTATCTGACCACTGCGTCTACACTCCTCAATGTTACCCAACCACTGTGTCTACACCCCTCAATGTCATCTGACCACTGCGTCTACACTCCTCAATGTTACCCAACCACTGTGTCTACACTCCTCAATGTTATCTGACCACTGCGTCTACACTCCTCAATGTTATCCAACCACTGTGTCTACACCCCTCAATGTCATCTGACCACTGCGTCTACACTCCTCAATGTTACCCAACCACTGTGACTACACTCCTCAATGTTACCTGACCAGTGCATCTACACTCCTCAATGTTACCCAACCACTGTGTCTACACCCCTCAATGTCATCTGACCACTGCGTCTACACTCCTCAATGTTACCCAACCACTGTGTCTACACTCCTCTATGTTATCTGACCAGTGCGTCTACACTCCTCAATGTTACCCAACCACTGTGTCTACACTCCTCAATGTCATCTGACCACTGTGTCTACACTCCTCAATGTTACCCAACCACTGTGTCTACACTCCTCAATGTCATCTGACCACTGCGTCTACACTCCTCAATGTTACCCAACCACTGTGTCTACACTCCTCTATGTTATCTGACCAGTGCGTCTACACTCCTCAATGTCATCTGACCACTGCGTCTACACTCCTCAATGTTACCCAACCACTGTGTCTACACTCCTCAATGTTATCTAACCACTGCGTCTACACTCCTCAATGTTACCCAACCACTGTGTCTACACTCCTCAATGTTACCCAACCACTGTGTCTACACCTCTCAATGTCATCTCACCACTGCGTCTACACTCCTTAATGTTACCCAACCACTGTGTCTACACCCCTCAATGTCATCTGACCACTGCGTCTACACTCCTCAATGTTACCCAACCACTGTGTCTACACTCCTCAATGTTATCTGACCACAACGTCTACACTCCTCAATGTTACCCAACCACTGTGTCTACACTCCTCAATGTTATCTGACCACTACGTCTACACTCCTCAATGTTACCCAACCACTGTGACTACACTCCTCAATGTTACCTGACCACTGTGTCTACACTCCTCAATGTTATCTGACCACTACGTCTACACTCCTCAATGTTACCCAACCACTGTGTCTACACTCCTCAATGTTACCCAACCACTGTGTCTACACTCCTCAATGTCATCTGACCACTGTGTCTACACTCCTCAATGTTACCCAACCACTGTATCTACACTCCTCAATGTTACCCAACCACTGTGTCTACACTCCTCAATGTTACCTGACCACTGCGTCTACACTCCTCAATGTCATCTAACCACTGCGTCTACACTCCTCAATGTTACCCAACCACTGTGTCTACACTCCTCAATGTTAGCCAACCACTGTGTCTACACCCCTCAATGTCATCTGACCACTGCGTCTACACTCCTCAATGTTACCCAACCACTGTGTCTACACTCCTCAATGTTATCTGACCACTGCGTCTACACTCCTCAATGTTATCTGACCACTGCGTCTACACTCCTCAATGTTACCCAACCACTGTGTCTACACTCCTCAATGTTACCCAACCACTGTGTCTACAATCCTCAATGTTATCTGACCACTGTGTCTACACTCCTCAATGTTACCAAACCACTGTGTCTACAATCCTCAATGTTATCTGACCACTGCGTCTACACTCCTCAATGTTATCTGACCAGTGCGTCTACACTCCTCAATGTCATCTGACCAGTGCGTCTACACTCCTCAATGTCATCTGACCACTGCGTCTACACTCCTCAATGTTCCCCAACCACTGTGTCTACACTCCTCAATGTTACCCAACCACTGTGTCTACACCCCTCAATGTCATCTGACCACTGCGTCTACACTCCTCAATGTTCCCCAACCACTGTGTCTACACTCCTCAATGTTACCCAACCACTGTGTCTACACCCCTCAATGTCATCTGACCACTGCGTCTACACTCCTCAATGTTACCCAACCACTGTGTCTACACCCCTCAATGTCATCTGACCACTGCGTCTACACTCCTCAATGTTACCCAACCACTGTGTCTACACTCCTCAATGTTATCTGACCACTACGTCTACACTCCTCAATGTTACCCAACCACTGTGACTACACTCCTCAATGTTACCTGACCACTGTGTCTACACTCCTCAATGTTATCTGACCACTGCGTCTACACTCCTCAATGTTACCCAATCACTGTGTCTACACCCCTCAATGTCATCTGACCACTGCGTCTACACTCCTCAATGTTACCCAACCACTGTGTCTACACTCCTCAATGTTATCTGACCACTGCGTCTACACTCCTCAATGTTACCCAACCACTGTGTCTACACCCCTCAATGTCATCTGACCACTGCGTCTACACTCCTCAATGTTACCCAACCACTGTGACTACACTCCTCAATGTTACCTGACCAGTGCATCTACACTCCTCAATGTTACCCAACCACTGTGTCTACACCCCTCAATGTCATCAGACCACTGCGTCTACACTCCTCAATGTTACCCAACCACTGTGTCTACACTCCTCAATGTCATCTGACCACTGTGTCTACACTCCTCAATGTTACCCAACCACTGTGTCTACACTCCTCAATGTCATCTGACCACTGCGTCTACACTCCTCAATGTTACCCAACCACTGTGTCTACACTCCTCTATGTTATCTGACCAGTGCGTCTACACTCCTCAATGTCATCTGACCACTGCGTCTACACTCCTCAATGTTATCTGACCACTGCGTCTACACTCCTCAATGTTACCCAACCACTGTGTCTACACTCCTCAATGTTACCCAACCACTGTGTCTACACCCCTCAATGTCATCTCACCACTGCGTCTACACTCCTCAATGTTACCCAACCACTGTGTCTACACCCCTCAATGTCATCTGACCACTGCGTCTACACTCCTCAATGTTACCCAACCACTGTGTCTACACTCCTCAATGTTATCTGACCACAACGTCTACACTCCTCAATGTTACCCAACCACTGTGTCTACACTCCTCAATGTTATCTGACCACTGTGTCTACACTCCTCAATGTTATCTGACCACTGTGTCTACACTCCTCAATGTTATCTGACCACTACGTCTACACTCCTCAATGTTACCCAACCACTGTATCTACACTCCTCAATGTTACCCAACCACTGTGTCTACAATCCTCAATGTTATGTGACCACTGCGTCTACACTCCTCAATGTTACCCAACCACTGCGTCTACACCCCTCAATATCATCTGACCACTGCGTCTACACTCCTCAATGTTACCCAACTACTGTGTCTACACTCCTCAATGTTACCCAACCACTGTGTCTACAATCCTCAATGTTATCTGACCACTGTGTTTACACTCCTCAATGTTACCCAACCACTGTGTCTACACTCCTCAATGTTACCCAACCACTGTGTCTACAATCCTCAATGTTATCTGACCACTGCGTCTACACTCCTCAATGTCATCTGACCACTGCATCTACACTCCTCAATGTTACCCAACTACTGTGTCTACACTCCTCAATGTTACCCAACCACTGCGTCTACACCCCTCAATGTCATCTGACCACTGCGTCTACACTCCTCAATGTTACCCAACTACTGTGTCTACACTCCTCAATGTTATTTAAAAAAGTCGCGCTAAAAAAAATAGTTGAGAATAGCAACAATCCAGTGCCTAAGGTGATGAAAAGTGAAATTGAATAAAAAATATTATTTGAAACAGTACCCAATGTATATAAACTCCACAATGAAATGGAATAAATGATATACAAAAAAAAGGATTATTGTCTATGTGAAAAATAAATTGTGAAATGAATTGACATGGTTGAATGTGAACGACAAAAAATACTTTCCAGAACACTAATACCACGTGCAACAATATAAAGAAATAATGTAAAGACACTGAACATATATCCTGTGAAAAACAAAAATTAAACAATATAAATTATAACCAAACTTGAAAAGTCCATAAAAAATCCAAGTCCAAAAGAACAGTGATTATTGAAGTTCTTGCATATTGTGGAAAACAGGCAAGTAGATATCCCCCAGTGCTAGGTGAAATGCAGAAATAAAACTTGCTGAAGTGACAAAGGTGCATGGGCAGACCTCCACCGTTTAAAACAACTGCCTCTTACCAAAGAGAGTTGGTCTCTAGATTATAGGAGACCTAGGGAGCGGATGGCTGCAACCCCAGCCAGGGATCTAAACAGCAGACACTTGTTGTCATCCGGGACCCGGAACTCGCTCCGTCACACACAGCAAATAGAATAGGATGGCTCCCTCTTCTGCTGCCACTGCCAGCAATGTCTCCTGTCTACCTTTAGTCGCAGCTTTTTTTATTGTGTTAGCGCAGTATTTTTTTAAACTCCTCAATGTTACCTGACCACTGCATCTACACTCCTCAATGTCATCTGACCACTGCGTCTACACTCCTCAATGTTACCCAACCACTGTGTCTACACTCCTCAATGTTATCTGACCAGTGCGTCTACACTCCTCAATGTTACCCAACCACTGTGTCTACACTCCTCAATGTTATCTGACCACTGCATCTACACTCCTCAATGTAACCCAATCACTGTGTCTACACCCCTCAATGTTACCCAACCACTGTGTCTACACTCCTCAATGTTACCCAACCACTGTGCCTACACTCCTCAATGTTACCCAACCACTGTGTCTACACTCCTCAATGTTACCCAACCACTGTGTCTACACTCCTCAATGTTACCCAACCACTGTGTCTACACTCCTCAATGTTACCCAACCACTGTGTCTGCACTCCTCAATGTTACCCAACCACTGTGTCTACACTCCTCAATGTTACCCAACCACTGTGTCTACACTCCTCAATGTTACCCAACCACTGTGTCTACACTCCTCAATGTTATCTGACCACTACGTCTACACTCCTCAATGTCATCTGACCACTGCATCTACACTCCTCAATGTTACCCAACCACTGTGTCTACACTCCTCAATGTTATCTGACCACTACTTCTACACTCCTCAATGTTACCCAATCACTGTGTCTACAATCCTCAATGTTACCCAACCACTGTGTCTACAATCCTCAATGTTACCCAACCACTGTGTCTACACTCCTCAATGTTACCCAACCACTGTGTCTACACTCCTCAATGTTATCTGACCACTGTGTCTACACTCCTCAATGTCATCTGACCACTGTGTCTACACTCCTCAATGTTACCCAATCACTGTGTCTACACTCCTCAATGTTACCCAACCACTGTGTCTACAATCCTCAATGTTACCCAACCACTGTGTCTACACTCCTCAATGTTACCCAACCACTGTGTCTAAAATCCTCAATGTTAACTGACCACTGTGTCTACACTCCTCAATGTTATCTGACCACTGCATCTACACTCCTCAATGTCATCTGACCACTGCATCTACACTCCTCAATGTTACCCAACCACTGTGTCTACACTCCTCAATGTTATCTGACCACTACTTCTACACTCCTCAATGTTACCCAATCACTGTGTCTACACTCCTCAATGTTACCCAACCACTGTGTCTACAATCCTCAATGTTACCCAACCACTGTGTCTACAATCCTCAATGTTAACTGACCACTGTGTCTACACTCCTCAATGTTATCTGACCACTGTGTCTACACTCCTCAATGTTATCCAACCACTGTGTCTACACTCCTCAATGTTACCCAACCACTGTGCCTACACTCCTCAATGTTACTTGACCACTGCATCTACACTCCTCAATGTCATCTGACCAGTGCGTCTAAACTCCTCAATGTTACCCAACCACTGTGTCTACACTCCTCAATGTTACCCAACCACTGTGTCTACACTCCTCAATGTTATCTGACCACTGCGTCTACACTCCTCAATGTCATCTGACCACTGCGTCTACACTCCTCAATGTTACCCAACCACTGTGTCTACACTCCTCAATGTTATCTGACCAGTGCGTCTACACCCCTCAATGTTATCTGACCACTGTGTCTACACTCCTCAATGTTACTTGACCACTGCATCTACACTCTTCAATGTCATCTGACCACTGCGTCTACACTCCTCAATGTTACCCAACCACTGTGTCTACACTCCTCAATGTCATCTGACCACTGCGTCTACACTCCTCAATGTTATCTGACCACTGTGTCTACACTCCTCAATGTTACCCAACCACTGTGTCTACACTCCTCAATGTTACCCAACCACTGTGTCTACAATCATCAATGTTATCTGACCACTGTGTCTACAACCCTCAATGTTACCCAACCACTGTGTCTACACTCCTCAATGTTACCTGACCACTGCATCTACACCCCTCAATGTCATCTGACCACTGCGTCTACACTCCTCAATGTTACCCAACCACTGTGTCTACACTCCTCAATGTTACTTGACCACTGCATCTACACTCTTCAATGTCATCTGACCACTGCATCTACACTCCTCAATGTTACCCAACCACTGTGTCTACACTCCTCAATGTCATCTGACCACTGCGTCTACACTCCTCAATGTTACCCAACTACTGTGTCTACACTCCTCAATGTTACCCAACTACTGTGTCTACACTCCTCAATGTTACCCAACTACTGTGTCTACACTCCTCAATGTTACCCAACCACTGTGTCTACACTCCTCAATGTCATCTGACCACTGTGTCTACACTCCTCAATGTCATCTGACCACTGCGTCTACACTCCTCAATGTTATCTGACCACTGTGTCTACACTCCTCAATGTTACCCAACCACTGTGTCTACACTCCTCAATGTTACCCAACCACTGTGTCTACAATCATCAATGTTATCTGACCACTGTGTCTACACCCCTCAATGTTACCCAACCACTGTGTCTACACTCCTCAATGTTACCTGACCACTGCATCTACACCCCTCAATGTCATCTGACCACTGCGTCTACACTCCTCAATGTTACCCAACCACTGTGTCTACACTCCTCAATGTTATCTGACCACTGTGTCTACACCCCTCAATGTTACCCAACCACTGTGTCTACACTCCTCAATGTCATCTGACCACTGCGTCTACACTCCTCAATGTTATCTGACCACTGCATCTACACTCCTCAATGTTACCCAACCACTGTGTCTACACCCCTCAATGTTACCCAACTGCTGTGTCTACACTCCTCAATGTTACCCAACCACTGTGTCTACAATCCTCAATGTTATCTGACCACTGCGTCTACACTCCTCAATGTCATCTGACCACTGCATCTACACTCCTCAATGTTACCCAACTACTATGTCTACACTCCTCAATGTTACCCAACCACTGTGTCTACACTCCTCAATGTTATCTGACCACTGCATCTACACTCCTCAATGTAACCCAATCACTGTGTCTACACCCCTCAATGTTACCCAACCACTGTGTCTACACTCCTCAATGTTACCCAACCACTGTGTCTACACTCCTCAATGTTACCCAACCACTGTGTCTACACTCCTCAATGTTACCCAACCACTGTGTCTACACTCCTCAATGTTACCCAACCACTGTGTCTGCACTCCTCAATGTTACCCAACCACTGTGTCTACACTCCTCAATGTTACCCAACCACTGTGTCTACACTCCTCAATGTTACCCAACCACTGTGTCTACACTCCTCAATGTTATCTGACCACTACGTCTACACTCCTCAATGTCATCTGACCACTGCATCTACACTCCTCAATGTTACCCAACCACTGTGTCTACACTCCTCAATGTTATCTGACCACTACTTCTACACTCCTCAATGTTACCCAATCACTGTGTCTACAATCCTCAATGTTACCCAACCACTGTGTCTACAATCCTCAATGTTACCCAACCACTGTGTCTACACTCCTCAATGTTACCCAACCACTGTGTCTACACTCCTCAATGTTATCTGACCACTGTGTCTACACTCCTCAATGTCATCTGACCACTGTGTCTACACTCCTCAATGTTACCCAATCACTGTGTCTACACTCCTCAATGTTACCCAACCACTGTGTCTACAATCCTCAATGTTACCCAACCACTGTGTCTACACTCCTCAATGTTACCCAACCACTGTGTCTACAATCCTCAATGTTAACTGACCACTGTGTCTACACTCCTCAATGTTATCTGACCACTGCATCTACACTCCTCAATGTCATCTGACCACTGCATCTACACTCCTCAATGTTACCCAACCACTGTGTCTACACTCCTCAATGTTATCTGACCACTACTTCTACACTCCTCAATGTTACCCAATCACTGTGTCTACACTCCTCAATGTTACCCAACCACTGTGTCTACAATCCTCAATGTTACCCAACCACTGTGTCTACAATCCTCAATGTTAACTGACCACTGTGTCTACACTCCTCAATGTTATCTGACCACTGTGTCTACACTCCTCAATGTTATCCAACCACTGTGTCTACACTCCTCAATGTTACCCAACCACTGTGCCTACACTCCTCAATGTTACTTGACCACTGCATCTACACTCCTCAATGTCATCTGACCAGTGCGTCTAAACTCCTCAATGTTACCCAACCACTGTGTCTACACTCCTCAATGTTACCCAACCACCGTGTCTACACTCCTCAATGTTATCTGACCACTGCGTCTACACTCCTCAATGTCATCTGACCACTGCGTCTACACTCCTCAATGTTACCCAACCACTGTGTCTACACTCCTCAATGTTATCTGACCAGTGCGTCTACACCCCTCAATGTTATCTGACCACTGTGTCTACACTCCTCAATGTTACTTGACCACTGCATCTACACTCTTCAATGTCATCTGACCACTGCATCTACACTCCTCAATGTTACCCAACCACTGTGTCTACACTCCTCAATGTCATCTGACCACTGCGTCTACACTCCTCAATGTTATCTGACCACTGTGTCTACACTCCTCAATGTTACCCAACCACTGTGTCTACACTCCTCAATGTTACCCAACCACTGTGTCTACAATCATCAATGTTATCTGACCACTGTGTCTACACTCCTCAATGTTACCCAACCACTGTGTCTACACTCCTCAATGTTATCTGACCACTGTGTCTACACTCCTCAATGTTACCTGACCACTGCATCTACACCCCTCAATGTCATCTGACCACTGCGTCTACACTCCTCAATGTTACCCAACCACTGTGTCTACACTCCTCAATGTTACTTGACCACTGCATCTACACTCTTCAATGTCATCTGACCACTGCATCTACACTCCTCAATGTTACCCAACCACTGTGTCTACACTCCTCAATGTCATCTGACCACTGCGTCTACACTCCTCAATGTTACCCAACTACTGTGTCTACACTCCTCAATGTTACCCAACTACTGTGTCTACACTCCTCAATGTTACCCAACTACTGTGTCTACACTCCTCAATGTTACCCAACCACTGTGTCTACACTCCTCAATGTCATCTGACCACTGTGTCTACACTCCTCAATGTCATCTGACCACTGCGTCTACACTCCTCAATGTTATCTGACCACTGTGTCTACACTCCTCAATGTTACCCAACCACTGTGTCTACACTCCTCAATGTTACCCAACCACTGTGTCTACAATCATCAATGTTATCTGACCACTGTGTCTACACCCCTCAATGTTACCCAACCACTGTGTCTACACTCCTCAATGTTACCTGACCACTGCATCTACACCCCTCAATGTCATCTGACCACTGCGTCTACACTCCTCAATGTTACCCAACCACTGTGTCTACACTCCTCAATGTTATCTGACCACTGTGTCTACACCCCTCAATGTTACCCAACCACTGTGTCTACACTCCTCAATGTCATCTGACCACTGCGTCTACACTCCTCAATGTTATCTGACCACTGCGTCTACACTCCTCAATGTTACCCAACCACTGTGTCTACACCCCTCAATGTTACCCAACTGCTGTGTCTACACTCCTCAATGTTACCCAACCACTGTGTCTACAATCCTCAATGTTATCTGACCACTGCGTCTACACTCCTCAATGTCATCTGACCACTGCATCTACACTCCTCAATGTTACCCAACTACTATGTCTACACTCCTCAATGTTACCCAACCACTGTGTCTACACTCCTCAATGTTACCCAACCACTGCGTCTACACCCCTCAATGTCATCTGACCACTGCGTCTACACTCCTCAATGTTACCCAACCACTGTTTCTACAATCCTCAATGTTAACTGACCACTGCATCTACACTCCTCAATGTCATCTGACCACTGCGTCTACACTCCTCAATGTTACCCAACCACTGCGTCTACACCCCTCAATGTCATCTGACCACTGCGTCTACACTCCTCAATGTTACCCAACCACTGTGTCTACAATCCTCAATGTTAACTGACCACTGCATCTACACCCCTCAATGTCATCTGACCACTGCGTCTACACTCCTCAATGTTACCCAACCACTGTGTCTACACTCCTCAATTTTACCTGACCACTGTGTCTACACTCCTCAATGTTACCCAACCACTGCGTCTACACTCCTCAATGTTACCCAACCACTGTGTCTACACCCCTCAATGTCATCTGACCACTGCGTCTACACTCCTCAATGTTACCCAACCACTGTGTCTACACTCCTCAATGTTACCTGACCACTGCATCTACACTCCTCAATGTTACCCAACCCCTGTGTCTACACCCCTCAATGTCATCTGACCACTGTGTCTACACTCCTCAATGTCATCTGACCACTGCATCTACACTCCTCAATGTTACCCAACTACTATGTCTACACTCCTCAATGTTACCCAACCACTGTGTCTACACTCCTCAATGTTATCTGACCACTGCGTCTACACTCCTCAATGTTATCCAACCACTGTGTCTACACCCCTCAATGTCATCTGACCACTGCGTCTACACTCCTCAATGTTACCCAACCACTGTGACTACACTCCTCAATGTTACCTGACCAGTGCATCTACACTCCTCAATGTTACCCAACCACTGTGTCTACACCCCTCAATGTCATCTGACCACTGCGTCTACACTCCTCAATGTTACCCAACCACTGTGTCTACACTCCTCTATGTTATCTGACCAGTGCGTCTACACTCCTCAATGTTACCCAACCACTGTGTCTACACTCCTCAATGTCATCTGACCACTGTGTCTACACTCCTCAATGTTACCCAACCACTGTGTCTACACTCCTCAATGTCATCTGACCACTGCGTCTACACTCCTCAATGTTACCCAACCACTGTGTCTACACTCCTCTATGTTATCTGACCAGTGCGTCTACACTCCTCAATGTCATCTGACCACTGCGTCTACACTCCTCAATGTTACCCAACCACTGTGTCTACACTCCTCAATGTTATCTAACCACTGCGTCTACACTCCTCAATGTTACCCAACCACTGTGTCTACACTCCTCAATGTTACCCAACCACTGTGTCTACACCTCTCAATGTCATCTCACCACTGCGTCTACACTCCTTAATGTTACCCAACCACTGTGTCTACACCCCTCAATGTCATCTGACCACTGCGTCTACACTCCTCAATGTTACCCAACCACTGTGTCTACACTCCTCAATGTTATCTGACCACAACGTCTACACTCCTCAATGTTACCCAACCACTGTGTCTACACTCCTCAATGTTATCTGACCACTACGTCTACACTCCTCAATGTTACCCAACCACTGTGACTACACTCCTCAATGTTACCTGACCACTGTGTCTACACTCCTCAATGTTATCTGACCACTACGTCTACACTCCTCAATGTTACCCAACCACTGTGTCTACACTCCTCAATGTTACCCAACCACTGTGTCTACACTCCTCAATGTCATCTGACCACTGTGTCTACACTCCTCAATGTTACCCAACCACTGTATCTACACTCCTCAATGTTACCCAACCACTGTGTCTACACTCCTCAATGTTACCTGACCACTGCGTCTACACTCCTCAATGTCATCTAACCACTGCGTCTACACTCCTCAATGTTACCCAACCACTGTGTCTACACTCCTCAATGTTAGCCAACCACTGTGTCTACACCCCTCAATGTCATCTGACCACTGCGTCTACACTCCTCAATGTTACCCAACCACTGTGTCTACACTCCTCAATGTTATCTGACCACTGCGTCTACACTCCTCAATGTTATCTGACCACTGCGTCTACACTCCTCAATGTTACCCAACCACTGTGTCTACACTCCTCAATGTTACCCAACCACTGTGTCTACAATCCTCAATGTTATCTGACCACTGTGTCTACACTCCTCAATGTTACCAAACCACTGTGTCTACAATCCTCAATGTTATCTGACCACTGCGTCTACACTCCTCAATGTTATCTGACCAGTGCGTCTACACTCCTCAATGTCATCTGACCAGTGCGTCTACACTCCTCAATGTCATCTGACCACTGCGTCTACACTCCTCAATGTTCCCCAACCACTGTGTCTACACTCCTCAATGTTACCCAACCACTGTGTCTACACCCCTCAATGTCATCTGACCACTGCTTCTACACTCCTCAATGTTCCCCAACCACTGTGTCTACACTCCTCAATGTTACCCAACCACTGTGTCTACACCCCTCAATGTCATCTGACCACTGCGTCTACACTCCTCAATGTTACCCAACCACTGTGTCTACACCCCTCAATGTCATCTGACCACTGCGTCTACACTCCTCAATGTTACCCAACCACTGTGTCTACACTCCTCAATGTTATCTGACCACTACGTCTACACTCCTCAATGTTACCCAACCACTGTGACTACACTCCTCAATGTTACCTGACCACTGTGTCTACACTCCTCAATGTTATCTGACCACTGCGTCTACACTCCTCAATGTTACCCAATCACTGTGTCTACACCCCTCAATGTCATCTGACCACTGCGTCTACACTCCTCAATGTTACCCAACCACTGTGTCTACACTCCTCAATGTTATCTGACCACTGCGTCTACACTCCTCAATGTTACCCAACCACTGTGTCTACACCCCTCAATGTCATCTGACCACTGCGTCTACACTCCTCAATGTTACCCAACCACTGTGACTACACTCCTCAATGTTACCTGACCAGTGCATCTACACTCCTCAATGTTACCCAACCACTGTGTCTACACCCCTCAATGTCATCAGACCACTGCGTCTACACTCCTCAATGTTACCCAACCACTGTGTCTACACTCCTCAATGTCATCTGACCACTGTGTCTACACTCCTCAATGTTACCCAACCACTGTGTCTACACTCCTCAATGTCATCTGACCACTGCGTCTACACTCCTCAATGTTACCCAACCACTGTGTCTACACTCCTCTATGTTATCTGACCAGTGCGTCTACACTCCTCAATGTCATCTGACCACTGCGTCTACACTCCTCAATGTTATCTGACCACTGCGTCTACACTCCTCAATGTTACCCAACCACTGTGTCTACACTCCTCAATGTTACCCAACCACTGTGTCTACACCCCTCAATGTCATCTCACCACTGCGTCTACACTCCTCAATGTTACCCAACCACTGTGTCTACACCCCTCAATGTCATCTGACCACTGCGTCTACACTCCTCAATGTTACCCAACCACTGTGTCTACACTCCTCAATGTTATCTGACCACAACGTCTACACTCCTCAATGTTACCCAACCACTGTGTCTACACTCCTCAATGTTATCTGACCACTGTGTCTACACTCCTCAATGTTATCTGACCACTGCGTCTACACTCCTCAATGTTACCCAACCACTGTGTCTACACCCCTCAATGTCATCTGACCACTGCGTCTACACTCCTCAATGTTATCTGACCACTGTGTCTACACTCCTCAATGTCATCTGACCACAACGTCTACACTCCTCAATGTTACCCAACCACTGTATCTACACTCCTCAATGTTACCCAACCACTGTGTCTACAATCCTCAATGTTATGTGACCACTGCGTCTACACTCCTCAATGTTACCCAACCACTGCGTCTACACCCCTCAATATCATCTGACCACTGCGTCTACACTCCTCAATGTTACCCAACTACTGTGTCTACACTCCTCAATGTTACCCAACCACTGTGTCTACAATCCTCAATGTTATCTGACCACTGTGTTTACACTCCTCAATGTTACCCAACCACTGTGTCTACACTCCTCAATGTTACCCAACCACTGTGTCTACAATCCTCAATGTTATCTGACCACTGCGTCTACACTCCTCAATGTCATCTGACCACTGCATCTACACTCCTCAATGTTACCCAACTACTGTGTCTACACTCCTCAATGTTATCTGACCACTACTTCTACACTCCTCAATGTTACCCAATCACTGTGTCTACACTCCTCAATGTTACCCAACCACTGTGTCTACAATCCTCAATGTTATCTGACCACTGTGTTTACACTCCTCAATGTTACCCAACCACTGTGTCTACACTCCTCAATGTTACCCAACCACTGTGTCTACAATCCTCAATGTTATCTGACCACTGCGTCTACACTCCTCAATGTCATCTGACCACTGCATCTACACTCCTCAATGTTACCCAACTACTGTGTCTACACTCCTCAATGTTACCCAACCACTGCGTCTACACCCCTCAATGTCATCTGACCACTGCGTCTACACTCCTCAATGTTACCCAACTACTGTGTCTACACTCCTCAATGTTATTTAAAAAAGTCGCGCTAAAAAAAATAGTTGAGAATAGCAACAATCCAGTGCCTAAGGTGATGAAAAGTGAAATTGAATAAAAAATATTATTTGAAACAGTACCCAATGTATATAAACTCCACAATGAAATGGAATAAATGATATACAAAAAAAAGGATTATTGTCTATGTGAAAAATAAATTGTGAAATGAATTGACATGGTTGAATGTGAACGACAAAAAATACTTTCCAGAACACTAATACCACGTGCAACAATATAAAGAAATAATGTAAAGACACTGAACATATATCCTGTGAAAAACAAAAATTAAACAATATAAATTATAACCAAACTTGAAAAGTCCATAAAAAATCCAAGTCCAAAAGAACAGTGATTATTGAAGTTCTTGCATATTGTGGAAAACAGGCAAGTAGATATCCCCCAGTGCTAGGTGAAATGCAGAAATAAAACTTGCTGAAGTGACAAAGGTGCATGGGCAGACCTCCACCGTTTAAAACAACTGCCTCTTACCAAAGAGAGTTGGTCTCTAGATTATAGGAGACCTAGGGAGCGGATGGCTGCAACCCCAGCCAGGGATCTAAACAGCAGACACTTGTTGTCATCCGGGACCCGGAACTCGCTCCGTCACACACAGCAAATAGAATAGGATGGCTCCCTCTTCTGCTGCCACTGCCAGCAATGTCTCCTGTCTACCTTTAGTCGCAGCTTTTTTTATTGTGTTAGCGCAGTATTTTTTTAAACTCCTCAATGTTACCTGACCACTGCATCTACACTCCTCAATGTCATCTGACCACTGCGTCTACACTCCTCAATGTTACCCAACCACTGTGTCTACACTCCTCAATGTTATCTGACCAGTGCGTCTACACTCCTCAATGTTACCCAACCACTGTGTCTACACTCCTCAATGTTATCTGACCACTGCATCTACACTCCTCAATGTAACCCAATCACTGTGTCTACACCCCTCAATGTTACCCAACCACTGTGTCTACACTCCTCAATGTTACCCAACCACTGTGCCTACACTCCTCAATGTTACCCAACCACTGTGTCTACACTCCTCAATGTTACCCAACCACTGTGTCTACACTCCTCAATGTTACCCAACCACTGTGTCTACACTCCTCAATGT
Organism: Lithobates clamitans; assembly: GCA_037952925.1. Lineage (NCBI taxonomy): Eukaryota > Metazoa > Chordata > Amphibia > Anura > Ranidae > Lithobates > Lithobates clamitans. The sequence continues at coordinate 56,726 of JBBGZY010003007.1, read as the reverse complement.
TACCCAACCACTGTGTCTGCACTCCTCAATGTTACCCAACCACTGTGTCTACACTCCTCAATGTTACCCAACCACTGTGTCTACACTCCTCAATGTTACCCAACCACTGTGTCTACACTCCTCAATGTTATCTGACCACTACGTCTACACTCCTCAATGTCATCTGACCACTGCATCTACACTCCTCAATGTTACCCAACCACTGTGTCTACACTCCTCAATGTTATCTGACCACTACTTCTACACTCCTCAATGTTACCCAATCACTGTGTCTACAATCCTCAATGTTACCCAACCACTGTGTCTACAATCCTCAATGTTACCCAACCACTGTGTCTACACTCCTCAATGTTACCCAACCACTGTGTCTACACTCCTCAATGTTATCTGACCACTGTGTCTACACTCCTCAATGTCATCTGACCACTGTGTCTACACTCCTCAATGTTACCCAATCACTGTGTCTACACTCCTCAATGTTACCCAACCACTGTGTCTACAATCCTCAATGTTACCCAACCACTGTGTCTACACTCCTCAATGTTACCCAACCACTGTGTCTACAATCCTCAATGTTAACTGACCACTGTGTCTACACTCCTCAATGTTATCTGACCACTGCATCTACACTCCTCAATGTCATCTGACCACTGCATCTACACTCCTCAATGTTACCCAACCACTGTGTCTACACTCCTCAATGTTATCTGACCACTACTTCTACACTCCTCAATGTTACCCAATCACTGTGTCTACACTCCTCAATGTTACCCAACCACTGTGTCTACAATCCTCAATGTTACCCAACCACTGTGTCTACAATCCTCAATGTTAACTGACCACTGTGTCTACACTCCTCAATGTTATCTGACCACTGTGTCTACACTCCTCAATGTTATCCAACCACTGTGTCTACACTCCTCAATGTTACCCAACCACTGTGCCTACACTCCTCAATGTTACTTGACCACTGCATCTACACTCCTCAATGTCATCTGACCAGTGCGTCTAAACTCCTCAATGTTACCCAACCACTGTGTCTACACTCCTCAATGTTACCCAACCACTGTGTCTACACTCCTCAATGTTATCTGACCACTGCGTCTACACTCCTCAATGTCATCTGACCACTGCGTCTACACTCCTCAATGTTACCCAACCACTGTGTCTACACTCCTCAATGTTATCTGACCAGTGCGTCTACACCCCTCAATGTTATCTGACCACTGTGTCTACACTCCTCAATGTTACTTGACCACTGCATCTACACTCTTCAATGTCATCTGACCACTGCGTCTACACTCCTCAATGTTACCCAACCACTGTGTCTACACTCCTCAATGTCATCTGACCACTGCGTCTACACTCCTCAATGTTATCTGACCACTGTGTCTACACTCCTCAATGTTACCCAACCACTGTGTCTACACTCCTCAATGTTACCCAACCACTGTGTCTACAATCATCAATGTTATCTGACCACTGTGTCTACAACCCTCAATGTTACCCAACCACTGTGTCTACACTCCTCAATGTTACCTGACCACTGCATCTACACCCCTCAATGTCATCTGACCACTGCGTCTACACTCCTCAATGTTACCCAACCACTGTGTCTACACTCCTCAATGTTACTTGACCACTGCATCTACACTCTTCAATGTCATCTGACCACTGCATCTACACTCCTCAATGTTACCCAACCACTGTGTCTACACTCCTCAATGTCATCTGACCACTGCGTCTACACTCCTCAATGTTACCCAACTACTGTGTCTACACTCCTCAATGTTACCCAACTACTGTGTCTACACTCCTCAATGTTACCCAACTACTGTGTCTACACTCCTCAATGTTACCCAACCACTGTGTCTACACTCCTCAATGTCATCTGACCACTGTGTCTACACTCCTCAATGTCATCTGACCACTGCGTCTACACTCCTCAATGTTATCTGACCACTGTGTCTACACTCCTCAATTTTACCCAACCACTGTGTCTACACTCCTCAATGTTACCCAACCACTGTGTCTACAATCATCAATGTTATCTGACCACTGTGTCTACACCCCTCAATGTTACCCAACCACTGTGTCTACACTCCTCAATGTTACCTGACCACTGCATCTACACCCCTCAATGTCATCTGACCACTGCGTCTACACTCCTCAATGTTACCCAACCACTGTGTCTACACTCCTCAATGTTATCTGACCACTGTGTCTACACCCCTCAATGTTACCCAACCACTGTGTCTACACTCCTCAATGTCATCTGACCACTGCGTCTACACTCCTCAATGTTATCTGACCACTGCGTCTACACTCCTCAATGTTACCCAACCACTGTGTCTACACCCCTCAATGTTACCCAACTGCTGTGTCTACACTCCTCAATGTTACCCAACCACTGTGTCTACAATCCTCAATGTTATCTGACCACTGCGTCTACACTCCTCAATGTCATCTGACCACTGCATCTACACTCCTCAATGTTACCCAACTACTATGTCTACACTCCTCAATGTTACCCAACCACTGTGTCTACACTCCTCAATGTTATCTGACCACTGCATCTACACTCCTCAATGTAACCCAATCACTGTGTCTACACCCCTCAATGTTACCCAACCACTGTGTCTACACTCCTCAATGTTACCCAACCACTGTGTCTACACTCCTCAATGTTACCCAACCACTGTGTCTACACTCCTCAATGTTACCCAACCACTGTGTCTACACTCCTCAATGTTACCCAACCACTGTGTCTGCACTCCTCAATGTTACCCAACCACTGTGTCTACACTCCTCAATGTTACCCAACCACTGTGTCTACACTCCTCAATGTTACCCAACCACTGTGTCTACACTCCTCAATGTTATCTGACCACTACGTCTACACTCCTCAATGTCATCTGACCACTGCATCTACACTCCTCAATGTTACCCAACCACTGCGTCTACACTCCTCAATGTTATCTGACCACTACTTCTACACTCCTCAATGTTACCCAATCACTGTGTCTACAATCCTCAATGTTACCCAACCACTGTGTCTACAATCCTCAATGTTACCCAACCACTGTGTCTACACTCCTCAATGTTACCCAACCACTGTGTCTACACTCCTCAATGTTATCTGACCACTGTGTCTACACTCCTCAATGTCATCTGACCACTGTGTCTACACTCCTCAATGTTACCCAATCACTGTGTCTACACTCCTCAATGTTACCCAACCACTGTGTCTACAATCCTCAATGTTACCCAACCACTGTGTCTACACTCCTCAATGTTACCCAACCACTGTGTCTACAATCCTCAATGTTAACTGACCACTGTGTCTACACTCCTCAATGTTATCTGACCACTGCATCTACACTCCTCAATGTCATCTGACCACTGCATCTACACTCCTCAATGTTACCCAACCACTGTGTCTACACTCCTCAATGTTATCTGACCACTACTTCTACACTCCTCAATGTTACCCAATCACTGTGTCTACACTCCTCAATGTTACCCAACCACTGTGTCTACAATCCTCAATGTTACCCAACCACTGTGTCTACAATCCTCAATGTTAACTGACCACTGTGTCTACACTCCTCAATGTTATCTGACCACTGTGTCTACACTCCTCAATGTTATCCAACCACTGTGTCTACACTCCTCAATGTTACCCAACCACTGTGCCTACACTCCTCAATGTTACTTGACCACTGCATCTACACTCCTCAATGTCATCTGACCAGTGCGTCTAAACTCCTCAATGTTACCCAACCACTGTGTCTACACTCCTCAATGTTACCCAACCACTGTGTCTACACTCCTCAATGTTATCTGACCACTGCGTCTACACTCCTCAATGTCATCTGACCACTGCGTCTACACTCCTCAATGTTACCCAACCACTGTGTCTACACTCCTCAATGTTATCTGACCAGTGCGTCTACACCCCTCAATGTTATCTGACCACTGTGTCTACACTCCTCAATGTTACTTGACCACTGCATCTACACTCTTCAATGTCATCTGACCACTGCATCTACACTCCTCAATGTTACCCAACCACTGTGTCTACACTCCTCAATGTCATCTGACCACTGCGTCTACACTCCTCAATGTTATCTGACCACTGTGTCTACACTCCTCAATGTTACCCAACCACTGTGTCTACACTCCTCAATGTTACCCAACCACTGTGTCTACACTCCTCAATGTTACCTGACCACTGCATCTACACCCCTCAATGTCATCTGACCACTGCGTCTACACTCCTCAATGTTACCCAACCACTGTGTCTACACTCCTCAATGTTACTTGACCACTGCATCTACACTCTTCAATGTCATCTGACCACTGCATCTACACTCCTCAATGTTACCCAACCACTGTGTCTACACTCCTCAATGTCATCTGACCACTGCGTCTACACTCCTCAATGTTACCCAACTACTGTGTCTACACTCCTCAATGTTACCCAACTACTGTGTCTACACTCCTCAATGTTACCCAACTACTGTGTCTACACTCCTCAATGTTACCCAACCACTGTGTCTACACTCCTCAATGTCATCTGACCACTGTGTCTACACTCCTCAATGTCATCTGACCACTGCGTCTACACTCCTCAATGTTATCTGACCACTGTGTCTACACTCCTCAATGTTACCCAACCACTGTGTCTACACTCCTCAATGTTACCCAACCACTGTGTCTACAATCATCAATGTTATCTGACCACTGTGTCTACACCCCTCAATGTTACCCAACCACTGTGTCTACACTCCTCAATGTTACCTGACCACTGCATCTACACCCCTCAATGTCATCTGACCACTGCGTCTACACTCCTCAATGTTACCCAACCACTGTGTCTACACTCCTCAATGTTATCTGACCACTGTGTCTACACCCCTCAATGTTACCCAACCACTGTGTCTACACTCCTCAATGTCATCTGACCACTGCGTCTACACTCCTCAATGTTATCTGACCACTGCGTCTACACTCCTCAATGTTACCCAACCACTGTGTCTACACCCCTCAATGTTACCCAACTGCTGTGTCTACACTCCTCAATGTTACCCAACCACTGTGTCTACAATCCTCAATGTTATCTGACCACTGCGTCTACACTCCTCAATGTCCTCTGACCACTGCATCTACACTCCTCAATGTTACCCAACTACTATGTCTACACTCCTCAATGTTACCCAACCACTGTGTCTACACTCCTCAATGTTACCCAACCACTGCGTCTACACCCCTCAATGTCATCTGACCACTGCGTCTACACTCCTCAATGTTACCCAACCACTGTTTCTACAATCCTCAATGTTAACTGACCACTGCATCTACACTCCTCAATGTCATCTGACCACTGCGTCTACACTCCTCAATGTTACCCAACCACTGCGTCTACACCCCTCAATGTCATCTGACCACTGCGTCTACACTCCTCAATGTTACCCAACCACTGTGTCTACAATCCTCAATGTTAACTGACCACTGCATCTACACCCCTCAATGTCATCTGACCACTGCGTCTACACTCCTCAATGTTACCCAACCACTGTGTCTACACTCCTCAATTTTACCTGACCACTGTGTCTACACTCCTCAATGTTACCCAACCACTGCGTCTACACTCCTCAATGTTACCCAACCACTGTGTCTACACCCCTCAATGTCATCTGACCACTGCGTCTACACTCCTCAATGTTACCCAACCACTGTGTCTACACTCCTCAATGTTACCTGACCACTGCATCTACACTCCTCAATGTTACCCAACCCCTGTGTCTACACCCCTCAATGTCATCTGACCACTGTGTCTACACTCCTCAATGTCATCTGACCACTGCATCTACACTCCTCAATGTTACCCAACTACTATGTCTACACTCCTCAATGTTACCCAACCACTGTGTCTACACTCCTCAATGTTATCTGACCACTGCGTCTACACTCCTCAATGTTATCCAACCACTGTGTCTACACCCCTCAATGTCATCTGACCACTGCGTCTACACTCCTCAATGTTACCCAACCACTGTGACTACACTCCTCAATGTTACCTGACCAGTGCATCTACACTCCTCAATGTTACCCAACCACTGTGTCTACACCCCTCAATGTCATCTGACCACTGCGTCTACACTCCTCAATGTTACCCAACCACTGTGTCTACACTCCTCTATGTTATCTGACCAGTGCGTCTACACTCCTCAATGTTACCCAACCACTGTGTCTACACTCCTCAATGTCATCTGACCACTGTGTCTACACTCCTCAATGTTACCCAACCACTGTGTCTACACTCCTCAATGTCATCTGACCACTGCGTCTACACTCCTCAATGTTACCCAACCACTGTGTCTACACTCCTCTATGTTATCTGACCAGTGCGTCTACACTCCTCAATGTCATCTGACCACTGCGTCTACACTCCTCAATGTTACCCAACCACTGTGTCTACACTCCTCAATGTTATCTAACCACTGCGTCTACACTCCTCAATGTTACCCAACCACTGTGTCTACACTCCTCAATGTTACCCAACCACTGTGTCTACACCTCTCAATGTCATCTCACCACTGCGTCTACACTCCTTAATGTTACCCAACCACTGTGTCTACACCCCTCAATGTCATCTGACCACTGCGTCTACACTCCTCAATGTTACCCAACCACTGTGTCTACACTCCTCAATGTTATCTGACCACAACGTCTACACTCCTCAATGTTACCCAACCACTGTGTCTACACTCCTCAATGTTATCTGACCACTACGTCTACACTCCTCAATGTTACCCAACCACTGTGACTACACTCCTCAATGTTACCTGACCACTGTGTCTACACTCCTCAATGTTATCTGACCACTACGTCTACACTCCTCAATGTTACCCAACCACTGTGTCTACACTCCTCAATGTTACCCAACCACTGTGTCTACACTCCTCAATGTCATCTGACCACTGTGTCTACACTCCTCAATGTTACCCAACCACTGTATCTACACTCCTCAATGTTACCCAACCACTGTGTCTACACTCCTCAATGTTACCTGACCACTGCGTCTACACTCCTCAATGTCATCTAACCACTGCGTCTACACTCCTCAATGTTACCCAACCACTGTGTCTACACTCCTCAATGTTAGCCAACCACTGTGTCTACACCCCTCAATGTCATCTGACCACTGCGTCTACACTCCTCAATGTTACCCAACCACTGTGTCTACACTCCTCAATGTTATCTGACCACTGCGTCTACACTCCTCAATGTTATCTGACCACTGCGTCTACACTCCTCAATGTTACCCAACCACTGTGTCTACACTCCTCAATGTTACCCAACCACTGTGTCTACAATCCTCAATGTTATCTGACCACTGTGTCTACACTCCTCAATGTTACCAAACCACTGTGTCTACAATCCTCAATGTTATCTGACCACTGCGTCTACACTCCTCAATGTTATCTGACCAGTGCGTCTACACTCCTCAATGTCATCTGACCAGTGCGTCTACACTCCTCAATGTCATCTGACCACTGCGTCTACACTCCTCAATGTTCCCCAACCACTGTGTCTACACTCCTCAATGTTACCCAACCACTGTGTCTACACCCCTCAATGTCATCTGACCACTGCGTCTACACTCCTCAATGTTCCCCAACCACTGTGTCTACACTCCTCAATGTTACCCAACCACTGTGTCTACACCCCTCAATGTCATCTGACCACTGCGTCTACACTCCTCAATGTTACCCAACCACTGTGTCTACACCCCTCAATGTCATCTGACCACTGCGTCTACACTCCTCAATGTTACCCAACCACTGTGTCTACACTCCTCAATGTTATCTGACCACTACGTCTACACTCCTCAATGTTACCCAACCACTGTGACTACACTCCTCAATGTTACCTGACCACTGTGTCTACACTCCTCAATGTTATCTGACCACTGCGTCTACACTCCTCAATGTTACCCAATCACTGTGTCTACACCCCTCAATGTCATCTGACCACTGCGTCTACACTCCTCAATGTTACCCAACCACTGTGTCTACACTCCTCAATGTTATCTGACCACTGCGTCTACACTCCTCAATGTTACCCAACCACTGTGTCTACACCCCTCAATGTCATCTGACCACTGCGTCTACACTCCTCAATGTTACCCAACCACTGTGACTACACTCCTCAATGTTACCTGACCAGTGCATCTACACTCCTCAATGTTACCCAACCACTGTGTCTACACCCCTCAATGTCATCAGACCACTGCGTCTACACTCCTCAATGTTACCCAACCACTGTGTCTACACTCCTCAATGTCATCTGACCACTGTGTCTACACTCCTCAATGTTACCCAACCACTGTGTCTACACTCCTCAATGTCATCTGACCACTGCGTCTACACTCCTCAATGTTACCCAACCACTGTGTCTACACTCCTCTATGTTATCTGACCAGTGCGTCTACACTCCTCAATGTCATCTGACCACTGCGTCTACACTCCTCAATGTTATCTGACCACTGCGTCTACACTCCTCAATGTTACCCAACCACTGTGTCTACACTCCTCAATGTTACCCAACCACTGTGTCTACACCCCTCAATGTCATCTCACCACTGCGTCTACACTCCTCAATGTTACCCAACCACTGTGTCTACACCCCTCAATGTCATCTGACCACTGCGTCTACACTCCTCAATGTTACCCAACCACTGTGTCTACACTCCTCAATGTTATCTGACCACAACGTCTACACTCCTCAATGTTACCCAACCACTGTGTCTACACTCCTCAATGTTATCTGACCACTGTGTCTACACTCCTCAATGTTATCTGACCACTGTGTCTACACTCCTCAATGTTATCTGACCACTACGTCTACACTCCTCAATGTTACCCAACCACTGTGTCTACACTCCTCAATGTTACCCAACCACTGTGTCTACAATCCTCAATGTTATCTGACCACTGTGTTTACACTCCTCAATGTTACCCAACCACTGTGTCTACACTCCTCAATGTTACCCAACCACTGTGTCTACAATCCTCAATGTTATCTGACCACTGCGTCTACACTCCTCAATGTCATCTGACCACTGCATCTACACTCCTCAATGTTACCCAACTACTGTGTCTACACTCCTCAATGTTACCCAACCACTGTGTCTACAATCCTCAATGTTATCTGACCACTGCGTCTACACCCCTCAATATCATCTGACCACTGCGTCTACACTCCTCAATGTTACCCAACTACTGTGTCTACACTCCTCAATGTTACCCAACCACTGTGTCTACAATCCTCAATGTTATCTGACCACTGTGTTTACACTCCTCAATGTTACCCAACCACTGTGTCTACACTCCTCAATGTTACCCAACCACTGTGTCTACAATCCTCAATGTTATCTGACCACTGCGTCTACACTCCTCAATGTCATCTGACCACTGCATCTACACTCCTCAATGTTACCCAACTACTGTGTCTACACTCCTCAATGTTACCCAACCACTGCGTCTACACCCCTCAATGTCATCTGACCACTGCGTCTACACTCCTCAATGTTACCCAACTACTGTGTCTACACTCCTCAATGTTATTTAAAAAAGTCGCGCTAAAAAAAATAGTTGAGAATAGCAACAATCCAGTGCCTAAGGTGATGAAAAGTGAAATTGAATAAAAAATATTATTTGAAACAGTACCCAATGTATATAAACTCCACAATGAAATGGAATAAATGATATACAAAAAAAAGGATTATTGTCTATGTGAAAAATAAATTGTGAAATGAATTGACATGGTTGAATGTGAACGACAAAAAATACTTTCCAGAACACTAATACCACGTGCAACAATATAAAGAAATAATGTAAAGACACTGAACATATATCCTGTGAAAAACAAAAATTAAACAATATAAATTATAACCAAACTTGAAAAGTCCATAAAAAATCCAAGTCCAAAAGAACAGTGATTATTGAAGTTCTTGCATATTGTGGAAAACAGGCAAGTAGATATCCCCCAGTGCTAGGTGAAATGCAGAAATAAAACTTGCTGAAGTGACAAAGGTGCATGGGCAGACCTCCACCGTTTAAAACAACTGCCTCTTACCAAAGAGAGTTGGTCTCTAGATTATAGGAGACCTAGGGAGCGGATGGCTGCAACCCCAGCCAGGGATCTAAACAGCAGACACTTGTTGTCATCCGGGACCCGGAACTCGCTCCGTCACACACAGCAAATAGAATAGGATGGCTCCCTCTTCTGCTGCCACTGCCAGCAATGTCTCCTGTCTACCTTTAGTCGCAGCTTTTTTTATTGTGTTAGCGCAGTATTTTTTTAAACTCCTCAATGTTACCTGACCACTGCATCTACACTCCTCAATGTCATCTGACCACTGCGTCTACACTCCTCAATGTTACCCAACCACTGTGTCTACACTCCTCAATGTTATCTGACCAGTGCGTCTACACTCCTCAATGTTACCCAACCACTGTGTCTACACTCCTCAATGTTATCTGACCACTGCATCTACACTCCTCAATGTAACCCAATCACTGTGTCTACACCCCTCAATGTTACCCAACCACTGTGTCTACACTCCTCAATGTTACCCAACCACTGTGCCTACACTCCTCAATGTTACCCAACCACTGTGTCTACACTCCTCAATGTTACCCAACCACTGTGTCTACACTCCTCAATGTTACCCAACCACTGTGTCTACACTCCTCAATGTTACCCAACCACTGTGTCTGCACTCCTCAATGTTACCCAACCACTGTGTCTACACTCCTCAATGTTACCCAACCACTGTGTCTACACTCCTCAATGTTACCCAACCACTGTGTCTACACTCCTCAATGTTATCTGACCACTACGTCTACACTCCTCAATGTCATCTGACCACTGCATCTACACTCCTCAATGTTACCCAACCACTGTGTCTACACTCCTCAATGTTATCTGACCACTACTTCTACACTCCTCAATGTTACCCAATCACTGTGTCTACAATCCTCAATGTTACCCAACCACTGTGTCTACAATCCTCAATGTTACCCAACCACTGTGTCTACACTCCTCAATGTTACCCAACCACTGTGTCTACACTCCTCAATGTTATCTGACCACTGTGTCTACACTCCTCAATGTCATCTGACCACTGTGTCTACACTCCTCAATGTTACCCAATCACTGTGTCTACACTCCTCAATGTTACCCAACCACTGTGTCTACAATCCTCAATGTTACCCAACCACTGTGTCTACACTCCTCAATGTTACCCAACCACTGTGTCTACAATCCTCAATGTTAACTGACCACTGTGTCTACACTCCTCAATGTTATCTGACCACTGCATCTACACTCCTCAATGTCATCTGACCACTGCATCTACACTCCTCAATGTTACCCAACCACTGTGTCTACACTCCTCAATGTTATCTGACCACTACTTCTACACTCCTCAATGTTACCCAATCACTGTGTCTACACTCCTCAATGTTACCCAACCACTGTGTCTACAATCCTCAATGTTACCCAACCACTGTGTCTACAATCCTCAATGTTAACTGACCACTGTGTCTACACTCCTCAATGTTATCTGACCACTGTGTCTACACTCCTCAATGTTATCCAACCACTGTGTCTACACTCCTCAATGTTACCCAACCACTGTGCCTACACTCCTCAATGTTACTTGACCACTGCATCTACACTCCTCAATGTCATCTGACCAGTGCGTCTAAACTCCTCAATGTTACCCAACCACTGTGTCTACACTCCTCAATGTTACCCAACCACTGTGTCTACACTCCTCAATGTTATCTGACCACTGCGTCTACACTCCTCAATGTCATCTGACCACTGCGTCTACACTCCTCAATGTTACCCAACCACTGTGTCTACACTCCTCAATGTTATCTGACCAGTGCGTCTACACCCCTCAATGTTATCTGACCACTGTGTCTACACTCCTCAATGTTACTTGACCACTGCATCTACACTCTTCAATGTCATCTGACCACTGCGTCTACACTCCTCAATGTTACCCAACCACTGTGTCTACACTCCTCAATGTCATCTGACCACTGCGTCTACACTCCTCAATGTTATCTGACCACTGTGTCTACACTCCTCAATGTTACCCAACCACTGTGTCTACACTCCTCAATGTTACCCAACCACTGTGTCTACAATCATCAATGTTATCTGACCACTGTGTCTACAACCCTCAATGTTACCCAACCACTGTGTCTACACTCCTCAATGTTACCTGACCACTGCATCTACACCCCTCAATGTCATCTGACCACTGCGTCTACACTCCTCAATGTTACCCAACCACTGTGTCTACACTCCTCAATGTTACTTGACCACTGCATCTACACTCTTCAATGTCATCTGACCACTGCATCTACACTCCTCAATGTTACCCAACCACTGTGTCTACACTCCTCAATGTCATCTGACCACTGCGTCTACACTCCTCAATGTTACCCAACTACTGTGTCTACACTCCTCAATGTTACCCAACTACTGTGTCTACACTCCTCAATGTTACCCAACTACTGTGTCTACACTCCTCAATGTTACCCAACCACTGTGTCTACACTCCTCAATGTCATCTGACCACTGTGTCTACACTCCTCAATGTCATCTGACCACTGCGTCTACACTCCTCAATGTTATCTGACCACTGTGTCTACACTCCTCAATTTTACCCAACCACTGTGTCTACACTCCTCAATGTTACCCAACCACTGTGTCTACAATCATCAATGTTATCTGACCACTGTGTCTACACCCCTCAATGTTACCCAACCACTGTGTCTACACTCCTCAATGTTACCTGACCACTGCATCTACACCCCTCAATGTCATCTGACCACTGCGTCTACACTCCTCAATGTTACCCAACCACTGTGTCTACACTCCTCAATGTTATCTGACCACTGTGTCTACACCCCTCAATGTTACCCAACCACTGTGTCTACACTCCTCAATGTCATCTGACCACTGCGTCTACACTCCTCAATGTTATCTGACCACTGCGTCTACACTCCTCAATGTTACCCAACCACTGTGTCTACACCCCTCAATGTTACCCAACTGCTGTGTCTACACTCCTCAATGTTACCCAACCACTGTGTCTACAATCCTCAATGTTATCTGACCACTGCGTCTACACTCCTCAATGTCATCTGACCACTGCATCTACACTCCTCAATGTTACCCAACTACTATGTCTACACTCCTCAATGTTACCCAACCACTGTGTCTACACTCCTCAATGTTATCTGACCACTGCATCTACACTCCTCAATGTAACCCAATCACTGTGTCTACACCCCTCAATGTTACCCAACCACTGTGTCTACACTCCTCAATGTTACCCAACCACTGTGTCTACACTCCTCAATGTTACCCAACCACTGTGTCTACACTCCTCAATGTTACCCAACCACTGTGTCTACACTCCTCAATGTTACCCAACCACTGTGTCTGCACTCCTCAATGTTACCCAACCACTGTGTCTACACTCCTCAATGTTACCCAACCACTGTGTCTACACTCCTCAATGTTACCCAACCACTGTGTCTACACTCCTCAATGTTACCCAACCACTGTGTCTACACTCCTCAATGTTATCTGACCACTACGTCTACACTCCTCAATGTCATCTGACCACTGCATCTACACTCCTCAATGTTACCCAACCACTGTGTCTACACTCCTCAATGTTATCTGACCACTACTTCTACACTCCTCAATGTTACCCAATCACTGTGTCTACAATCCTCAATGTTACCCAACCACTGTGTCTACAATCCTCAATGTTACCCAACCACTGTGTCTACACTCCTCAATGTTACCCAACCACTGTGTCTACACTCCTCAATGTTATCTGACCACTGTGTCTACACTCCTCAATGTCATCTGACCACTGTGTCTACACTCCTCAATGTTACCCAATCACTGTGTCTACACTCCTCAATGTTACCCAACCACTGTGTCTACAATCCTCAATGTTACCCAACCACTGTGTCTACACTCCTCAATGTTACCCAACCACTGTGTCTACAATCCTCAATGTTAACTGACCACTGTGTCTACACTTCTCAATGTCATCTGACCACTGCATCTACACTCCTCAATGTTACCCAACCACTGTGTCTACACTCCTCAATGTTACCCAACCACTGCGTCTACACTCCTCAATGTTACCCAACCACTGTGTCTACACTCCTCAATGTTACCCAACCACTGTGTCTACACTCCTCAGTGTTATCTGACCACTGCATCTACACTCCTCAATGTCATCTGACCACTGCATCTACACTCCTCAATGTTACCCAACCACTGTGTCTACACTCCTCAATGTTATCTGACCACTACTTCTACACTCCTCAATGTTACCCAATCACTGTGTCTACACTCCTCAATGTTACCCAACCACTGTGTCTACAATCCTCAATGTTACCCAACCACTGTGTCTACAATCCTCAATGTTAACTAACCACTGTGTCTACACTCCTCAATGTTATCTGACCACTGTGTCTACACTCCTCAATGTTATCCAACCACTGTGTCTACACTCCTCAATGTTACCCAACCACTGTGCCTACACTCCTCAATGTTACTTGACCACTGCATCTACACTCCTCAATGTCATCTGACCAGTGCGTCTAAACTCCTCAATGTTACCCAACCACTGTGTCTACACTCCTCAATGTTACCCAACCACTGTGTCTACACTCCTCAATGTTATCTGACCACTGCGTCTACACTCCTCAATGTCATCTGACCACTGCGTCTACACTCCTCAATGTTACCCAACCACTGTGTCTACACTCCTCAATGTTATCTGACCAGTGCGTCTACACCCCTCAATGTTATCTGACCACTGTGTCTACACTCCTCAATGTTACTTGACCACTGCATCTACACTCTTCAATGTCATCTGACCACTGCATCTACACTCCTCAATGTTACCCAACCACTGTGTCTACACTCCTCAATGTCATCTGACCACTGCGTCTACACTCCTCAATGTTATCTGACCACTGTGTCTACACTCCTCAATGTTACCCAACCACTGTGTCTACACTCCTCAATGTTACCCAACCACTGTGTCTACAATCATCAATGTTATCTGACCACTGTGTCTACACTCCTCAATGTTACCCAACCACTGTGTCTACACTCCTCAATGTTACCTGACCACTGCATCTACACCCCTCAATGTCATCTGACCACTGCGTCTACACTCCTCAATGTTACCCAACCACTGTGTCTACACTCCTCAATGTTACTTGACCACTGCATCTACACTCTTCAATGTCATCTGACCACTGCATCTACACTCCTCAATGTTACCCAACCACTGTGTCTACACTCCTCAATGTCATCTGACCACTGCGTCTACACTCCTCAATGTTACCCAACTACTGTGTCTACACTCCTCAATGTTACCCAACTACTGTGTCTACACTCCTCAATGTTACCCAACTACTGTGTCTACACTCCTCAATGTTACCCAACCACTGTGTCTACACTCCTCAATGTCATCTGACCACTGTGTCTACACTCCTCAATGTCATCTGACCACTGCGTCTACACTCCTCAATGTTATCTGACCACTGTGTCTACACTCCTCAATGTTATCCAACCACTGTGTCTACTCTCCTCAATGTTACCCAACCACTGTGCCTACACTCCTCAATGTTACTTGACCACTGCATCTACACTCCTCAATGTCATCTGACCAGTGCGTCTAAACTCCTCAATGTTACCCAACCACTGTGTCTACACTCCTCAATGTTACCCAACCACTGTGTCTACACTCCTCAATGTTATCTGACCACTGCGTCTACACTCCTCAATGTCATCTGACCACTGCGTCTACACTCCTCAATGTTACCCAACCACTGTGTCTACACTCCTCAATGTTATCTGACCAGTGCGTCTACACCCCTCAATGTTATCTGACCACTGTGTCTACACTCCTCAATGTTACTTGACCACTGCATCTACACTCTTCAATGTCATCTGACCACTGCATCTACACTCCTCAATGTTACCCAACCACTGTGTCTACACTCCTCAATGTCATCTGACCACTGCGTCTACACTCCTCAATGTTATCTGACCACTGTGTCTACACTCCTCAATGTTACCCAACCACTGTGTCTACACTCCTCAATGTTACCCAACCACTGTGTCTACAATCATCAATGTTATCTGACCACTGTGTCTACACTCCTCAATGTTACCCAACCACTGTGTCTACACTCCTCAATGTTACCTGACCACTGCATCTACACCCCTCAATGTCATCTGACCACTGCGTCTACACTCCTCAATGTTACCCAACCACTGTGTCTACACTCCTCAATGTTACTTGACCACTGCATCTACACTCTTCAATGTCATCTGACCACTGCATCTACACTCCTCAATGTTACCCAACCACTGTGTCTACACTCCTCAATGTCATCTGACCACTGCGTCTACACTCCTCAATGTTACCCAACTACTGTGTCTACACTCCTCAATGTTACCCAACTACTGTGTCTACACTCCTCAATGTTACCCAACTACTGTGTCTACACTCCTCAATGTTACCCAACCACTGTGTCTACACTCCTCAATGTCATCTGACCACTGTGTCTACACTCCTCAATGTCATCTGACCACTGCGTCTACACTCCTCAATGTTATCTGACCACTGTGTCTACACTCCTCAATGTTACCCAACCACTGTGTCTACACTCCTCAATGTTACCCAACCACTGTGTCTACAATCATCAATGTTATCTGACCACTGTGTCTACACCCCTCAATGTTACCCAACCACTGTGTCTACACTCCTCAATGTTACCTGACCACTGCATCTACACCCCTCAATGTCATCTGACCACTGCGTCTACACTCCTCAATGTTACCCAACCACTGTGTCTACACTCCTCAATGTTATCTGACCACTGTGTCTACACCCCTCAATGTTACCCAACCACTGTTTCTACACTCCTCAATGTCATCTGACCACTGCGTCTACACTCCTCAATGTTATCTGACCACTGCGTCTACACTCCTCAATGTTACCCAACCACTGTGTCTACACCCCTCAATGTTACCCAACTGCTGTGTCTACACTCCTCAATGTTACCCAACCACTGTGTCTACAATCCTCAATGTTATCTGACCACTGCGTCTACACTCCTCAATGTCATCTGACCACTGCATCTACACTCCTCAATGTTACCCAACTACTATGTCTACACTCCTCAATGTTACCCAACCACTGTGTCTACACTCCTCAATGTTACCCAACCACTGCGTCTACACCCCTCAATGTCATCTGACCACTGCGTCTACACTCCTCAATGTTACCCAACCACTGTTTCTACAATCCTCAATGTTAACTGACCACTGCATCTACACTCCTCAATGTCATCTGACCACTGCGTCTACACTCCTCAATGTTACCCAACCACTGCGTCTACACCCCTCAATGTCATCTGACCACTGCGTCTACACTCCTCAATGTTACCCAACCACTGTGTCTACAATCCTCAATGTTAACTGACCACTGCATCTACACCCCTCAATATCATCTGACCACTGCGTCTACACTCCTCAATGTTACCCAACCACTGTGTCTACACTCCTCAATTTTACCTGACCACTGTGTCTACACTCCTCAATGTTACCCAACCACTGCGTCTACACTCCTCAATGTTACCCAACCACTGTGTCTACACCCCTCAATGTCATCTGACCACTGCGTCTACACTCCTCAATGTTACCCAACCACTGTGTCTACACTCCTCAATGTTACCTGACCACTGCATCTACACTCCTCAATGTTACCCAACCCCTGTGTCTACACCCCTCAATGTCATCTGACCACTGTGTCTACACTCCTCAATGTTATCTGACCACTGCGTCTACACTCCTCAATGTTACCCAACCACTGTGTCTACACTCCTCAATGTTATATGACCAGTGCGTCTACACTCCTCAGTGTTATCTGACCACTGCATCTACGCTCTTCAACATTGTCTGTTTCTTTGTGCTTCTTGAACAGCAGTTCTTGAACCCCCCCCTGTCCGCTGTGAAATCTTTGCCTGGGAGAGACCTTGCTGATGCAGTATGACTACCTTGTGTCTTGTTGCTGTGCTCAGGCTTGCCATGGTGTATGACTTGTGACATGAAACCGTCTTCCACAACCTCACCTTAGTCACAGAGTTTGGCTGTTCCTCACCCAGTTTCAGCCTCCTAAACAGCTGTTTCTGTTTTAGTTCATGACTGTGTTTCAAGCTACATATGAAATTGATGATCTAAATTAGCCCCTGCTTTGCAATATTAGTTAATCATACACCTGACTCCAATCCAACAAAATCCCTGACTTGGTGCACGTGTACAAAGTGTGCAAGTGTAAGAATTGATGCTGGTTTGAAGCCAAAGAGAAGTCACACCAAATATTGATTTTGATTTTTCTTCTCTTTGCTCACTTTGCATTTTGTAAATTTCTTCTGCTGCACACCTTTATGGAGGACACAACATTTTAGCTGTGCTGTCTAAAGCCAGCCCATACTCCTATTACTGCTCAGTGTGAGGTCTGCCGTTCCATAATGGGTCTATAGGTGCAGGACCCCATTTGTCAGGCCTCAGTGCCCCCTGGTGTTTCCAGGTTGAGTGTAGCACCTTTTGGATGCTCCTCTTTCTACGATTGGCTCTTCTATTTAGTACAACTTACATTACCTCCAAGGCTGGGCGGAAAGGCAGAAAGTTCTGAGACTCTGTTTTTAAACCAAACATGGAATGCTCTTTCATACACCAATGGATGACTACAAGATTACCTCTTATATCCCTAATGAAGGTGCCACAGATTCTGAAACGCGTCGGGTGGAGGATACCAGATTGCATTTTTATCTTGCTGTTTCAGTTGGTGTATTTTTAGTTGTACATATCATGTATATTTCATGTTTTCCGACTTTTACGGATGAGGCATAAAAAATATCTGTTTTTATCAATGTATCTGTTATGTTTGAAGTGCCTATAAAGTCCCACAACTGGGGAACCTCAAAGTCTATATACAGATTGGAGGAGTGTCAGAGATCTGGTGGGAGATAACAGGTCACAGATTGGAGGGGTGTCAGAGATCTGGTGGCAGATAATGGGTCACAGATAGGAGGAGTGTCAGAGATCAGGTGAGAGATAATGGGTCACAGATTGGAGGAGTGTCAGAGATCTGGTGGGAGATAACAGGTCACAGATTGGAGGAGTGTCAGAGATCTGGTGGGAGATAATGGGTCACAGATTGGAGGGGTGTTGGAGATCTGGTGGCAGATAATGGGTCACAGATTGGGGATTGTTGGAGATCTGGTGACAGATAATGGGTCACAGATTGGGGATTGTCGGAGATCTGGTGGCAGATAATGGGTCACAGATTGGGAATTGTTGGAGATTTGGTGGCAGATAATGGGTCACAGATTGGAGGAGTGTCAGAGATCTGATGGGAGATAATGGGTCACAGATTGGAGGATTGTCGGAGATCTGGTGGCAGATAACACGTCACAGATTGGAGGAGTGTCAGAGATCTGGTGGGAGATAATGGGTCACAGATTGGAGGAGTGTCAGAGATCTGGTGGGAGATAACAGGTCACAGATTGGAGGAGTGTCAGAGATCTGGGGGGAGATAATGGGTCACAGATTGGAGGAGTGTCAGAGATCTGGTGGGAGATAACAGGTCACAGATTGGAGGAGTGTTGGAGATCTGGGGGGAGATAATGCGTCACAGATTGGAGGAGTGTCAGAGATCTGGTGGGAGATAATGGGTCACAGATTGGAGGAGTGTCAGAGATCTGGTGGGAGATAATGGGTCACAGATTGTAGGAGTGTCAGAGATCTGGTGGTAGATAACAGGTCACAGATTGGAGGAGTGTTGGAGATCTGGGGGGAGATAATGCGTCACAGATTGGAGGAGTGTCAGAGATCTGGTGGGAGATAATGGGTCACAGATTGGAGGAGTGTCAGAGATCTGGGGGGAGATAATGGGTCACAGATTAGAGGACTGTCAGAGATCTGGGGGGAGATAATGGGCCACAGATTGGAGGAGTGTCAGAGATCTGGGGGGAGATAATGGGTCACAGATTGGAGGAGTGTCAGAGATCTGGTGGCAGATAACGGGTCGCAGATTGGGGATTGTTGGAGATCTGATCGGAGATAATGGGTCACAGATTGGGGATTGTCAGAGATCTGGTGGCAGATAATGGGTCACAGATTGGGGATTGTTGGAGATCTGATGGGAGATAATGGATCACAGATTGGGGATTGTCGGAGATCTGGTGGCAGATAATGGGTCACAGATTGGGTATTGTCAGAGATCTGGTGGGAGATAATGGGTCACAGATTGGAGGAGTGTCAGAGATCTGGTGGGAGATAATGGGTCACAGATTGGAGGAGTGTCAGAGATCTGGTGGGAGATAACAGGTCACAGATTGGAGGAGTGTCAGAGATCTGGTGGGAGATAACAGGTCACAGATTGGAGGAGTGTCGGAGATCTGGTGGGAGATAACAGGTCACAGATTGGAGGAGTGTCAGAGATCTGGTGGGTGAAAACGGGTCACAGATTGGAGGAGTGTCATAGATCTGGTGGGAGATAATGGGTCACAGATTGGGGATTGTCGGAGATCTGGTGGCAGATAATGGGTCACAGATTGGAGATTGTCAGAGATCTGGTGTTGGCTAATGGGTCACAGATTGGAGAAGTGTTGGAGATCTGGTGGCAGATAATGGGTCACAGATTGGAGGAGTGTCAGAGATCTGGTGGAAGATAACGGGTCACAGATTGGGGATTGTCGAAGATCTGGTTGGAGATAATGGGTCACAGATTGGGGATTGTCAAGGATCTGGATGCAGATAATGGGTCACAGATTGGGGATTGTCAAGGATCTGGTGGCAATTAATGGGTCACAGATTGGGGATTGTCAAGGATCTGGTGGCAATTAATGGGTCACAGATTGTCAATTAATGGGTCACGGAGATCTGGTGGCAGATAATGGGTCACAGATTGGGGATTGTTGGAGATCTGGTGACAGATAATGGATCACAGATTGGGGATTGTCGGAGATCTGGTGGCAGATAATGGGTCACAGATTGGAGGATTGTTGGAGATAGAGATCTGGTGACAGATAATGGGTCACAGATTGGGGATTGTTGGTGATCTGGTGGCAGATAATGGGTCACAAATTGGGGATTGTCGGAGATCTGGTGGCAGATAATGGGTCACAGATTGGGTATTGTCAGAGATCTGGTGGGAGATAATGGGTCACAGATTGGAGGAGTGTCAGAGATCTGGTGGGAGATAATGGGTCACAGATTGGAGGAGTGTCAGAGATCTGGTGGGAGATAACAGGTCACAGATTGGAGGAGTGTCGGAGATCTGGTGGGAGATAACAGGTCACAGATTGTAGGAGTGTCGGAGATCTGGTGGGAGATAACAGGTCACAGATTGGAGGAGTGTCAGAGATCTGGTGGGTGAAAACGGGTCACAGATTGGAGGAGTGTCATAGATCTGGTGGGAGATAATGGGTCACAGATTGGGGATTGTCGGAGATCTGGTGGCAGATAATGGGTCACAGATTGGAGATTGTCAGAGATCTGGTGTTGGCTAATGGGTCACAGATTGGAGAAGTGTTGGAGATCTGGTGGCAGATAATGGGTCACAGATTGGAGGAGTGTCAGAGATCTGGTGGAAGATAACGGGTCACAGATTGGGGATTGTCGAAGATCTGGTTGGAGATAATGGGTCACAGATTGGGGATTGTCAAGGATCTGGATGCAGATAATGGGTCACAGATTGGGGATTGTCAAGGATCTGGTGGCAATTAATGGGTCACAGATTGGGGATTGTCAAGGATCTGGTGGCAATTAATGGGTCACAGATTGTCAATTAATGGGTCACGGAGATCTGGTGGCAGATAATGGGTCACAGATTGGGGATTGTTGGAGATCTGGTGACAGATAATGGATCACAGATTGGGGATTGTCGGAGATCTGGTGGCAGATAATGGGTCACAAATTGGAGGATTGTTGGAGATAGAGATCTGGTGACAGATAATGGGTCACAGATTGGGGATTGTTGGTGATCTGGTGGCAGATAATGGGTCACAAATTGGGGATTGTCGGAGATCTGGTGACAGATAATGGGTCACAGATTGGGGATTGTCGGAGATGACAGATAATGGGTCACAGATTATGGGTCACAGATTGGGGATTGTCGGAGATCTGGTGGCAGATAATGGCTCACAGATTGGAGGATTGTTGGAGATAGAGATCTGGTGACAGATAATGGGTCACAGATTGGGGATTGTTGGAGATCTGGTGGCAGATAATGGGTCACAGATTGGGTATTGTTGGAGGTCTGGTGGCAGATAATGGGTCACAAATTGGGGATTGTCGGAGATATGGTGACAGATAATGGGTCACAGATTGGGGATTGTCGGAGATGACAGATAATGGGTCACAGATTATGGGTCACAGATTGGGGATTGTTGGAGATCTGGTGGCAGATAATGGGTCACAGATTGGGGATTGTTGGAGATCTGGTGGCAGATAATGGGTCACAGATTGGGGATTGTCAGATATCTGGTGGCAGATAATGGGTCACAGATTGGGGATTGTCAGAGATCTGGTGGCAGATAATGGGTCACAGATTGGGGATTGTTGGAGATCTGGTGGCAGATAATGGGTCACAGATTGGGGATTGTTGGAGATCTGGTGGCAGATAATGGGTCACAGATTGGGGATTGTCGGACATCTGGTGGCAGATAATGGGTCACAGATTGGGGATTGTTGGAGATCTGGTGGCAGATAATGGGTCACAGATTGGGGATTGTCAGAGATCTGGTGGCAGATAATGGGTCACAGATTGGGGATTGTTGGAGATCTGGGGGGAGATAATGGGTCACAGATTGGGGATTGTCTGAGATCTGGTGGCAGATAATGGGTCACAGTTTGGGGATTGTTGGAGATCTGATGGGAGATAATGGGTCACAGATTGGGGATTGTCAGAGATCTGGTGGCAGATAATGGGTCACAGATTGGGGATTGTCAGAGATCTGGTGGCAGATAATGGGTCACAGATTGGGGATTGTTGGAGATCTGGGGGGAGATAATGGGTCACAGATTGGGGATTGTCTGAGATCTGGTGGCAGATAATGGGTCACAGATTGGGGATTGTTGGAGATCTGATGGGAGATAATGGGTCACAGATTGGGGATTGTTGGAGATCTGGTGGCAGATAATGGGTCACAGATTGGGGATTGTCGGAGATCTGGTGGCAGATAATGGGTCACAGATTGGAGGAGTGTCAGAGATCTGGTGGCAGATAATGGGTCACAGATTGGGAATTGTTGGAGATCTTATGGGAGATAATGGGTCACAGATTAGGGATCGTCGGAGATCTGGTGGCAGATAATGGGTCACAGATTGGGGATTGTCTGAGATCTGGTGGCAGATAATGGGTCACAGATTGGGGATTGTCTGAGATCTGGTGGCAGATAATGGGTCACAGATTGGGGATTGTCGGAGATCTGGTGGCAGATAATGGGTCACAGATTGGGTATTGTCAGAGATCTGGTGGGAGATAATGAGTCACAGATTGGAGGATTGTTGGAGATAGAGATCTGGTGACAGATAATGGGTCACAGATTGGGGATTGTTGGAGATCTGGTGGCAGATAATGGGTCACAAATTGGGGATTGTCGGAGATATGGTGACAGATAATGGGTCACAGATTGGGGATTGTCGGAGATGACAGATAATGGGTCACAGATTATGGGTCACAGATTAGGGATTGTTGGAGATCTGGTGGCAGATAATGGGTCACAGATTGGGGATTGTTGGAGATCTGGTGGCAGATAATGGGTCACAGATTGGGGATTGTCAGATATCTGGTGGCAGATAATGGGTCACAGATTGGGGATTGTTGGAGATCTGGGGGGAGATAATGGGTCACAGATTGGAGGAGTGTCAGAGATCTGGTGGGAAATAACAGGTCACAGATTGGAGGAGTGTCAGAGATCTGGTGGGAGATAACAGGTCACAGATTGGAGGAGTGTCGGAGATCTGGTGGGAGATAACAGGTCACAGATTGTAGGAGTGTCGGAGATCTGGTGGGAGATAACAGGTCACAGATTGGAGGAGTGTCAGAGATCTGGTGGGTGAAAACGGGTCACAGATTGGAGGAGTGTCAGAGATCTGGTGGGAGATAACAGGTCACAGATTGGAGGAGTGTCGGAGATCTGGTGGGAGATAACAGGTCACAGATTGGAGGAGTGTCAGAGATCTGGTGGGAGATAATGGGTCACAGATTGGGGATTGTCGGAGATCTGGTCGCAGATAATGGGTCACAGATTGGAAGAGTGTCAGAGATCTGGTGGGAGATAACAGGTCACAGATTGGAGGAGTGTCGGAGATCTGGTGGGAGATAATGGGTCACAGATTGGGGATTGTCGGAGATCTGGTGGCAGATAATGGGTCACAGATTGGAAGAGTGTCAGAGATCTGGTGGGAGATAACAGGTCACAGATTGGAGGAGTGTCGGAGATCTGGTGGGAGATAACAGGTCACAGATTGGAGGAGTGTCAGAGATCTGGTGGGAGATAACAGGTCACAGATTGGAGGAGTGTCATAGATCTGGTGGGAGATAATGGGTCACAGATTGGGGATTGTCGGAGATCTGGTGGCAGATAATGGGTCACAGATTGGGGATTGTCGGAGTCCTGGTGGCAGATAATGGGTCACAGATTGGAGATTGTCAGACATCTGGTGTTGGCTAATGGGTCACAGATTGGAGAAGTGTTGGAGATCTGGTGGCAGATAATGGGTCACAGATTGGAGGAGTGTCAGAGATCTGGTGGAAGATAACGGGTCACAGATTGGGGATTGTCGAAGATCTGGTTGGAGATAATGGGTCACAGATTGGGGATTGTCAAGGATCTGGATGCAGATAATGGGTCACAGATTGGGGATTGTCGAAGATCTGGTTGGAGATAATGGGTGACAGATTGGGGATTGTCAAGGATCTGGTGGCAATTAATGGGTCACAGATTGTCAATTAATGGGTCACGGAGATCTGGTGGCAGATAATGGGTCACAGATTGGGGATTGTTGGAGATCTGGTGACAGATAATGGGTCACAGATTGGGGATTGTTGGTGATCTGGTGGCAGATAATGGGTCACAAATTGGGGATTGTCGGAGATCTGGTGACAGATAATGGGTCACAGATTGGGGATTGTCGGAGATCTGGTGGCAGATAATGGGTCACAGATTGGGGATTGTTGGTGATCTGGTGGCAGATAATGGGTCACAAATTGGGGATTGTCGGAGATCTGGTGACAGATAATGGGTCACAGATTGGGGATTGTCGGAGATGACAGATAATGGGTCACAGATTATGGGTCACAGATTGGGGATTGTCGGAGATCTGGTGGCAGATAATGGGTCACAGATTGGAGGATTGTTGGAGATAGAGATCTGGTGACAGATAATGGGTCACAGATTGGGGATTGTTGGAGATCTGGTGGCAGATAATGGGTCACAAATTGGGGATTGTCGGAGATATGGTGACAGATAATGGGTCACAGATTGGGGATTGTCGGAGATGACAGATAATGGGTCACAGATTGGGGATTGTTGGAGATCTGGTGGCAGATAATGGGTCACAGATTGGGGATTGTTGGAGATCTGGTGGCAGATAATGGGTCACAGATTGGGGATTGTCAGATATCTGGTGGCAGATAATGGGTCACAGATTGGGGATTGTTGGAGATCTGGGGGGAGATAATGGGTCACAGATTGGAGGAGTGTCAGAGATCTGGTGGCAGATAATGGGTCGCAGATTGGGGATTGTTGGAGATCTGATGGGAGATAATGGGTCACAGATTGGGGATTGTCTGAGATCTGGTGGCAGATAATGGGTCACAGTTTGGGGATTGTTGGAGATCTGATGAGAGATAATGGGTCACAGATTGGGGATTGTCAGAGATCTGGTGACAGATAATGGGTCACAGATTGGGGATTGTTGGAGATCTGGTGGCAGATAATGGGTCACAGTTTGGGGATTGTTGGAGATCTGATGGGAGATAATGGGTCACAGATTGGGGATTGTCGGAGATCTGGTGGCAGATAATGGGTCACAGATTGGAGGATTGTCGGAGATCTGGTGGGAGATAACAGGTCACAGATTGGAGGAGTGTCAGAGATCTGGTGGGAGATAATGGGTCACAGATTGGAGGAGTGTTGGAGATCTGGTGGCGGATAATGGGTCACAGATTGGAGGAGTGTCAGAGATCTGGTGGGAGATAATGGGTCACAGATTAGAGGAGTGTCAGAGATCTGGTGGGAGATAATGGGTCACAGATTGGAGGAGTGTCAGAGATCTGGTTGCAGATAATGGGTCACAGATTGTAGGAGTGTCAGAGATCTGGTGGCAGATAATGGGTCACAGATTGTAGGAGTGTCAGAGATCTGGTGGGAGATAACGGGTCACAGATTGGAGGAGTGTCAGAGATCTGGTGGTAGATAACGGGTCACAGATTGGAGGAGTGTCAGAGATCTGGGGGGAGATAATGGGTCACAGATTGGAGGAGTGTCAGAGATCTGGTGGGAGATAAAGGGTCACAGATTGGGGATTGTCGGAGATCTGGTGGCAGATAATGGGTCACAGATTGGGGATTGTCAGAGATCTGGTGGGAGATAAAGGGTCACAGATTGGGGATTGTCGGAGATCTGGTGGCAGATAATGGGTCACAGATTGGGGATTGTTGGAGATCTGGTGGGAGATAATGGGTCACAGATTGGGGATTGTCGGAGATCTGGTGGCAGATAATGGGTCACAGATTGGGGATTGTTGGAGATCTGGTGGCAGATAATGGGTCACAGATTGGGGATTGTCTGAGATCTGGTGGCAGATAATGGGTCACAGATTGGGGATTGTCGGAGATCTGGTGGCAGATAATGGGTCACAGATTGGGTATTGTCAGAGATCTGGTGGGAGATAATGGGTCACAGATTGGGGATTGTCTGAGATCTGGTGGCAGATAATGGGTCACAGATTGGGGATTGTTGGAGATCTGGTGGGAGATAATGGGTCACAGATTGGAGGAGTGTCGGAGATCTGGTGGCAGATAATGGGTCACAGATTGGGGATTGTCTGAGATCTGGTGGGAGATAATGGGTCACAGATTGGGGATTGTTGGAGATCTGGTGGCAGATAATGGGTCACAGATTGGGGATTGTTGGAGATCTGGTGGGAGATAATGGGTCACAGATTGGGGATTGTTGGAGATCTGATGGCAGATAATGGGTCACAGATTGGGGATTGTCTGAGATCTGGTGGCAGATAATGGGTCACAGATTGGGGATTGTCGGAGATCTGGTGGCAGATAATGGGTCACAGATTGGGTATTGTCAGAGATCTGGTGGGAGATAATGGGTCACAGATTGGGGATTGTCTGAGATCTGGTGGCAGATAATGGGTCACAGATTGGGGATTGTTGGAGATCTGGTGGGAGATAATGGGTCACAGATTGGAGGAGTGTCGGAGATCTGGTGGGAGATGACAGGTCACAGATTGGAGGAGTGTCAGAGATCTGGTGGGAGATAATGGGTCACAGATTGGGGATTGTCGGAGATCTGGTGGCAGATAATGGGTCACAGATTGGGGATTGTTGGAGATCTGGTGGGAGATAATGGGTCACAGATTGGGGATTGTCTGAGATCTGGTGGCAGATAATGGGTCACAGATTGGGGATTGTCGGAGATCTGGTGGCAGATAATGGGTCACAGATTGGGTATTGTCAGAGATCTGGTGGGAGATAATGGGTCACAGATTGGAGGAGTGTCGGAGATCTGGTGGGAGATAACAGGTCACAGATTGGAGGAGTGTCAGAGATCTGGTGGGAGATAACAGGTCACAGATTGGGGATTGTTGGAGATCTGGTGGCAGATAATGGGTCACAGATTGGGGATTGTCGGAGATCTGGTGACAGATAATGGGTCACAGATTGGGGATTGTCGGAGATTTGGTGGCAGATAATGGGTCACAGATTGGAGATTGTCAGAGATCTGGTGTTGGCTAATGGGTCACAGATTGGAGGAGTGTCAGAGATCTGGTGGAAGATAACGGGTCACAGATTGGGGATTGTCGAAGATCTGGTTGGAGATAATGGGTCACAGATTGGGGATTGTCAAGGATCTGGATGCAGATAATGGGTCACAGATTGGGGATTGTCGAAGATCTGGTTGGAGATAATGGGTGACAGATTGGGGATTGTCAAGGATCTGGTGGCAATTAATGGGTCACGGAGATCTGGTGGCAGATAATGGGTCAAAGATTGGGGATTTTTGGAGATCTGGTGACAGATAATGGGTCACATATTTGGGATTGTTGGAGATCTGGTGGCAGATAATGGATCACAGATTGGGTATTGTTGGAGATCTGGTGGCAGATAATGGGTCACAGATTGGGTATTGTTGGTGATCTGGTGGCAGATAATGGGTCACAAATTGGGGATTGTCAGAGATCTGGTGACAGATAATGGGTCACAGATTGGGGATTGTCGGAGATGACAGATAATGGGTCACAGATTGGGGATTGTTGGAGATCTGGTGCCAGATAATGGGTCACAGTTTGGGGATTGTCGGAGATCTGGTGGCAGATAATGGGTCACAGATTGGGGATTGTCGGAGATCTGGTGGCAGATAATGGGTCACAGATTGGGGATTGTCGGAGATCTGGTGGCAGATAATGGGTCGCAGATTGGGGATTGTTGGGAGATCTTGTGGCAGACAATGGGTCATAGATTGGGGATTGTAAGAGATCTGGTGACAGATAATGGGTCACAGATTGGGGATTGTTGGAGATCTGGTGGCAGATAATGGGTCACAGATTGGGGGTTGTTGGGAGATCTTGTGGCAGACAATGGGTCACAGATTGGGGATTGATGGAGATCTGGTGGCAGATATTGGGTCACATTTTGGGGATTGTCAGAGATATGGTGGCAGATAATGGGTCACAGATTGGGGATTGTTGGTGATCTGGTGGCAGATAATATGTCACAGATTGGCAATTGTGGGAGATCTGATGGCAGATAATGGGTCACAGATTGGGTATTGTTGGAGATCTGGTGGCAGATAATGGGTCACAGATTGGGGATTGTCGGAGATCTGGTGGCAGATAATGGGTCACAGATTGGGGATTGTTGGAGATCTGGTGGCAGATAATGGGTCACAGATTGGGGATGGTTGGAGATCTGGTGGCAGATAATGGGTCACAGTTTGGGGATTGTCGGAGATCTGGTGGCAGATAATGGGTCACAGATTGGGGATTGTTGGAGGTCTGGTGGCAGATAATGGGTCACAGATTGGGGATTGTCAGAGATCTGGTGCCAGACAATGGGTCACAGATTGGGGATTGTCGGAGATCTGGTGGCAGATAATGGGTCACAGATTGGAGGATTGTTGGAGATATAGATCTGGGGACAGATAATGGGTCACAGATTGGGGATTGTCGGAGATCTGGGGACAGATAATGGGTCACAGATTGGGGATTGTCGGAGATCTGGTGGCAGATAATGGGTCACATATTGGGGATTGTCGGAGATCTGGTGGCAGATATTGGGTCATTGATTGGGGATTGTTGGAGGTCTGGTGACAGATAATGGGTCATAGATTGGGGATTGTTGGAGATCTGGTGGCAGATAATGGGTCACAGATTGGGGATTGTTGGAGATCTGGTGGCAGATAATGGGTCACAGATTGGGGATTGTCGGAGATCTGGTGGCAGATAATGGGTCACAGATTGGAGGATTGTTGGAGATAGAGATCTGGGGACAGATAATGGGTCACAGATTTGGGATTGTTGGAGATCTGGTGCCAGACAATGGGTCACAGATTGGGGATTGTCGGAGATCTGGTGGCAGATAATGGGTCACAGATTGGGGATTGTCAGAGATCTGGTGGCAGATAATGGGTCACAGATTGGGAATTGTTGGAGATCTGGTGGCAGATAATGGGTCACACATTGGGGATTGTTGGTGATCTGGTGGCAGATAATGGGTCACAGATTGGGGATTGTTGGAGATTGGGTGGCAGATAATGGGTCACAGATTGGGGATTGTCGGAGATCTGGTGGCAGATAATGGGTCACAGATTGGGGATTGTCAGAGATCTGGTGGCAGATAATGGGTCACAGATTGGGGATTGTCAGAGATCTGGTGGCAGATAATGGGTCACAGATTGGAGATTGTCGGAGATCTGGTGGCAGATAATGGGTCACAGATTGGGGATTGTTGGAGATCTGGTTGCAGATAATGGGTCACAGATTGGGGATTGTCAGATCTGGTGGCAGATAATGGGTCACAGATTGGGGATTGTTGGAGATCTGGTGGCAGATAATGGGTCACAGATTGGGGATTGTCGGAGATCTGGTGGCAGATAATGGGTCACAGATTGGGGATTGTCGGAGATCTGGTGGCAGATAATGTGTCACAGATTGGGGATTGTCAGAGATCTGGTGGCAGATAATGGGTCACAGATTGGGGATTGTCGGAGATCTGGTGGCAGATAATGGGTCACAGATTGGGGATTGTTGGAGATCTGGTGGCAGATAATGGGTCACAGATTGGGGATTGTCAGAGATCTGGTGGCAGATAATGGGTCACAGATTGGGGATTGTTGGAGATCTGGTGGCAGGTAATGGGTCATAGATTGGGGATTGTTGGAGATCTGGTGGCAGATAATGGGTCACAGATTGGGGATTGTCGGAGATCTGGTGGAAGATAATGGGTCACAGATTGGGGATTGTTGGAGATCTGGTGGCAGAAAATGGGTCACAGATTGGGGATTGTCAGATCTGGTGGCAGATATTGGGTCACAGATTGGGGATTGTTGGAGATCTGGTGGCAGATAATGGGTCACAGATTGGGGATTGTCGGAGATCTGGTGGCAGATAATGGGTCACAGATTTGGGATTGTTGGAGATCTGGTGCCAGACAATGGGTCACAGATTGGGGATTGTCGGAGATCTGGTGGCAGATAATGGGTCACAGATTGGAGGATTGTTGGAGATATAGATCTGGGGACAGATAATGGGTCACAGATTGGGGATTGTCGGAGATCTGGGGACAGATAATGGGTCACAGATTGGGGATTGTCGGAGATCTGGTGGCAGATAATGGGTCACATATTGGGGATTGTCGGAGATCTGGTGGCAGATATTGGGTCATTGATTGGGGATTGTTGGAGGTCTGGTGACAGATAATGGGTCATAGATTGGGGATTGTTGGAGATCTGGTGGCAGATAATGGGTCACAGATTGGGGATTGTTGGAGATCTGGTGGCAGATAATGGGTCACAGATTGGGGATTGTCGGAGATCTGGTGGCAGATAATGGGTCACAGATTGGAGGATTGTTGGAGATAGAGATCTGGGGACAGATAATGGGTCACAGATTTGGGATTGTTGGAGATCTGGTGCCAGACAATGGGTCACAGATTGGGGATTGTCGGAGATCTGGTGGCAGATAATGGGTCACAGATTGGGGATTGTCAGAGATCTGGTGGCAGATAATGGGTCACAGATTGGGAATTGTTGGAGATCTGGTGGCAGATAATGGGTCACACATTGGGGATTGTTGGTGATCTGGTGGCAGATAATGGGTCACAGATTGGGGATTGTTGGAGATTGGGTGGCAGATAATGGGTCACAGATTGGGGATTGTCGGAGATCTGGTGGCAGATAATGGGTCACAGATTGGGGATTGTCAGAGATCTGGTGGCAGATAATGGGTCACAGATTGGGGATTGTCAGAGATCTGGTGGCAGATAATGGGTCACAGATTGGAGATTGTCGGAGATCTGGTGGCAGATAATGGGTCACAGATTGGGGATTGTTGGAGATCTGGTTGCAGATAATGGGTCACAGATTGGGGATTGTCAGATCTGGTGGCAGATAATGGGTCACAGATTGGGGATTGTTGGAGATCTGGTGGCAGATAATGGGTCACAGATTGGGGATTGTCGGAGATCTGGTGGCAGATAATGGGTCACAGATTGGGGATTGTCGGAGATCTGGTGGCAGATAATGTGTCACAGATTGGGGATTGTCAGAGATCTGGTGGCAGATAATGGGTCACAGATTGGGGATTGTCGGAGATCTGGTGGCAGATAATGGGTCACAGATTGGGGATTGTTGGAGATCTGGTGGCAGATAATGGGTCACAGATTGGGGATTGTCAGAGATCTGGTGGCAGATAATGGGTCACAGATTGGGGATTGTTGGAGATCTGGTGGCAGGTAATGGGTCATAGATTGGGGATTGTTGGAGATCTGGTGGCAGATAATGGGTCACAGATTGGGGATTGTCGGAGATCTGGTGGAAGATAATGGGTCACAGATTGGGGATTGTTGGAGATCTGGTGGCAGAAAATGGGTCACAGATTGGGGATTGTCAGATCTGGTGGCAGATATTGGGTCACAGATTGGGGATTGTTGGAGATCTGGTGGCAGATAATGGGTCACAGATTGGGGATTGTCGGAGATCTGGTGGCAGATAATGGGTCACAGATTGGGGATTGTTGGAGATCTGGTGGCAGATAATGGGTCACTGATTGGGGATTGTTGGAGATCTGGTGGCAGATAATGGGTCACAGATTGGGGATTGTCGGAGATCTGGTGGCAGATAATGGGTCACAGATTGGGGATTGTTGGTGATCTGGTGGCAGATAATGGGTCACAGATTGGGTATTGTTGTAGATCTGGTGGCAGATAATGGGTCACAGATTGGGGATTGTCGGAGATCTGGTGACAGATAATGGGTCACAGATTGGGGATTGTCGGAGATCTGGTGGCAGATAATGGGTCACAGATTGGGGATTGTTGGAGATCTGGTGGCAGATAATGGGTCACAGATTGGGGATTGTTGGAGATCTGGTGGGAGATAATGGGTCACAGATTGGGGATTGTCAGAGATCTGGTGGCAGATAATGGGTCACAGATTGGGGATTGTTGGAGATCTGGTGGCAGATAATGGGTCACAGATTGGGGATTGTCAGAGATCTGGTGGCAGATAATGGGTCAAAGATTGGGGATTGTGGGAGATCTGGTGGCAGATAATGGGTCACAGATTGGGGATTGTTGGAGATCTGGTGGCAGATAATGGGTCACAGATTGGGGATTGTTGGAGATCTGGTGGCAGATAATGGGTCACAGATTGGGTATTGTGGGAGATCTGGTGGCAGATAATGGGTCACAGATTGGGGATTGTTGGAGATCTGGTGGCAGATAATGGGTCACAGATTGGGTATTGTTGGAGATCTGGTGGCAGATAATGGGTCACAGATTGGGTATTGTTGGAGATCTGGTGGCAGATAATGGGTCACAGATTGGGGATTGTCGGAGATCTGGTGACAGATAATGGGTCACAGATTGGGTATTGTTGGAGATCTGGTGGCAGTTAATGGGTCACAGATTGGGGATTGTCGGAGATCTGGTGGCAGACAATGGGTCACAGATTGGGGATTGTTGGTGATCTGGTGGCAGATAATGGGTCACAGATTGGGGATTGTTGGAGATCTGATGGCAGATAATGGGTCACAGATTGGGGATTGTTGGAGATCTGGTGACAGATAATGGGTCACAGATTGGGGATTGTTGGAGATCTGGTGGCAGATAATGGGTCACAGATTGGGGATTGTCGGAGATCTGGTGGCAGACAATGGGTCACAGATTGGGGATTGTCGGAGATCTGGTGGCAGATAATGGGTCACAGATTGGGGATTGTTGGAGATCTGATGGCAGATAATGGGTCACAGATTGGGGATTGTTGGAGATCTGGTGGCAGATAATGGGTCACAGATTGGGGATTGTTGGAGATCTGGTGGCAGATAATGGGTCACAGATTGGGGATTGTTGGAGATCTGGTGGCAGATAATGGGTCACAGATTGGGGATTGTTGGAGATCTGGTGGGAGATAAAGGGTCACAGATTGGAGATTGTCGGAGATCTGGTGGCAGATAATGGGTCACAGATTGGGTATTGTGGGAGATCTGATGGCAGATAATGGATCACAGATTGGGGATTGTCGGAGATCTGGTGGCATATAATGGGTCACAGATTGGGGATTGTTGGAGATCTGGTGGCAGATAATGGGTCACAGATTGGGGATTGTCGGAGATCTGGTGGCAGATAATGGGTCACAGATTGGGTATTGTGGGAGATCTGATGGCAGATAATGGGTCACAGATTGGGGATTGTTGGAGATCTGGTGACAGATAATGGGTCACAGATTGGGGATTGTTGGTGATCTGGTGGCAGATAATGGGTCATAGATTGGGGATTGTTGGAGATCTGGTGGCAGATAATGGGTCACAGATTGGGGATTGTCGGAGATCTGGTGACAGATAATGGGTCACAGATTGGGGATTGTTGGGGATCTGGTGGCAGATAATGGGTCACAGATTGGGTATTGTTGGAGATCTGGTGGCAGATAATGGGTCACAGATTGGGGATTGTTGGAGATCTGGTGGCAGAAAATGGGTCACAGATTGGGGATTGTCAGATCTGGTGGCAGATAATGGGTCACAGATTGGGGATTGTTGGAGATCTGGTGGGAGATAATGGGTCACAGATTGGGGATTGTTGGAGATCTGGTGGGAGATAATGGGTCACAGATTGGAGATTGTTGGAGATCTGGTGGCAGATAATGGGTCACAGATTGGGGATTGTCGGAGATCTGGTGGCAGATAATGGGTCACAGATTGGGGATTGTCGGAGATCTGGTGGCAGATAATGTGTCACAGATTGGGGATTGTCAGAGATCTGGTGGCAGATAATGGGTCACAGATTGGGGATTATCGGAGATCTGGTGGCAGATAATGGGTCACAGATTGGGGATTGTTGGAGATCTGGTGGCAGATAATGGGTTACAGATTGGGGATTGTCAGAGATCTGGTGGCAGATAATGGGTCACAGATTGGGGATTGTTGGAGATCTGGTGGCAGGTAATGGGTCATAGATTGGGGATTGTTGGAGATCTGGTGGCAGATAATGGGTCACAGATTGGGGATTGTCGGAGATCTGGTGGAAGATAATGGGTCACAGATTGGGGATTGTTGGAGATCTGGTGGCAGAAAATGGGTCACAGATTGGGGATTGTCAGATCTGGTGGCAGATAATGGGTCACAGATTGGGGATTGTTGGAGATCTGGTGGCAGATAATGGGTCACAGATTGGGGATTGTCGGAGATCTGGTGGCAGATAATGGGTCACAGATTGGGGATTGTTGGAGATCTGGTGGCAGATAATGGGTCACTGATTGGGGATTGTTGGAGATCTGGTGGCAGATAATGGGTCACAGATTGGGGATTGTCGGAGATCTGGTGGCAGATAATGGGTCACAGATTGGGGATTGTTGGTGATCTGGTGGCAGATAATGGGTCACAGATTGGGTATTGTTGTAGATCTGGTGGCAGATAATGGGTCACAGATTGGGGATTGTCGGAGATCTGGTGACAGATAATGGGTCACAGATTGGGGATTGTCGGAGATCTGGTGGCAGATAATGGGTCACAGATTGGGGATTGTTGGAGATCTGGTGGCAGATAATGGGTCACAGATTGGGGATTGTTGGAGATCTGGTGGGAGATAATGGGTCACAGATTGGGGATTGTCAGAGATCTGGTGGCAGATAATGGGTCACAGATTGGGGATTGTTGGAGATCTGGTGGCAGATAATGGGTCACAGATTGGGGATTGTCAGAGATCTGGTGGCAGATAATGGGTCAAAGATTGGGGATTGTGGGAGATCTGGTGGCAGATAATGGGTCACAGATTGGGGATTGTTGGAGATCTGGTGGCAGATAATGGGTCACAGATTGGGGATTGTTGGAGATCTGGTGGCAGATAATGGGTCACAGATTGGGTATTGTGGGAGATCTGGTGGCAGATAATGGGTCACAGATTGGGGATTGTTGGAGATCTGGTGGCAGATAATGGGTCACAGATTGGGTATTGTTGGAGATCTGGTGGCAGATAATGGGTCACAGATTGGGTATTGTTGGAGATCTGGTGGCAGATAATGGGTCACAGATTGGGGATTGTCGGAGATCTGGTGACAGATAATGGGTCACAGATTGGGTATTGTTGGAGATCTGGTGGCAGTTAATGGGTCACAGATTGGGGATTGTCGGAGATCTGGTGGCAGACAATGGGTCACAGATTGGGGATTGTTGGTGATCTGGTGGCAGATAATGGGTCACAGATTGGGGATTGTTGGAGATCTGATGGCAGATAATGGGTCACAGATTGGGGATTGTTGGAGATCTGGTGACAGATAATGGGTCACAGATTGGGGATTGTTGGAGATCTGGTGGCAGATAATGGGTCACAGATTGGGGATTGTCGGAGATCTGGTGGCAGACAATGGGTCACAGATTGGGGATTGTCGGAGATCTGGTGGCAGATAATGGGTCACAGATTGGGGATTGTTGGAGATCTGATGGCAGATAATGGGTCACAGATTGGGGATTGTCGGAGATCTGGTGGCAGATAATGGGTCACAGATTGGGGATTGTTGGAGATCTGGTGGCAGATAATGGGTCACAGATTGGGGATTGTTGGAGATCTGGTGGCAGATAATGGGTCACAGATTGGGGATTGTTGGAGATCTGGTGGGAGATAAAGGGTCACAGATTGGAGATTGTCGGCGATCTGGTGGCAGATAATGGGTCACAGATTGGGTATTGTGGGAGATCTGATGGCAGATAATGGGTCACAGATTGGGGATTGTCGGAGATCTGGTGGCATATAATGGGTCACAGATTGGGGATTGTTGGAGATCTGGTGGCAGATAATGGGTCACAGATTGGGGATTGTCGGAGATCTGGTGGCAGATAATGGGTCACAGATTGGGTATTGTGGGAGATCTGATGGCAGATAATGGGTCACAGATTGGGGATTGTTGGAGATCTGGTGGCAGATAATGGGTCACAGATTGGGGATTGTTGGTGATCTGGTGGCAGATAATGGGTCATAGATTGGGGATTGTTGGAGATCTGGTGGCAGATAATGGGTCACAGATTGGGGATTGTCGGAGATCTGGTGACAGATAATGGGTCACAGATTGGGGATTGTTGGGGATCTGGTGGCAGATAATGGGTCACAGATTGGGTATTGTTGGAGATCTGGTGGCAGATAATGGGTCACAGATTGGGGATTGTTGGAGATCTGGTGGCAGAAAATGGGTCACAGATTGGGGATTGTCAGATCTGGTGGCAGATAATGGGTCACAGATTGGGGATTGTTGGAGATCTGGTGGCAGATAATGGGTCACAGATTGGGGATTGTCGGAGATCTGGTGGCAGATAATGGGTCACAGATTGGGGATTGTTGGAGATCTGGTGGCAGATAATGGGACACTGATTGGGGATTGTTGGAGATCTGGTGGCAGATAATGGGTCACAGATTGGGGATTGTCGGAGATCTGGTGGCAGATAATGGGTCACAGATTGGGGATTGTTGGTGATCTGGTGGCAGATAATGGGTCACAGATTGGGTATTGTTGTAGATCTGGTGGCAGATAATGGGTCACAGATTGGGGATTGTCGGAGATCTGGTGACAGATAATGGGTCACAGATTGGGGATTGTCGGAGATCTGGTGGCAGATAATGGGTCACAGATTGGCGATTGTTGGAGATCTGGTGGCAGATAATGGGTCACAGATTGGGGATTGTCGGAGATCTGGTGGCAGATAATGGGTCACAGATTGGGGATTGTCGGAGATCTGGTGGCAGATAATGGGTCACAGATTGGGGATTGTTGGTGATCTGGTGGCAGATAATGGGTCACAGATTGGGGATTGTTGGTGATCTGGTGGCAGATAATGGGTCACAGATTGGGTATTGTTGTAGATCTGGTGGCAGATAATGGGTCACAGATTGGGGATTGTTGGAGATCTGGTGGCAGAAAATGGGTCACAGATTGGGGATTGTCGGAGATCTGGTGGCAGATAATGGGTCACAGATTGGGGATTGTTGGAGATCTGGTGGCAGATAATGGGTCACAGATTGGGGATTGTCGGAGATCTGGTGGCAGATAATGGGTCACAGATTGGGGATTGTCGGAGATCTGGTGGCAGATAATGGGTCACAGATTGGGGATTGTCGGAGATCTGGTGGCAGATAATGGGTCACAGATTGGGGATTGTTGGTGATCTGGTGGCAGATAATGGGTCACAGATTGGGTATTGTTGTAGATCTGGTGGCAGATAATGGGTCACAGATTGGGGATTGTTGGAGATCTGGTGGCAGAAAATGGGTCACAGATTGGGGATTGTCAGATCTGGTGGCAGATAATGGGTCACAGATTGGGGATTGTTGGAGATCTGGTGGCAGATAATGGGTCACAGATTGGGGATTGTCGGAGATCTGGTGGCAGATAATGGGTCACAGATTGGGGATTGTTGGAGATCTGGTGGCAGATAATGGGTCACTGATTGGGGATTGTTGGAGATCTGGTGGCAGATAATGGGTCACAGATTGGGGATTGTCGGAGATCTGGTGGCAGATAATGGGTCACAGATTGGGGATTGTTGGAGATCTGGTGGCAGATAATGGGTCACTGATTGGGGATTGTTGGAGATCTGGTGGCAGATAATGGGTCACAGATTGGGGATTGTCGGAGATCTGGTGGCAGATAATGGGTCACAGATTGGGGATTGTTGGTGATCTGGTGGCAGATAATGGGTCACAGATTGGGTATTGTTGTAGATCTGGTGGCAGATAATGGGTCACAGATTGGGGATTGTCGGAGATCTGGTGACAGATAATGGGTCACAGATTGGGGATTGTCGGAGATCTGGTGGCAGATAATGGGTCACAGATTGGGGATTGTTGGAGATCTGGTGGCAGATAATGGGTCACAGATTGGGGATTGTTGGAGATCTGGTGGGAGATAATGGGTCACAGATTGGGGATTGTCAGAGATCTGGTGGCAGATAATGGGTCACAGATTGGGGATTGTTGGAGATCTGGTGGCAGATAATGGGTCACAGATTGGGGATTGTCAGAGATCTGGTGGCAGATAATGGGTCAAAGATTGGGGATTGTGGGAGATCTGGTGGCAGATAATGGGTCACAGATTGGGGATTGTTGGAGATCTGGTGGCAGATAATGGGTCACAGATTGGGGATTGTTGGAGATCTGGTGGCAGATAATGGGTCACAGATTGGGTATTGTGGGAGATCTGGTGGCAGATAATGGGTCACAGATTGGGGATTGTTGGAGATCTGGTGGCAGATAATGGGTCACAGATTGGGTATTGTTGGAGATCTGGTGGCAGATAATGGGTCACAGATTGGGTATTGTTGGAGATCTGGTGGCAGATAATGGGTCACAGATTGGGGATTGTCGGAGATCTGGTGACAGATAATGGGTCACAGATTGGGTATTGTTGGAGATCTGGTGGCAGTTAATGGGTCACAGATTGGGGATTGTTGGGGATCTGGTGGCAGATAATGGGTCACAGATTGGGAATTGTTGGAGATCTGGTGGCAGATAATGGGTCACAGATTGGGTATTGTTGGAGATCTGGTGGCAGATAATGGGTCACAGATTGGGGATTGTCGGAGATCTGGTGACAGATAATGGGTCACAGATTGGGTATTGTTGGAGATCTGGTGGCAGTTAATGGGTCACAGATTGGGGATTGTCGGAGATCTGGTGGCAGACAATGGGTCACAGATTGGGGATTGTTGGTGATCTGGTGGCAGATAATGGGTCACAGATTGGGGATTGTTGGAGATCTGATGGCAGATAATGGGTCACAGATTGGGGATTGTTGGAGATCTGGTGACAGATAATGGGTCACAGATTGGGGATTGTTGGAGATCTGGTGGCAGATAATGGGTCACAGATTGGGTATTGTGGGAGATCTGATGGCAGATAATGGGTCACAGATTGGGGATTGTTGGAGATCTGGTGGCAGATAATGGGTCACAGATTGGGGATTGTTGGTGATCTGGTGGCAGATAATGGGTCATAGATTGGGGATTGTTGGAGATCTGGTGGCAGATAATGGGTCACAGATTGGGGATTGTCGGAGATCTGGTGACAGATAATGGGTCACAGATTGGGGATTGTTGGGGATCTGGTGGCAGATAATGGGTCACAGATTGGGTATTGTTGGAGATCTGGTGGCAGATAATGGGTCACAGATTGGGGATTGTTGGAGATCTGGTGGCAGAAAATGGGTCACAGATTGGGGATTGTCAGATCTGGTGGCAGATAATGGGTCACAGATTGGG
Organism: Lithobates clamitans; assembly: GCA_037952925.1. Lineage (NCBI taxonomy): Eukaryota > Metazoa > Chordata > Amphibia > Anura > Ranidae > Lithobates > Lithobates clamitans. Next base: position 16,313 of record JBBGZY010003007.1, on the reverse strand, counting down.
GATTGTTGGAGATCTGGTGGCAGATAATGGGTCACAGATTGGGGATTGTCGGAGATCTGGTGGCAGATAATGGGTCACAGATTGGGGATTGTTGGAGATCTGGTGGCAGATAATGGGTCACTGATTGGGGATTGTTGGAGATCTGGTGGCAGATAATGGGTCACAGATTGGGGATTGTCGGAGATCTGGTGGCAGATAATGGGTCACAGATTGGGGATTGTTGGTGATCTGGTGGCAGATAATGGGTCACAGATTGGGTATTGTGGGAGATCTGATGGCAGATAATGGGTCACAGATTGGGGATTGTTGGAGATCTGGTGGCAGATAATGGGTCACAGATTGGGGATTGTTGGTGATCTGGTGGCAGATAATGGGTCATAGATTGGGGATTGTTGGAGATCTGGTGGCAGATAATGGGTCACAGATTGGGGATTGTCGGAGATCTGGTGACAGATAATGGGTCACAGATTGGGGATTGTTGGGGATCTGGTGGCAGATAATGGGTCACAGATTGGGTATTGTTGGAGATCTGGTGGCAGATAATGGGTCACAGATTGGGGATTGTTGGAGATCTGGTGGCAGAAAATGGGTCACAGATTGGGGATTGTCAGATCTGGTGGCAGATAATGGGTCACAGATTGGGGATTGTTGGAGATCTGGTGGCAGATAATGGGTCACAGATTGGGGATTGTCGGAGATCTGGTGGCAGATAATGGGTCACAGATTGGGGATTGTTGGAGATCTGGTGGCAGATAATGGGTCACTGATTGGGGATTGTTGGAGATCTGGTGGCAGATAATGGGTCACAGATTGGGGATTGTCAGAGATCTGGTGGCAGATAATGGGTCACAGATTGGGGATTGTTGGTGATCTGGTGGCAGATAATGGGTCACAGATTGGGTATTGTTGTAGATCTGGTGGCAGATAATGGGTCACAGATTGGGGATTGTCGGAGATCTGGTGACAGATAATGGGTCACAGATTGGGGATTGTCGGAGATCTGGTGGCAGATAATGGGTCACAGATTGGGGATTGTTGGAGATCTGGTGGCAGATAATGGGTCACAGATTGGGGATTGTTGGAGATCTGGTGGGAGATAATGGGTCACAGATTGGGGATTGTCAGAGATCTGGTGGCAGATAATGGGTCACAGATTGGGGATTGTTGGAGATCTGGTGGCAGATAATGGGTCACAGATTGGGGATTGTCAGAGATCTGGTGGCAGATAATGGGTCAAAGATTGGGGATTGTGGGAGATCTGGTGGCAGATAATGGGTCACAGATTGGGGATTGTTGGAGATCTGGTGGCAGATAATGGGTCACAGATTGGGGATTGTTGGAGATCTGGTGGCAGATAATGGGTCACAGATTGGGTATTGTGGGAGATCTGGTGGCAGATAATGGGTCACAGATTGGGGATTGTTGGAGATCTGGTGGCAGATAATGGGTCACAGATTGGGTATTGTTGGAGATCTGGTGGCAGATAATGGGTCACAGATTGGGTATTGTTGGAGATCTGGTGGCAGATAATGGGTCACAGATTGGGTATTGTGGGAGATCTGATGGCAGATAATGGGTCACAGATTGGGGATTGTTGGAGATCTGGTGGCAGATAATGGGTCACAGATTGGGGATTGTTGGTGATCTGGTGGCAGATAATGGGTCATAGATTGGGGATTGTTGGAGATCTGGTGGCAGATAATGGGTCACAGATTGGGGATTGTCGGAGATCTGGTGACAGATAATGGGTCACAGATTGGGGATTGTTGGGGATCTGGTGGCAGATAATGGGTCACAGATTGGGGATTGTTGGAGATCTGGTGGCAGATAATGGGTCACAGATTGGGGATTGTCGGAGATCTGGTGGCAGATAATGGGTCACAGATTGGGGATTGTTTGAGATCTGGTGGCAGATAATGGGTCACAGATTGGGGATTGTTGGAGATCTGGTGGCAGATAATGGGTCACAGATTGGGGATTGTTGGAGATCTGGTGGGAGATAAAGGGTCACAGATTGGAGATTGTCGGAGATCTGGTGGCAGATAATGGGTCACAGATTGGGTATTGTGGGAGATCTGATGGCAGATAATGGGTCACAGATTGGGGATTGTCGGAGATCTGGGGGCAGATAATGGGTCATAGATTGGGGATTGTTGGAGATCTGGTGGCAGATAATGGGTCACAGATTGGGGATTGTCGGAGATCTGGTGACAGATAATGGGTCACAGATTGGGGATTGTTGGGGATCTGGTGGCAGATAATGGGTCACAGATTGGGTATTGTTGGAGATCTGGTGGCAGATAATGGGTCACAGATTGGGGATTGTTGGAGATCTGGTGGCAGATAATGGGTCACAGATTGGGGATTGTCGGAGTTCTGGTGGCAGATAATGGGTCACAGATTGGGTATTGTGGGAGAACTGATGGCAGATAATGGGTCACAGATTGGGGATTGTGGGAGATCTGATGGCAGATAATGGGTCACAGATTGGGGATTGTTGGAGATCTGGTGGCAGATAATGGGTCACAGATTGGGGATTGTTGGTGATCTGGTGGCAGATAATGGGTCATAGATTGGGGATTGTTGGAGATCTGGTGGCAGATAATGGGTCACAGATTGGGGATTGTCAGAGATCTGGTGACAGATAATGGGTCACAGATTGGGGATTGTTGGGGATCTGGTGGCAGATAATGGGTCACAGATTGGGGATTGTTGGAGATCTGGTGGCAGATAATGGGTCACAGATTGGGGATTGTCGGAGATCTGGTGGCAGATAATGGGTCACAGATTGGGGATTGTTGGAGATCTGGTGGCAGATAATGGGTCACAGATTGGGGATTGTTGGAGATCTGGTGGCAGATAATGGGTCACAGATTGGGGATTGTTGGAGATCTGGTGGGAGATAAAGGGTCACAGATTGGAGATTGTCGGAGATCTGGTGGCAGATAATGGGTCACAGATTGGGTATTGTGGGAGATCTGATGGCAGATAATGGGTCACAGATTGGGGATTGTCGGAGATCTGGTGGCAGATAATGGGTCACAGATTGGGGATTGTTGGAGATCTGGTGGCAGATAATGGGTCACAGATTGGGGATTGTCGGAGATCTGGTGGCAGATAATGGGTCACAGATTGGGTATTGTGGGAGATCTGATGGCAGATAATGGGTCACAGATTGGGGATTGTTGGAGATCTGGTGGCAGATAATGGGTCACAGATTGGGGATTGTTGGTGATCTGGTGGCAGATAATGGGTCATAGATTGGGGATTGTTGGAGATCTGGTGGCAGATAATGGGTCACAGATTGGGGATTGTCGGAGATCTGGTGACAGATAATGGGTCACAGATTGGGGATTGTTGGGGATCGGGTGGCAGATAATGGGTCACAGATTGGGTATTGTTGGAGATCTGGTGGCAGATAATGGGTCACAGATTGGGGATTGTTGGAGATCTGGTGGCAGATAATGGGTCACAGATTGGGGATTGTCGGAGATCTGGTGGCAGATAATGGGTCACAGATTGGGGATTGTTGGAGATCTGTTGGCAGATAATGGGTCACAGATTGGGGATTGTTGGAGATCTGGTGGCAGATAATGGGTCACAGATTGGGGATTGTTGGAGATCTGGTGGCAGATAATGGGTCACAGATTGGGGATTGTTGGAGATCTTGTGGCAGATAATGGGTCACAGATTGGGGATTGTTGGAGATCTGGTGGCAGATAATGGGTCATAGATTGGGGATTGTTGGAGATCTGGTGGCAGATAATGGGTCACAGATTGGGGATTGTTGGTGATCTGGTGGCAGATAATGGGTCATAGATTGGGGATTGTTGGAGATCTGGTGGCAGATAATGGGTCACAGATTGGGGATTGTCGGAGATCTGGTGACAGATAATGGGTCACAGATTGGGGATTGTTGGGGATCTGGTGGCAGATAATGGGTCACAGATTGGGTATTGTTGGAGATCTGGTGGCAGATAATGGGTCACAGATTGGGGATTGTTGGAGATCTGGTGGCAGATAATGGGTCACAGATTGGGGATTGTCGGAGATCTGGTGGGAGATAATGGGTCACAGATTGGGGATTGTCGAAGATCTGGTGGCAGATAATGGGTCACAGATTGAGGATTGTTGGAGATCTGGTGGGAGATAATGGGTCACAGATTGGGGATTGTTGGGGATCTGGTGGCAGATAATGGGTCACAGATTGGGTATTGTTGGAGATCTGGTGGGAGATAATGGGTCACAGATTGGGGATTGTCGGAGATCTGGTGGCAGATAATGGGTCACAGATTGTTGATTGTCAGAGATCTGGTGACAGATAATGGGTCACAGATTGGGGATTGTCGGAGATCTGGTGGCAGATAATGGGTCACAGATTGGGGATTGTTGGAGATCTGGTGGCAGATAATGGGTCACAGATTGGGGATTGTTGGAGATCTGGTGGCAGATAATGGGTCACAGATTTGGGATTGTTGGAGATCTGGTGGCAGATAATGGGTCACAGATTGGGGATTGTCGGAGATCTGGTGACAGATAATGGGTCACAGATTGGGGATTGTTGGGGATCTGGTGGCAGATAATGGGTCACAGATTGGGGATTGTTGGAGATCTGGTGGCAGATAATGGGTCACAGATTGGGGATTGTTGGAGATCTGGTGGCAGATAATGGGTCACAGATTGGGGATTGTCGGAGATCTGGTGGGAGATAATGGGTCACAGATTGGGGATTGTCGAAGATCTGGTGGCAGATAATGGGTCACAGATTGAGGATTGTTGGAGATCTGGTGGGAGATAATGGGTCACAGATTGGGGATTGTTGGGGATCTGGTGGCAGATAATGGGTCACAGATTGGGTATTGTTGGAGATCTGGTGGGAGATAAAGGGTCACAGATTGGGGATTGTTGGAGATCTGGTGGCAGATAATGGGTCACAGATTGGGGATTGTCGGAGATCTGGTGGCAGATAATGGGTCACAGATTGGGGATTGTTGGAGATCTGGTGACAGATAATGGGTCACAGATTGGGGATTGTTGGAGATCTGATGGCAGACAATGGGTCACAGATTGGGGATTGTCGGAGATCTGGTGGCAGATAATGGGTCACAGATTTGGGATTGTTGGAGATCTGGTGGCAGATAATGGGTCACAGATTGGTGATTGTCGGAGATCTGGTGGCAGATAATGGGTCACAGATTGGGGATTGTTGGAGATCTGGTGGCAGATAATGGGTCACAGATTGGGGATTGTTGGAGATTTGGTGGCAGATAATGGGTCACAGATTGGGGATTGTTGGAGATCTGGTGGCAGATAATGGGTCACAGATTGGGGATTGTTGGAGATCTGGTGACAGATAATGGGTCACAGATTGGGGATTGTTGGAGATCTGGTGGCAGATAATGGGTCACAGATTGGGGATTGTCGGAGATCTGGTGGCAGATAATGGGTCACAGATTGGGGATTGTCGGAGATCTGGTGGCAGATAATGGGTCACAGATTGGGGATTGTTGGAGATCTGGTGGCAGATAATGGGTCACAGATTGGGGATTGGTCTCTCCTCTGTATAAAGAGTCTCTTTGTGCCAGGAACACTCGCCTCTTTCTTGTTCAGTAACGTGATCCGTGCCGGCTGGGTGAACGTCAGCAGAAAGACGAATGCAGATTTCTTACAGTTGACTTTTGTTGAAATATAAACATTTTCCCGTCCAAGTTCTCGTCTCCATCCTCAGCTATTTATAGTGCAGTTCAGGGCCCTACAAGTCATCAGACTCGGGCCCCGGAGAGCGTCACGTCAGCCTGTTTATGGCATTCAGATGGTTTGTTTGAGCAATTAATATAAAACACTGAGAGGCACATCAGCAGCATGTCTGCAGAGTTCAGAGTCACAAGAGACCGGCGCCATTATGTACGGGACTTCTCACTCCGAGACCTCAGACTGAACAATACATAATGAGACATCACCATCATAAGAAGAGGACAGGAGTCTATAATAGACTGGTCCTCTTCACCACAACCCCCGCAAGTCTGTATGTGACAACCCCCCACCACCCCGAGTCCAGGGGTCCCCTCATTTCTGGCATTATTCATATCTGCCGACAAGAGACCGGCACCATTATGTACGGGACTTCTCACTCCGAGACCTCAGGCTGAACAATGTATAGCCATCACAGAGAAGATGAAAGGAGTCCATAGTAGACAGGTCCTCTTCACTATACTGTCCCAGCACACCTATGTATGAAAACCCTCCACTGAGTCCAGGGAACCCTCATAACAGAGACTTCCCTCAACATGGAGGGACAATTTCTGGATCTCTGAGCACTAACGCTCTCTGCACTGTGAGGAGCACTGCCCCCTCCTCTGTACTGTGATGAGCACTGCCCCCTCTGTACTGTGATGAGCACTGCCTCCTCCTCTGTACTGTGATGAGCACTGCCTCCTCCTCTGTACTGTGATGAGCACTGCCCCCTCCTCTGTACTGTGATGAGCACTGCCCCCTCCTCTGTACTGTGATGAGCACTGCCTCCTCCTCTGTACTGTGATGAGCACTGCCCCCTCCTCTGTACTGTGATGAGCACTGCCCCCTCTGTACTGTGATGAGCACTGCCCCCTCCTCTGTACTGTGATGAGCACTGCCCCCTCCTCTGTACTGTGATGAGCACTGCCTCCTCCTCTGTACTGTGATGAGCACTGCCCCCTCCTCTGTACTGTGATGAGCACTGCCCCCTCCTCTGTACTGTGATGAGCACTGCCTCCTCCTCTGTACTGTGATGAGCACTGCCTCCTCCTCTGTACTGTGATGAGCACTGCCCCCTCCTCTGTACTGTGATGAGCACTGCCCCCTCTGTACTGTGATGAGCACTGCCCCCTCCTCTGTACTGTGATGAGCACTGCCCCCTCCTCTGTACTGTGATGAGCACTGCCTCCTCTGTACTGTGATGAGCACTGCCCCCTCCTCTGTACTGTGATGAGCACTGCCCCCTCCTCTGTACTGTGATGAGCACTGCCCCCTCTGTACTGTGATGAGCACTGCCTCCTCTGTACTGTGATGAGCACTGCCTCCTCCTCTGTACTGTGATGAGCACTGCCTCCTCTGTACTGTGATGAGCACTGCCCCCTCCTCTGTACTGTGATGAGCACTGCCCTCTCTGTACTGTGATGAGCACTGCCCCCTCCTCTGTACTGTGATGAGCACTGCCTCCTCTGTACTGTGATGAGCACTGCCTCCTCCTCTGTACTGTGATGAGCACTGCCCTCTCTGTACTGTGATGAGCACTGCCCCCTCCTCTGTACTGTGATGAGCACTGCCTCCTCCTCTGTACTGTGATGAGCACTGCCTCCTCCTCTGTACTGTGATGAGCACTGCCCCCTCCTCTGTACTGTGATGAGCACTGCCCCCTCTGTACTGTGATGAGCACTGCCTCCTCCTCTGTACTGTGATGAGCACTGCCCCCTCCTCTGTACTGTGATGAGCACTGCCCCCTCTGTACTGTGATGAGCACTGCCTCCTCCTCTGTACTGTGATGAGCACTGCCCCCTCTGTACTGTGATGAGCACTGCCTCCTCTGTACTGTGATGAGCACTGCCTCCTCCTCTGTACTGTGATGAGCACTGCCCCCTCCTCTGTACTGTGATGAGCACTGCCCCCTCCACTGTACTGTGATGAGCACTGCCCCCTCTGTACTGTGATGAGCACTGCCTCCTCCTCTGTACTGTGATGAGCACTGCCTCCTCCTCTGTACTGTGATGAGCACTGCCCCCTCCTCTGTACTGTGATGAGCACTGCCCCCTCCTCTGTACTGTGATGAGCACTGCCCCCTCCTCTGTACTGTGATGAGCACTGCCCCCTCCTCTGTACTGTGATGAGCACTGCCCCCTCCTCTGTACTGTGATGAGTACTGCCTCCTCCTCTGTACTGTGATGAGCACTGCCTCCTCCTCTGTACTGTGATGAGCACTGCCTCCTCCTCTGTACTGTGATGAGCACTGCCCCCTCCTCTGTACTGTGATGAGCACTGCCCCCTCCTCTGTACTGTGATGAGCACTGCCTCCTCCTCTGTACTGTGATGAACACTGCCTCCTCCTCTGTACTGTGATGAGCACTGCCCCCTCTGTACTGTGATGAGCACTGCCCCCTCTGTACTGTGATGAGCACTGCCCCCTCTGTACTGTGATGAGCACTGCCCCCTCTGTACTGTGATGAGCACTGCCCCCTCCCCTGTACTGTGATGAGTACTGCCTCCTCTGTACTGTGATGAGCACTGCCCCCTCCTCTGTACTGTGATGAGCACTGCCTCCTCTGTACTGTGATGAGCACTGCCTCCTCCTCTGTACTGTGATGAGTACTGCCTCCTCTGTACTGTGATGAGCACTGCCCCCTCCTCTGTACTGTGATGAGCACTGCCTCCTCTGTACTGTGATGAGCACTGCCCCCTCCTCTGTACTGTGATGAGCACTGCCCCCCTCTGTACTGTGATGAGCACTGCCCCCTCTGTACTGTGATGAGCACTGCCCCCTCCTCTGTACTGTGATGAGCACTGCCTCCTCTGTACTGTGATGAGCACTGCCCCCTCCTCTGTACTGTGATGAGCACTGCCTCCTCCTCTGTACTGTGATGAGCACTGCCCCCTCCTCTGTACTGTGATGAGCACTGCCCCCTCTGTACTGTGATGAGCACTGCCCCCTCCTCTGTACTGTGATGAGCACTGCCTCCTCCTCTGTACTGTGATGAGCACTGCCTCCTCCTCTGTACTGTGATGAGCACTGCCCCCTCCTCTGTACTGTGATGAGCACTGCCTCCTCCTCTGTACTGTGATGAGCACTGCCTCCTCCTCTGTACTGTGATGAGCACTGCCCCCTCTGTACTGTGATGAGCACTGCCCCCTCCTCTGTACTGTGATGAGCACTGCCTCCTCCTCTGTACTGTGATGAGCACTGCCTCCTCTGTACTGTGATGAGCACTGCCCCCTCCTCTGTACTGTGATGAGCACTGCCCCCTCCTCTGTACTGTGATGAGCACTGCCCCCTCCTCTGTACTGTGATGAGCACTGCCCCCTCTGTACTGTGATGAGCACTGCCCCCTCTGTACTGTGATGAGCACTGCCCCCTCCTCTGTACTGTGATGAGCACTGCCTCCTCCTCTGTACTGTGATGAGCACTGCCCCCTCCTCTGTACTGTGATGAGCACTGCCTCCTCCTCTGTACTGTGATGAGCACTGCCCCCTCCTCTGTACTGTGATGAGCACTGCCTCCTCTGTACTGTGATGAGCACTGCCCCCTCCTCTGTACTGTGATGAGCACTGCCCCCTCCTCTGTACTGTGATGAGCACTGCCTCCTCCTCTGTACTGTGATGAGCACTGCCCCCTCCTCTGTACTGTGATGAGCACTGCCCCCTCTGTACTGTGATGAGCACTGCCCCCTCCTCTGTACTGTGATGAGCACTGCCCCCTCCTCTGTACTGTGATGAGCACTGCCCCCTCCTCTGTACTGTGATGAGCACTGCCCCCTCCTCTGTACTGTGATGAGCACTGCCTCCTCCTCTGTACTGTGATGAGCACTGCCTCCTCCTCTGTACTGTGATGAGCACTGCCTCCTCCTCTGTACTGTGATGAGCACTGCCCCCTCCTCTGTACTGTGATGAGCACTGCCCCCTCTGTACTGTGATGAGCACTGCCCCCTCTGTACTGTGATGAGCACTGCCTCCTCCTCTGTACTGTGATGAGCACTGCCCCCTCTGTACTGTGATGAGCACTGCCTCCTCCTCTGTACTGTGATGAGCACTGCCTCCTCCTCTGTACTGTGATGAGCACTGCCCCCCTCTGTACTGTGATGAGCACTGCCCCCTCTGTACTGTGATGAGCACTGCCCCCTCCTCTGTACTGTGATGAGCACTGCCCCCTCCTCTGTACTGTGATGAGCACTGCCCCCTCCTCTGTACTGTGATGAGCACTGCCCCCTCCTCTGTACTGTGATGAGCACTGCCTCCTCCTCTGTACTGTGATGAGCACTGCCCCCTCCTCTGTACTGTGATGAGCACTGCCCCCTCCTCTGTACTGTGATGAGCACTGCCCCCTCTGTACTGTGATGAGTACTGCCCCCTCTGCACTGTGAGGAGCACTGCCCCCTCCTCTGTACTGTGATGAGCACTGCCCCCTCCTCTGTACTGTGATGAGCACTGCCCCCTCTGTACTGTGATGAGCACTGCCTCCTCCTCTGTACTGTGATGAGCACTGCCCCCTCCTCTGTACTGTGATGAGCACTGCCTCCTCCTCTGTACTGTGATGAGCACTGCCCCCTCCTCTGTACTGTGATGAGCACTGCCTCCTCCTCTGTACTGTGATGAGCACTGCCCCCTCCTCTGTACTGTGATGAGCACTGCCTCCTCCTCTGTACTGTGATGAGCACTGCCTCCTCCTCTGTACTGTGATGAGCACTGCCTCCTCTGTACTGTGATGAGCACTGCCCCCTCCTCTGTACTGTGATGAGCACTGCCCCCTCCTCTGTACTGTGATGAGCACTGCCTCCTCCTCTGTACTGTGATGAGCACTGCCCCCTCCTCTGTACTGTGATGAGCACTGCCCCCTCCTCTGTACTGTGATGAGCACTGCCTCCTCCTCTGTACTGTGATGAGCACTGCCCCCTCCTCTGTACTGTGATGAGCACTGCCCCCTCCTCTGTACTGTGATGAGTACTGCCCCATCTGTACTGTGATGAGCACTGCCTCCTCCTCTGTACTGTGATGAGCACTGCCCCCTCCTCTGTACTATGATGAGCACTGCCCCCTCCTCTGTACTGTGATGAGCACTGCCCCCTCCTCTGTACTGTGATGAGCACTGCCTCCTCCTCTGTACTGTGATGAGCACTGCCTCCTCCTCTGTACTGTGATGAGCACTGCCTCCTCCTCTGTACTGTGATGAGCACTGCCCCCTCCTCTGTACTGTGATGAGCACTGCCCCCTCTGTACTGTGATGAGCACTGCCCCCTCCTCTGTACTGTGATGAGCACTGCCCCCTCTGTACTGTGATGAGCACTGCCTCCTCTGTACTGTGATGAGCACTGCCCCCTCTGTACTGTGATGAGCACTGCCCCCTCCTCTGTACTGTGATGAGCACTGCCCCCTCTGTACTGTGATGAGCACTGCCTCCTCCTCTGTACTGTGATGAGCACTGCCTCCTCTGTACTGTGATGAGCACTGCCCCCTCCTCTGTACTGTGATGAGCACTGCCCCCTCTGTACTGTGATGAGCACTGCCCCTCCTCTGTACTGTGATGAGCACTGCCCCCTCTGTACTGTGATGAGCACTGCCCCCTCCTCTGTACTGTGATGAGCACTGCCCCCTCTGTACTGTGATGAGCACTGCCCCCTCTGTACTGTGATGAGCACTGCCTCCTCCTCTGTACTGTGATGAGCACTGCCCCCTCCTCTGTACTGTGATGAGCACTGCCCCCTCCTCTGTACTGTGATGAGCACTGCCCCCTCCTCTGTACTGTGATGAGCACTGCCCCCTCTGTACTGTGATGAGCACTGCCTCCTCCTCTGTACTGTGATGAGCACTGCCTCCTCCTCTGTACTGTGATGAGCACTGCCCCCTCCTCTGTACTGTGATGAGCACTGCCCCCTCCTCTGTACTGTGATGAGCACTGCCCCCTCTGTACTGTGATGAGCACTGCCCCCTCTGTACTGTGATGAGCACTGCCCCCTCTGTACTGTGATGAGCACTGCCCCCTCCTCTGTACTGTGATGAGCACTGCCCCCTCCTCTGTACTGTGATGAGCACTGCCCCCTCCTCTGTACTGTGATGAGCACTGCCCCCTCCTCTGTACTGTGATGAGCACTGCCCCCTCCTCTGTACTGTGATGAGCACTGCCCCCTCCTCTGTACTGTGATGAGCACTGCCTCCTCCTCTGTACTGTGATGAGCACTGCCTCCTCCTCTGTACTGTGATGAGCACTGCCCCCTCCTCTGTACTGTGATGAGCACTGCCCCCTCCTCTGTACTGTGATGAGCACTGCCCCCTCCTCTGTACTGTGATGAGCACTGCCCCCTCTGTACTGTGATGAGCACTGCCCCCTCCTCTGTACTGTGATGAGCACTGCCCCCTCCTCTGTACTGTGATGAGCACTGCCCCCTCCTCTGTACTGTGATGAGCACTGCCCCCTCCTCTGTACTGTGATGAGCACTGCCTCCTCCTCTGTACTGTGATGAGCACTGCCCCCTCTGTACTGTGATGAGCACTGCCCCCTCCTCTGTACTGTGATGAGCACTGCCTCCTCTGTACTGTGATGAGCACTGCCCCCTCCTCTGTACTGTGATGAGCACTGCCCCCTCTGTACTGTGATGAGCACTGCCCCCTCCTCTGTACTGTGATGAGCACTGCCCCCTCTGTACTGTGATGAGCACTGCCCCCTCCTCTGTACTGTGATGAGCACTGCCCCCTCCTCTGTACTGTGATGAGCACTGCCCCCTCTGTACTGTGATGAGCACTGCCCCCTCCTCTGTACTGTGATGAGCACTGCCCCCTCCTCTGTACTGTGATGAGCACTGCCCCCTCCTCTGTACTGTGATGAGCACTGCCTCCTCCTCTGTACTGTGATGAGCACTGCCCCCTCCTCTGTACTGTGATGAGCACTGCCTCCTCCTCTGTACTGTGATGAGCACTGCCCCCTCCTCTGTACTGTGATGAGCACTGCCCCCTCCTCTGTACTGTGATGAGCACTGCCCCCTCTGTACTGTGATGAGCACTGCCTCCCTCCTCTGTACTGTGATGAGCACTGCCCCCTCTGTACTGTGATGAGCACTGCCCCCTCCTCTGTACTGTGATGAGCACTGCCCCCTCCTCTGTACTGTGATGAGCACTGCCTCCTCTGTACTGTGATGAGCACTGCCCCCTCCTCTGTACTGTGATGAGCACTGCCCCCTCCTCTGTACTGTGATGAGCACTGCCCCCTCCTCTGTACTGTGATGAGCACTGCCCCCTCCTCTGTACTGTGATGAGCACTGCCCTCCTCCTCTGTACTGTGATGAGCACTGCCTCCTCCTCTGTACTGTGATGAGCACTGCCCCCTCCTCTGTACTGTGATGAGCACTGCCCCCTCCTCTGTACTGTGATGAGCACTGCCCCCTCCTCTGTACTGTGATGAGCACTGCCCCCTCCTCTGTACTGTGATGAGCACTGCCTCCTCTGTACTGTGATGAGCACTGCCCCCTCCTCTGTACTGTGATGAGCACTGCCCCCTCCTCTGTACTGTGATGAGCACTGCCCCCTCCTCTGTACTGTGATGAGCACTGCCCCCTCCTCTGTACTGTGATGAGCACTGCCTCCTCCTCTGTACTGTGATGAGCACTGCCTCCTCCTCTGTACTGTGATGAGCACTGCCCCCTCCTCTGTACTGTGATGAGCACTGCCCCCTCCTCTGTACTGTGATGAGCACTGCCCCCTCCTCTGTACTGTGATGAGCACTGCCTCCTCTGTACTGTGATGAGCACAGCCTCCTCCTCTGTACTGTGATGAGCACTGCCCCCTCTGTACTGTGATGAGCACTGCCTCCTCTGTACTGTGATGAGCACTGCCCCCTCCTCTGTACTGTGATGAGCACTGCCTCCTCCTCTGTACTGTGATGAGCACTGCCTCCTCCTCTGTACTGTGATGAGCACTGCCCCCTCCTCTGTACTGTGATGAGCACTGCCTCTCTCTCCTCTGTACTGTGATGAGCACTGCCCCCTCTGTACTGTGATGAGCACTGCCTCCTCCTCTGTACTGTGATGAGCACTGCCTCCTCCTCTGTACTGTGATGAGCACTGCCTCCTCCTCTGTACTGTGATGAGCACTGCCCCCTCCTCTGTACTGTGATGAGCACTGCCTCCTCCTCTGTACTGTGATGAGCACTGCCTCCTCTGTACTGTGATGAGCACAGCCTCCTCCTCTGTACTGTGATGAGCACTGCCCCCTCTGTACTGTGATGAGCACTGCCTCCTCTGTACTGTGATGAGCACTGCCCCCTCCTCTGTACTGTGATGAGCACTGCCTCCTCCTCTGTACTGTGATGAGCACTGCCTCCTCCTCTGTACTGTGATGAGCACTGCCTCCTCCTCTGTACTGTGATGAGCACTGCCTCCTCCTCTGTACTGTGATGAGCACTGCCCCCTCCTCTGTACTGTGATGAGCACTGCCCCCCTCTGTACTGTGATGAGCACTGCCCCTCCTCTGTACTGTGATGAGCACTGCCCCCTCCTCTGTACTGTGATGAGCACTGCCCCCTCCTCTGTACTGTGATGAGCACTGCCCCCTCCTCTGTACTGTGATGAGCACTGCCCCCTCCTCTGTACTGTGATGAGCACTGCCTCCTCCTCTGTACTGTGATGAGCACTGCCTCCTCTGTACTGTGATGAGCACTGCCCCCTCCTCTGTACTGTGATGAGCACTGCCTCCTCCTCTGTACTGTGATGAGCACTGCCTCCTCCTCTGTACTGTGATGAGCACTGCCCCCTCCTCTGTACTGTGATGAGCACTGCCTCCTCCTCTGTACTGTGATGAGCACTGCCCCCTCCTCTGTACTGTGATGAGCACTGCCTCCTCCTCTGTACTGTGATGAGCACTGCCTCCTCCTCTGTACTGTGATGAGCACTGCCTCCTCCTCTGTACTGTGATGAGCACTGCCCCTCTGTACTGTGATGAGCACTGCCTCCTCCTCTGTACTGTGATGAGCACTGCCCCCTCTGTACTGTGATGAGCACTGCCTCCCTCCTCTGTACTGTGATGAGCACTGCCTCCTCCTCTGTACTGTGATGAGCACTGCCTCCTCCTCTGTACTGTGATGAGCACTGCCTCCTCCTCTGTACTGTGATGAGCACTGCCCCCTCCTCTGTACTGTGATGAGCACTGCCCTCCTCTGTACTGTGATGAGCACTGCCCCCCTCTGTACTGTGATGAGCACTGCCCCCTCCTCTGTACTGTGATGAGCACTGCCCCTCCTCTGTACTGTGATGAGCACTGCCCCCTCCTCTGTACTGTGATGAGCACTGCCTCCTCCTCTGTACTGTGATGAGCACTGCCTCCTCCTCTGTACTGTGATGAGCACTGCCTCCTCCTCTGTACTGTGATGAGCACTGCCTCCTCCTCTGTACTGTGATGAGCACTGCCCCCTCTGTACTGTGATGAGCACTGCCTCCTCCTCTGTACTGTGATGAGCACTGCCCCCTCTGTACTGTGATGAGCACTGCCCCCTCCTCTGTACTGTGATGAGCACTGCCCCCTCCTCTGTACTGTGATGAGCACTGCCTCCTCCTCTGTACTGTGATGAGCACTGCCCCTCCTCTGTACTGTGATGAGCACTGCCTCCTCCTCTGTACTGTGATGAGCACTGCCTCCTCCTCTGTACTGTGATGAGCACTGCCCCTCCTCTGTACTGTGATGAGCACTGCCCCCTCCTCTGTACTGTGATGAGCACTGCCCCCTCCTCTGTACTGTGATGAGCACTGCCCCTCCTCTGTACTGTGATGAGCACTGCCCCCTCCTCTGTACTGTGATGAGCACTGCCCCCTCCTCTGTACTGTGATGAGCACTGCCCCCTCCTCTGTACTGTGATGAGCACTGCCCCCCTCCTCTGTACTGTGATGAGCACTGCCCCTCCTCTGTACTGTGATGAGCACTGCCCCCTCCTCTGTACTGTGATGAGCACTGCCCCCTCTGTACTGTGATGAGCACTGCCCCCTCCTCTGTACTGTGATGAGCACTGCCCCCTCCTCTGTACTGTGATGAGCACTGCCTCCTCCTCTGTACTGTGATGAGCACTGCCCCCTCCTCTGTACTGTGATGAGCACTGCCCCCTCCTCTGTACTGTGATGAGCACTGCCTCCTCCTCTGTACTGTGATGAGCACTGCCCCCCTCTGTACTGTGATGAGCACTGCCCCCTCCTCTGTACTGTGATGAGCACTGCCCCCTCTGTACTGTGATGAGCACTGCCCCCTCCTCTGTACTGTGATGAGCACTGCCCCCTCCTCTGTACTGTGATGAGCACTGCCCCCTCCTCTGTACTGTGATGAGCACTGCCCCCTCCTCTGTACTGTGATGAGCACTGCCTCCTCTGTACTGTGATGAGCACTGCCTCCTCTGTACTGTGATGAGCACTGCCCCCTCCTCTGTACTGTGATGAGCACTGCCCCCTCCTCTGTACTGTGATGAGCACTGCCCCCCCCTCTGTACTGTGATGAGCACTGCCCCCTCTGTACTGTGATGAGCACTGCCTCCTCCTCTGTACTGTGATGAGCACTGCCCCCTCTGTACTGTGATGAGCACTGCCCTTCTGTCCCTCCTCTGT